>VZDJ01000361.1:92755-200519 GCA_008694505.1 Cyanoderma ruficeps
CCCCCCCCCCCATAGAGGGAGCGGCAGGCTGTTTTCCAGCTGCTAAAACTGATCGAGGCCGGAGTCGGGATGGGGGTACATCATCCCCTCTCCCAGCTGCGAGTCACCTGGCCAGGCAGGCTTTCTGTGAAAGCCCAGGGGCCCGGGGCAGGCCGGGGCCTTCCCGGGCCCCTCCAAAGGACAGAGCCAAGGCTGTCTTACCTCCTTGGAAGGCGGAAGCAAAAGGGGCGGGATCTCAAGCTTCTTCTAACTTTCAAGGCTGTGTGTGTGTCCCAGAGGTGCATCTCTGCATGCAATTGGCTATTCTGGCTGTTAGTTCAAAAGGAAATTACCAACTGCATTTCACCTTCTCCCAAACCAACACACCAGTGTTTGAGTTAAAGGAAGGAAGTGGCTGATATCTCTGGCATTCCAATGGAATCTGAATTGTTTTTGGGGAGGGGAATAGGGGTTTGGCAGTTTTTAGCTGGTGGTGCTCTCTCCAGAGCTATCGCCCAGGGCACAGGGAATCATGCACTCTTGTCCAGGACTTTGCTGCGATGTAGCTTGGCACTATGATCGAGTTCTGCCTACCTCCCCCGCCTGTGCCTGCTGCTGGTGAGAGGATTCCAGCCCTCTAAAAGCCCTGAGCCGCGTCGCAAGAGAAAAAGTGGAGTCTTCAAGGCCTTGTTTTCAGGTTTCTCATGTTGTTTATTATTTGGTATCTCAGAGATTTCTCCGCACCCAGCCGAGGTCCGGACAGCGGCTGGGACACGAGGCGACTGACTGCCGATGGGGCGTTGCTTTACTCTTATACAGATATTTATGTGTCCACTATTTACAATTTTGTGCCAATGTGCAATAGCTATACTAGAAGGGTCATTTCTACCTTGACCCAATCCCCTCAAACTACTTTGTGTCATCACTACGTCAGAAGATGGAGGACGAGGAAGAAGGAGAGGAACTTAGGGCAACACCCTAAATCCTCCATCTTGTCCCCCATTTACCTCTATTCTAAGAACCCCTAAACTACAAAATTTTTCACCCCGTGCTGTGCTAAACTACTAGTTTCACACCTTTGAGGTTTGTAATTCCTCTCTCAATGTTGGAAGCCTCTCCCATGGACTAAAATCAAACCCAGTGTCTTCCTGGGCTCTGTGCCAAGGTCTCCAAACCCCCTGGACCGGCTCCACATCCCCCTGTCCAGGGTTCAAACTTCCTTCCTCGGGTCCCAGGTCATCCAAAGGGATGCCCTGGACTCCGACAAGAGAGGAGACAGGGGTTCCGGGTTGGGGAGGTTGAGGGAGGTTTACAGGTGGAACTTGGGGATTGGGAGGAGGAATAGGGGTTACAGTCTGGGAATGTTTAAAGGGGTTCACAGGTGGGGCTTGAGGGTTTTGAGGGATAGCCTGGGGTATACTTGTATAATCAGGGGGAGGAGGTAAACAGCTAAGTGGATCCCACATAGGGCTATTTTCTTCTTTCTTGTTCTTACCGCTTTTTTCTCCCCTGCCCTTGTAATTTACAAATCTTTGCTTTTTCGTTCTTAGTGCTCTGTTCTTGCCAACAAGCAGCATACTGTATCTGTTCTACTTCTGTATCTCTTTGGGCTCTCAGATGTTGATTTAATTGAGCACACATCCAAGGGTAAGTTGTCCCATACCATGGCCACTCCCCGGGTAGACTTCAAGTAGGTCATACTTCTACATGATAGTGTATCGTTTTGATCTTATTCAAGGTCCCAGTATTCTCTTCTCTGTCCCACTGCTCTAACATTTTTCCTAATGGACTGCCTGGAGGAATGTTAGTTATTTTCCCTCTCTCCTGCTTTTTGTCATCTTTTGACTTGCTCATACACGTACCCATTTTCACTTGGCCAAACTAAAAACTTCCTACTGTGGCTTACCCAAACAGAAAGTCTAATATAGGGCAACACAAACCAAAATTATTCGACCTTTCTTCTAACTGAACTTCCTTAAGGAGCCCCTACATGAACATAAATCTGAAGACGGGCAACTCAAATCTTAATTTTCACTCGCTCCACGAACACTCGTAAGTAGCCCCAGGGACCCACCCTCAGGGTTTGGGCACTGCCCCTGCCAGTGCTTGGAGTGCCCTAAAGGTAGCCTGGTGACCCGCCCTTAGGGCCTCAGCCACTACCCTCAGCTAGCACCCTTCCCTCTCCTGTACGTCAGGCAAATCCCCTTAAGCAGCCGGTCAACCGGGGCCCAAGGTTCCAGTTACTGCCTACTGCCAGGACTCGGACATACAGTGTGCAACTCACTCACACACCCTATCATTAAGTCCCTCGCACTTTGGAACTTCCCTAACTCTCACTCCGCTGCACCCGGACAGCGTCCTTTTGGGCACTCCCAACCAGTACAGTGTGCGACTCACGCACACACCCTATCGTTACCCGGAAAGCATACCCAAAATACCCCTGACCAATGCAGACTCTCCACACCCGGAAAGTGTACCCCTCCTCTGGGTACCCCCAACCAGTGTGACCTCTCCTGTACCCCGTCAGTCACCTCCAGCTAGCAACCTTGGCCAGTACACCTTGCTCTCCCCACACCCTGCACTTGCTCCACGAACACTCTTAAGTAGCCCCAGGGACCCGCCCTTAGGGTTTGGGCACTACTCCTGCCAGTGCTCGGAGTGTCCTAAAGGTAGTCTGGTGACCCACCCTTAGGGCCTCAGCCACTACCCGCTTGAGGTGACTGACGTGCCTCCGCACATCCGGAGGGGCCCACTATGCCCCTGGAGACACCTCTCATGCTATCTCCTTTCCCTTCACCCCGTTCCCGGCCAGCCTCCTCGCAGGGGTGTGGAACTGCAGTACTAAGGGGTCATCCATCACTTCGGAGGTCTGAGCTACACTCACACATCTCCACTCCCGCCACTGTTTGCTTACCAATGCTCCAAGGCACTGTTCTGCATCCTCGTGGTCCAGGATGGCCAGCTGTCCAGGAGGCCCAAGGTTTGGCAGTGCCTTCCCTTCCGTGGTCCTCTTCTGGCGTGGCATTTATAAGGCTCCAGCTTGTTATAAATAACTAAGACAGGAGATAATTTTTAACTCCTTAAAATGCCTTTATTAGAAAAGGGGGAAGCTCAAGGGATGGCCTACACCACTGCTGCTCCACCAAGGAGGAGGTTCTACCTGCTGCCCAGTTGCTGCAGAGCCAGGAGTTCACCCTCACAGGGGTTCACAGGAACTCACTTAGGCTTGTTTAGTCTAGGGGTGTCTCTCCCTCCGGGTACTCTTTGAGTTATGGCATAAATACAGGGGACTGTCTGCAAATACCTTAGAGTGTTGCCGGTTCAATGCTGTCTTCTGTAGGTCTGGTTTCGGTGTTGGCTCGTCTCAGCTAGGGGTTTCCGGTGTTAATTAGGTCTCGGTTTGCAGCAAAGCCTCATGGGAGTCTCAGTGATTTTCATAGGGGTGGTGGCAGCAGCTTGACGAACAGGTCCGATGCCAGCCAGAAGTAGGAAGAGGAGCAGCAGAGGCTTAACTTGAGGGAAGGTAAGGGATCTCAGGGGTTTACAACTTAAGGGGTGAGAAACTGGCGAGTGGGGTACAAATGGCATACAGCAACCAATAGGGCACCATCATTAGCTTTTATCACTTTAAACATCCAACATGTAGTCAGGAGTTTTTTATTCACCTCATTGGTGACGACACAGCCATCAATGTTATAAAGCCATGGAGGATCGTTCTGGACTTACCAGAACAGTTCAAGAGAGAGCGGGAGGCAAAGTTGGTAGAGGGATCGCTGCAGGCACCACCTGCCGAGGCAAGCGGTGAAAGCATGGCACCGGGGGAGGTGGTGGGGAGCGCAGACGCTGCGCTGGGCGAGCTGGAGAGGTGGACGGGCAGAGAAGTCACAACGTGCTGCGAAACCGTCCAGGATCGTGCCGCCGTCCCCTGCAGGGATGTCACCCCAGCGGAGTGCCCCCCCCCCCCCCCNCCCCCGTTTCCTGGGACCATGGCACCGTCCCGGGTGGGGACGTGCTGCTGGCAGAAAGCGCCGCGGCAGAACCGTGGTTTACCACACCGTGCTCCACTGCCTCGTGTCCTGCCGTGTTGGCAGAAACCCTTGAGACCCGTCCCAGCTGCTGTGAGACTGTGGGCGGCTGCTACGAGATGCTTGCTTGCCGCCAGGCCACGTCTGCCGCTGGCCGCTGTAAAACAGCTCCGGTCACTAGCTCCTGCCAGGCGCCCGGCTACTGCCGAGCCCCTGACCACCGCAAAGCCCCATCTGCCGCTGAGCCGCACTCTGTGACCGTCCTCCCGACTGTACTAGCTCCGTCACCGCACCGCGGGGATGTCTGGCTCTCACAGGAGCAGGGCTTCCTACAGCTGTTTCCACTGCGCCTGTGCAAGGAGTGCTCGCAAGAGCCATCTACACCCTCTGCTAGCACACGCGTGCCAAAACCACCCCCTCCTGAAACCGAGTGGACTGGCTCCAAGACCACCCCTCCGTGGGGCGTGGCTCCATCTTCAATCCAGCCTCCGTGGGGCGTGGCTCTGTCTTTAATCCAGCCTTTGAGGGGCGTGCCAGGGCCTCTAACCCAGCCTCCCCGGGGGGTGGCTCCGCCTCCGACCCAGCCTCCCGGGGAGGGTCCGGGAAATGCGTCACCAGGAGTTCCTGGAGACACAATACCCGGAAAGGACGCCACTGTCCTGAGCGCACAGCCCCTGCCGGAGTTGGAGTTCTCCCTGGATTATATACTGCCAAGGGACGCAAGGGATATCCACAGAGGAGGCCAGCGCCATCGTCCCTCTGCGGAACACCGTATTTCATCTCATTTGCAACCATATTCGAGCTGCCGCTCTGCATCAGCAGACCAGACAAAGAAGGATGTTTGTGCTAGCACGGCTTCCCCTCCGAGCCTCTCTATGCCTTTAGCCAACAACTGTAAGTTTATCAGGGCATGGGAAAAGCTCCTGCGGGGAGCTTGGCGAGCGAAAAGCGGTGGCAGAGGCGGTGAGGGGGGGTGTGCGGGGGCGTGGTGCCGTGAGGGCAGTAGTGATCGGGCTGTCCCGAAAACATGGCGCTGGCCGCATGGCACAGCCACCACACGGCGGTGGGGGGCGGGCCACCCTCTTGGCGGGCCCAGCGGGACATCAGCAGCTCCCTGCGTATGGGCAGTAAAGAAGCAAACCAAGGAACTTAGCGGTGCTGGCCAAGGCAATGCTGACAAAAGCAGAGTCAAGTTCCTGCCCCGCTCGATACTGCTTTGACTCTATCAAAGCTTTCATACCCTGCAGACTCTAATAACCTGATAATAAATGGAAGAAAAGGTCAGGCTAGTGTGGGAACTGACAGCGGTCAGAACATGGATTCTTAGGCTCCAGGCAGTGCCTTGAAACCTGTGGGATAGCCAAAGACAAAACTCTAAGTCTGGCCTGGGAAATCGTGAGGAGGAACCCAAAATAATCCCTATAAACAATTGCTGTAGATAGCCTCCTCCTGACACCTAGTTTTTCCAACTTGTTTACTTGTAGAGATGTTTACAAAAAGGTGGTGCCCTAAAGGACCAATCCTATTCATTGTACCGAAACACTGTATAAAAAGAATCTGTCTTTCAATAAACTTTGCTATAATGACCTCTGAAGAAATCGGAGTTCCATGTATCATTACTTGGCCCTTCTGAATCATACCGATAAGGCTAGTTTAATAGCTCCTTCCTCAAGAGGGAAGACTGCAGCATCTGCATGTGCTAAAGTTGAAACTGATTCGTATAACATATCCTTGTGAGCTAGTTCTCTTGCAGTTACTATAATGGTATTACACCAGTGTTAGAAATATGGACTACAGGTTGTCGAATATGTTTTGAAGTTTATGGTACAATGCTTGTTGATTTTGCTTTTGTGCACTCTGCAGGCATCATGTTTGCTCCATCAACCTGAAAAACAAAACCCACTGTTTTGAATTCAAATTGTCAATTGCTGTCAGGAGTGTTTGCAACTGTGAGCTAAACTTGTTGCTTCTTACAACTAATTCATAGAAATTTTCTGCTTTTATTATTCAAATAGCAATTTGTACATGATTTAAAGAGTCAATACTGATATTATGCCTATGTTGTCACTATCCCAAACCTTCATTTAAAATTGCTTTTATGAATAGATGCTCCTGTAATAATTCTAATTGTAAGCTATCCTTTCAAGCAGAAATTAACTGATGTGTTCTTTCAAAGTACCTTCCAAAGAACAGAAAACATTAAGGTATCTCTTTTCCCCTTCCAAAAATCTTACAATTTCAGTTATGGGATTTCCTGTTGCAGGGAGGCCCTGAGATAAAGAGAGGTTGAGCCAGAGCAACATATGATCCGACCAATATGGTTAATCACACATTGTCCGTTTATTCAGCTTAAGATGGCAGGTTATATACAGTTCTATATAGTTTATAATTAGAGCGACATTTCTATTGGAATACAGCATAGAAAGAATGCAAACAAACACTGTTTAATTTTACTTTTAAGGTGGCTAAATGTGCCCACTAATAATTACTCTCAGTGACCTTCAGAAAACCCACTATCTAACAATGATACCTTAACATCTAATTTCTACTGCGCCACAAGTAATTTCACCTGCGCAACAGGCTTCAAGGCTTCAGAGCCTTCAAGGCCAAGGCTCAGCCAGACAGGCCTCAGCTGGGTAGTTCACTGTTTTATTTAATGTCTCATTCTAAGTACAGAATGAGACTCTCTCTCTCAGAAAATCTGCTACAATTTCCAAATCTAAAATAAGTTTTGTTCTCAGTCACCTAAGGTGTTTACAATTGACTGCAGAAGATCCTTCAAAAATCATTATACCTGTGACGCAAGGCAAATTGGCTATTATTTACCGAATCATACAATACTGCAAATGAGTAAAACCACTGCACTATCTCTAAAACCCCTGAATAGTCGCATACCCTTAAAAGGTATTACTGTGCTTACGGATAGTTCTGGAAAAACAGGAAAAGTAATTGTGACATGGAAGGAAGAAAGCTAGTGGCAAACATTGGAAGGTTATGAGAATGGGTCACCTCAGTTGGTGGAGCTACATGCTGTAGCTATGGCTTTTCAGCATTTTCCCCATACCCCTTTAAATATTGTCACTGACTCTATGTTGCTGACATAACACAGAGATTAAACCGAACTCTGTTGAAGGAAATTGACAATGCACAATTATTTGGCCTACTAAAAACTTTGTGGCACACCAGCCAGACAAGAAATTACCCGTACTACATTCTACACATTAGAAGCCATACAAATCTCCCAGGTTTTATTACAGAGGGCAACGCATAAGCAGATCACCTAGCTTGCCCTGCCTGGACAGCACCACAGCCAGACATGCTGGCACAAGCAAAAGCCTCACACGACTTCTTTCATCAAGGTGTTCGAGCTCTGCAGAGGCAATTTCTGCTGTTGAACACAGAAGTTCATAACATTGTCAATACTTGTGCTAACTGCCAAGGCCACACCATGCCACCACAGATGGGAGTTAATCCCCATGGCCTAAAAGCTTTACAAATCTGGAAGACTGATGTCACCCGTATTCCTGAGTTCGGACGATTAAAATATATGCATGTATCAATTGATACGTTTTCCTCTGTGTGGTGGTTTAGCACAGATGTGAAGTTTTTTTCTCAGAAAGTCATAGCAGATGTTGACAGCTTGGTTGACCAATTAAAGAGTTAGATATGCCTCTGGAAAACATCCAGCCTTAAAATCAGAAGGTCCCAGGTGACTCCCTCTCTCTTCCTTCCTGCGAGCCACCAGGTAACACCGGGGCAGCAGGGGGCCCGGTCCAGGCCCCTCTGCCCCTCGGTGGCTGGGCCCAGCTGGGCCTCTGGGAGCCACTGCCCACAGGGTAGCGGCCTGGGCCAGCTGAGCCCTATTTCCCCCGAGGAGAGGGGAGGCTGCAGCTCAGCAGTGCTGGCCGTATGCCTGGGGCCACGGCAGAGGGGGCCAGGATGTGGCTGGGCTGTGCCCCAGCCCTGGCTGCCAGTGCCGCTGGCCCCGGGGAGGATGGGATCTTCCCCCTGGGCCCCAGGGAGCAGTTCTGAATTTGGGTCCGCTTCAGGTCGGACCAGGGCGTGGGGGAAAGCAATCAATCAGCCGTTCCTGAGCATGCTTCCCCCACTACAGGGGAACCCCATAGATAAGAAAGGTTGGAACAGAGCAACGTAGGTCCGACCAGTATGGTTACCACTATGTTCTCCTTTATTTCATCTAAAATGGCTGCTTATATACACTTCTGGATAGTTTACAAATTCAGTAGCTTATCCATTGGCACACAGCATAAAAAAGAATGTAAAGATACATTGTTTAACTTCTTCTTAAGGTGGCTACCACCTGTCTATTACTAACTCTACCTATTAACCTTTAAAACCCCATTACCTTTCCCTAACACCTTAACAACTAATTTTAACTGCGCCACAAGTTCTGTAGCTTAATTTTAGCTGCGTCACAGGCCTCAAGGCCTCAGACCAGGTCTCAGCTAGTCCTCAGCTAGGGTAGTTCAAAGAGTCACTCTAAATAGAGATCATGCCCTCTTTCTCTGAGCAATTCTGTAACACCCCACCCCTCATTACCAGCTGTAGTTTTGAAATTTGACACCATGAGTCACAGTCCGAAGTAGAGGAAATCTGAGCAAAGATATTAACCCTTCCCTGAGAGAGAGAAGAAAGGGACAGAGTGAACAGAAACAAGACACAGCATGAAGTCAGTGGAGTGAGAGTGAAAGAACTGATAAAGACTATTGGAAAAAGGGACTGAGGAAGTAGACATTTTTAGCTGGACTTCTCTGGTGTAAACCATGGAGAAATTTACTATTTCTTGTAATATCTTAATGCTGTTTGGGGGAATGCTGGTTCTAGTCAAAAGTTGTGGATTGATGAAATTGAGATTTGAGAATTTTGAACAGAGCAAGCCCCTCGCTCCTGGGGTAAAAGGAGGTCTCTATATCTGTTGAGATAGAGATAATTTTAGGGATTGAAGAAGAGAATCCTTGTTTTATACTAGAAGAAGCATTTTTAAACGGTACCCCAAATATGCTGAGAGGCCCATGAGTAGCCAGGGGAAAGGCTGCTAATGGGTGGGACTGCACAATTGCAAAAATTCCGTGCGGCTGTAGATTTGTGACATTGGGAGCCACCAGACTGTTTTTTTCTTGTGGCGAATGTCTCCATAGGACTCTAGAGAGACTTCTCTCCCAAAGTGATGAGAGATTATGTTTAAATGGTGAAACTGACTGAAAATCACAGGTTGTGTCCATGCTGTTCGTGAGAAAGTAAACAGTTTGTGGGGGGAGAAGTGTTTTGAAGTTTCATTTTTTCTTTTTCTTTCATTCTTTTAGTGTGTGTGAATTAACTATTTTTGTAACTTTAAGTTTAAGCCTGTTTTGCTCTTTTTTCCTCATAATCCTATCTCACAGCAGAGTAAACACTAAGACCACTACATTAAATTTAGCAAACAGAAACAGGTGAACGTGAAACCACTACACTCTGCCATATGGGCATCAGTCCACTCAGGAGAATAAGGCCGGGATGCCATTGCACATTGGCGATTAGCCTTTGCTGCTTTGGATATCCCTCATAACATCAAAAGAGATAATGGACCCGCATACACATCAGAAAAAATTAGACAATTTCTACAGCTCTGGGATGTGTCACACCAAACTGCTATACCCCCTTCAGCAACTGGACAGGCCATCGTCGAACGTGCACATGGCACTTTAAAACATATCTTAGATGAACAAAAGGGGAGAATGTGTAGTGAAACCCCACGGAGCAGAGTAGTGAAAGCTGTTTACACCTTGAATCATTTAACAGTACCAGAACAATCCCAAAACCCAGTAATCTTAAATCATTTCCTATCACTGCAGTTATCTGGAGATGCCCAGTCACCTAAACCTAAGGTTATTGTAAAAGACATCACAAATAACTGGGAAGGTCCATGGGACCTCATTACATGGGGACATGGGTATGCCTGTGTTTCCACGGACACCAGAACAAAATGGATACCTGCCAGGTGTGTTTGTCCTGCTCTGTGTCCTGCTAGGGACCAGAGACAACATCTTCCTCATGAACCTCCAGCAGACATTGTGCAGCAGGGAGTTGAATGACTTGTGCAATTGATACATAGTGATCTGGGACCTTTTGAGATGACAAATTTATTCAAGGCGAAAACCTGAACTTGACAAGTTGCTTTCCCTGTTACTTGATTTTCTCACGGTTGTGAAGTTGAAATGTTTCTTGTTCATAGAGTTAAGTTGTAAGTTTGTAACTTCCAAGTAACAAGCCTGTGGTGTGCCAATTTGAAAGCTTGTATTGTTGGTAATACTGCCTGACAGCTCCTGGGAATGGATGCAACATTTTCACTATGTGGGATGCATCACTGGCTGGGAGAGGCTAGGCTTGTTAAGTTAGGTAGAATCATATGTCATCATGCTGTCCTGTTATCTTATCTGCAAAGGGCCATTGCAGGTAAAATAACAGAGAACACTTTGCATTTTTATTAAACTGAAAGGGGGAACTATGACAGATATAGCTGGACTATATCTGCACAGATGATTTGGCTTAACAGATACCAGCATGGCCAGCCTAGCTCAAAGTAAACATATCCCTGGATGTGACCATGATAGGTCGGATTCAAACCCAGGCAGGGGACCTCAGCCAACCCCTTTGAAGCACGGATACGCCCATATCATTGGCCAGTGAGCTAGGTGGAGTTAAGACCCTTGACCAATCATGTCTGTAAGCACGGGAAATTTGAAAGCTCCAAAAAAGGAGCTGCCAGACAATAAACATTGCTTTTGCTGCGTGAGTCCAGCCTTATAATGCCTTACAAAGAAGGGATACCTGATGGGTCCAATCACTACATTTTGGGTAACCAAGGTGCTATACAGTATGGGAAAAATGCACAGCAGGAAAAATAGCCTAAAGGGATTTTTTTTTTCCTGGCTCAGAACCTAAAACTCTTTATTTTAGGGAGTCAAACAACCTCCATTTCTTGCCATCTGTCTCATCACCATTCAGATTAGGTTGCCAGAAACTGCACCAAGTGGTCTGACATACTTCTGCTGTGCCATCTGTTTCCTGTTCTCTGTTAATCCCTAGTATACTCTCCTTACACTTTTCCTCCTGTAGCGCAGGTGTCGGAGTCCAGGGCATCCCTCTGGGCACCCTGGATGGTCACAGACCTTGGCAGAGGGGTCTGGGACCCAAGAAAGAGGGTTTGAGACCTGGACAGGGGGGTCTGTCCAGGGGAGGTGCCTTGCACAGAGCCCAGGAAGATGCAGGCCTGATTGATTTCAGTCCATGAGAAAAACTTCCAACACAGAGAAGAATTACAAGTCACAAAAGTGTAACAGACAGTAGTGTAGTTTATCACCAGGTAGAAAATTTTGTAGTTTTGGGTTCTTAGAATGGGGAACAAGATGGAGGATTTAGGGTGGTACCCTGGGTTCTTCTTGTTCTCTCTTGGCATCCATCTTGTGCAGTGATGGTGGCACAAAGTAGNGCATCTGAGCAGCTGTGAACATCTCGGCTGGGCACAGAGAAAAACTTGTAAGATAAGAATTAATAAACACACAAGAAACCAAGAAGCAACAAGACCTTGAAGACTCCATTTCATTCTCGCGTATGGCTCAAAGCCTTCAGAGGGCAGAGGGCAAAAAAAGACCCACCAGAACCACCACCTGACTCTCGAGTGAGAGAAACCAAACCCGAGATGCAGGTATCCTTTGTCCTGAGACTCCTCCATTTCAGTGAGGGACCTTCCTTTTTTCCAGTCTGGAAAAAGAATGTTACACTTAAATTAAGTGCAGAATTGGTTCCAATTTCCTGACCACTCAGGCATTGGTTTCAGAAACTGTGGAGAAAGAACATGAAGGAGGCTTTTGATTCTCTAGACATGGATTGTTTGGGATATCAAATGTTGAGGAGTATATTTAGTGCTGGTGATACCTTAAGGGTCAGAAATAGTTAACAATTCCCCTAGAGAGTTACAGAGAATGAGGAGAGAGTTGTGAAACAGGCCTCATAGCTTCAAAGGAGGGACCCTGAACAAAGGACCACCTGGGCTTTTATACCCTTGTGGGTAGTCTGGGGTCTTCCTGCTGAGTCCTGGGCTCCTGCTGTGTCTCTTGTCACCTGGCTGGAGCCACAGATCCCCGTGTCTTTTGTAATGCAAGAGATCGAGCTAGTTTTTGTCTTCGGCTCCCACCACCCAGATCTCAATCTGCAATTTGCACACTGAGCCAACTGGGTTAAAGGCAATTCTGACAGTGGGAGATTGGGACCACCGACTCAAGAAGCCCACTGACTCAAAAGAAGATTGAACACGTGGACTAATTAGCATGAGAAGCCACAGAATCATTCAACCAATAGAAGGCAGAATACTAATTAATAAGTGAAGTAGGTTGTGGAGGTGTTAGCTCTAACAAGGTCTGGACAGAAGACAGTAGACACGATGGTATCTCGTTTGGACTTGGTTGTTTATTATATCTTATCTATGGTACAGCCTCACGTGGTGTGAGCTCTGTCTAACAGGACAAGAAAATGTCTACATCTACTTTGTTTCAAGGACTTTTAAGCAATAAGCAAAACTAATTAAAACCCGACACCTAAGTTATTTTTAATTATAACCCAATTAAAGAGCACACAATGTCCACACTGCGGTTTTCACTAACCAATTAGAAAAGATCACCCAAACCCAAGAAGGAGGAAGAAGAAAGCGAAGAAGGACCCAGGCAACGCCCAAATCCCTCCATATTGTCTCTCATAAATATATTACTATTCTATATCCTAAACCCCTTAACCTTAAATATTTTACCCTGTGACATCACATGCTTCTATACAACTACACAAACATACTCTCAGTGCTATCACTCAGTTTTGGAAGCCGTTCCCATGGCCTCAAGTCAAAGGCAGTACCCATCTGAGGGTCACCACCTGTCAAAGCAGAAAGCCTGATAGTTTTGGCATCCAGGGTTCCAACAGTAGGTAACTTGTAGCCAATTGACCATGATTTCTTTGCTTGCTAAAATGTTTAGATAGTGTAATGTTTTGAGAATCGGTGTGCTAGCACCCATCTTTGCACAAATATGAAATAGACAAATACCTTGGCTCTGTGTGTGAGATTGGCTTACTGCACACCGGGGGACAAATCCAGCTTTTAGGGACAACATAAAAAGCTCTAGAAAACACAGAATCCATGTAATTTCATCTTGACCATTGTCTGGGACTAAGGCAACAAATGTAATGAACATGAAAGGAATGAGAGGGATGTGTCTTTACAAACAAACTGTGGGCCTGCTGCTAGATAAAGGCAGATATGGTGAGGTGAAAGAAGCAATGGGGGGGACCATAAATTCCATAGCAATTCCACTAATTGACACAGGCTGTTACTCACCCAAGGCCATACTAAATTCCTGGACTTATGGAAAAAGAAGAGAGATATAAAGAAAAGGGGGTCTGTATTAGGTAAAAGGAATTGATCAATAGTTAACCCATGTAAGCATGAGTTTACTATTAAGAGTCAGCAACTATTAATCACAAGCCTAAGAAGCAGGATGTGCCTTAGCATTGCTAAGAGAAACAGAATGCTCCCACTCAAGATAAGAGGAACAAAACCTATTGAAACCAGCAGCAGAAAATGCTGAATCAGCCAGTGAAGGATTGTGCATGCTTCAGAAAGGTGAAAAGTGCAAAGTGAGAAAGACTGCTGGCCTTCATCGGAATGACCCCTGAGGAAGACTCGGAGCCTTCCTCAGTGCAACCACCAGAGTACACTGTGCTTGCGTGTCACGTATGCTAATGAAATTAATGACTTCCAAGAAGTAATTTGTATAACCACTCCTATCCCAAGGAATGTAATGAATATGCATGAAATTTAACCATAGATTGTGTTGTGTAAAGTGCTGGGTGTGCGTGTTAGGAGGAGTGATCCCCCACATACCCGGCGCCGAATAAAAGCAAATACTCACCTCACTGAGTCAGTCTCTGAGGTGGCTCTTGTCTCAGTGTTGGAGTGAATCAAGACAATTCAAGAAGTCTGTACCTCTCAAGTACCTCAGTCAATAGGGAAAGAGAGAGGGAAATGTGGTCCGGAAATTAGGATGAAAAGGAGGCTGTGTCTTCTAAAAATTTGCGAGACCCCATGGAAAATGCCCCATGGCCTCTCCCTTTATTTGAATAGTTACAAGACTCCTCTGTCTCCTTTTTGGACAGAAACCTCTGACAACATGGATTACTTTTCCTGACAAATTGGGGATTCATCCAGGATACTTCCACCAGCCGGGGGCGGTGGGCAGTGAGCAGAGCTGAAGGCGCACCTCACTCAGTTTCAGTGATGAGCTGCGCTTGGTGGTGGCCAGCACCAGGTGATTGATTGGGTACCCAAGACTGTCCAGGAGACAGACAAGTGGTGGACCAGGGGGCTCCATGAAGAGTCTGCAGGGAAGGACCACTGAAAATCTCTCTGCTGAGTACAATGGGAACTTCGGGGAGTAAACCTGAAAGGGCACCCATGGAGGGTAGCACAGGTAAAGCCAGGAACGGGTCCTGGCAAAAGGGATGACGATCCCAAAATATCTCTGAAGAGTCCCTTGGGAGAATGTTGAGTTGGTTTGCACATTCTCCTAGAGGTAATTAAGGACATGGATGCCCAAGGGGAGCAGTAAAGGAAAGTCGAGAAGGGGTCTCGACAATCCATGCCTGGGAGGGCAATAAGGGGAATCTAGAAGGGGTCTTGGCAACAGGGAACGGATGGATGGTGTTGGTATGTTGGGAAAGGATTGAAGGGGAATATGGTTAATGCAAGGAGCAACAGGACTGGGGATGGAGGTGCGTAACTGAGAGCATGGGCTGGGGGCCTATGGGGAGGTGCGAGACCGGGCGGGGGCTGTGGGACAGCTGCAGGCTCAGTACCAGGCGGTCCCTGACCCTGCCTCCTTCCCAGACTGTGGAATGCCCTGGCCTCCTGTGGTGCTGCTGGCTGTGCCCACCAGGTATGCTGGGGTGGGCCACATTTGGACACTCTGGCAGGATGGGGACTGGCTCTAGTATATGGTGTGGGGCAAGGAGGGTGAGCACAAGGAGGAGGAAGGAATATCTGGGAAATGCAGATTGTACGTGGAAAGATTAGGATTTTCTTTCATAAATTTTGTTGGGTCACTGGAGAAAGAAATGATTTTGAGCTGTGGGAGATGGAGCACCCACAGGCAGTAGCGAGGAGGGGACTAGAGGAAGGGCAGAATAAGCCCCTGTATGAACTGGCTAGTAAGATCCAGCAAGTATATGTAAGAAGGGATGAGGAAAAGGTAAAGGCAAAGGTGATGGCCAAATTATTACAGCCCTAGAGAAATAAACTGCAGGGCCCAAGGGAACTCCCGGGACAGAGGGGATGGGGTCGGCCACAAGGGAGTGGCAGAGACATTCCCTCCTTGGCAGGGGAGAGTGGACCGAAACAGCGGTTGGGAAGGAATCACTGTGCTATCTGCAGGGCAGAGGGACACTGAAAGCAGAAATGTCCGCAGAGACAGCTGGATCCTCAGGAGGAAGAAGTCCAGAGGATAATGGAGATGGATTGTTAGGGGTGTCAGGGGCTCCCATTATACCAGGGACCCACCACACTGGAGCCCTTGCTAACTTTTAAGGTGGGTCTGTGTGGTGGTCCCTGGACCATCCACAGAAGATGATTCAGTCCCTTGGAGAGTGTACAGCCCCTAGGCTGCCTCAGCTTGCAGTGACTCCCCTTTGGGAAGTCCCTTTGAGAGATTTCCTCATAGCTCAGGGTGAGCAAAAGTGCTTCAACCCATGGGTCTTTGCAGTTCTATGTTAATATTTTATACCCTATTGGTTATTTCCCTTGTTCCTGGTTTTCCCCTTCCCTGGTTGGTCAGTTTTGGATCCTTTCCCTGATTGATCCCTTTCCCCATTGGCCAAGTTGTGAAACCCTGCCCCTAGCTACCCTATATATTCTCTCTTCCTCCCCCTTCGGACCTCGTGGAATAAAGAAGCTCTTCTGGAGATCAGAAAGACCCCGTTTCGCTGCTTTTACTCCTGTGTCGCCCAGGGTGGCAAAAACAGCTCTGCTGCTCAGGCAGCCTCACAAAAAGAGCTAATCACTCTGCACCTGCGAGTGCACCAAAGAGCTAATCATGCTGCGCCTGAGAGTGCCTGTGCCTCCATCGATCTAGTTGTCTTTTTAAAGACGCTTCTAGCAAGGAAGGTCATGGCACCTTCACCACCAGACCAGACTGTGACAGGTCTGGATTGAGAGGAGGTGTGTTTCCTGGTAGACACAGGGGCCTCTCAACCCACTTTGAATTTTATCCCTAAGGGGGGAAAATGGTCAAAAAGAACTTTGGTTATTCAAGGGGTGAGTGGAAAAGATGAGTGGGTGCATTTTATTCAACCACTTAGTAGATGTGAGAGATAAGTTTGAAATGCATGAATTTCTGTTTGTTCCTAATTGTGATTGTAATTTACTGGGAAGGGCTTTGATGACTAAAGTGGAAATACAGATTAGTATTATAAAAGATGATACAGAGGCTAACACTGTGGTAACTGTGTAAAATGTCTGAGAAGGCTTATGCTGAAATAAACCCAAAAGTGTAGGCAGCTGAAGCAGGGAACCGCCAAGATAAAGAGAGATTGAGCCAAGAGCAACATACGATCCGACCAATATGGTTAATCACACGTTCTCTGTTTATTCTGTTTAAGATGGCAGGTTATATACAGTTCTATATAGTTTATAGCTAGAGCGACATTTTCATTGACATTCAGTGCAGGAAAAAATGAAAACACACACTGTCGAACTTTGCTTTTAAGGTGGCTAAACGTGCCCACTAATAATTGCTCTCAGTGACCTCTAGAAAACCCACTATCAAACAATAACACCTTAACATCTAATTTTCTGCTGCGCCACAGGTAATTTTACCTGCCCAACAGCTTCAAGGCCTCAGAGCCTTCAAGGCCAAGCCTCAGCCAGGCAGGTCTCAGCTGGGTAGTTCAATATCTCATTCCAAATACAGGTCATGCACTCCTTTTCTCAGGAAATCTGCTACAGGTAGCCCCTGGGAAATATGGAAAATTAGATATGGAGCCTCTCCAAATTACTTTGTAGCAACCAAGACAAGTAGAATCTCAAAAGCAATACCCTGTTTCAAGGGAAGGAAGGAAGGAAGGAAGNTAGCCTGTCATTGAGTCCCTGCTAAAGGCAGGTCTTTTAGAGCCATGTATGTCTCCCTATAACGCTCCTATCTTGCCATTTAAGGAAACAGATGCAACTTACAGAATGGTGCAGGATTTAAGACTAATAAATGAAATTGTCAAACCAAGGCATCCCACAGTTCTGGATCCCTATACCATCCTGAATCAAATCCCTTCTTCACATCAGTATTATTCAGTACTGGATTTGAAGGATGCTTTCTGGGGGTATCTGATTACAGAGGACAGTAAACAGTATTTTGCCTTTGATTGGGAACAGGAGGAAGGAGGAAAAATGGTAAAACAATTGACATGGACAGTCCTCCTGCAGGGATATACAAAGTCACCAGTTTTGTTTGGGCAAGCCTTGCAGAAATATTAATTGGAGTTTACTCCACCCTCAGGAGTTAAGTTGTAATATGTGGATGATTTGCTTTTATCAGGGGAACAGGAAAATGTGGTTGAAGAGGCTACTGTGAAGGTACTTGATTTTCTTGCTAAAAAGAGAGAGCGTCTGAAAAGAAAGCACAGTTGGTAGAGAAAAAGATTCAATATTTGGGACACATTTTGACTGGAGGGTTATGGTGTATTGATCCAGAAAGAATACAAGGAATTTTGCAAATACCACTACCCCAGACTAAAAAAAAAAGTTATGGCAGGTTTTAAGGTTGGTGGGGTACTGCAGAGCATGGATTGAGGACTTTTCTGTTTCAGCCAGACCTTTATATGACTTTTTAACACAAGACAGTCCTAGTGTTGTGGTATGGACAGAAGAAGGACAGCAAAGCTTTAGAAAATTAAAAGATTGATTAATGTCCCAGTCCTAGTTCTTCTGGATGCAGAAAAGGAATTTGAACTATATGTGGATGTTAAACAGGGCCATGCTAAATGAGTTTTGGTACAAGAACACAGGGGAACACGGCGGCCTGTTGCTTATTTTTCTAAGGTGTTAAACCCAGAGGCCAGAAGCTGGCCTCATTGTCTGCAGAATTGTGCAGCCACGACTTTAATGGTACCAAAAACTGACAATTGGAAAATATCTGACTGTTAAAGTTTTGCATCAAATTAAAGCTTTGTTAACCGAAAGAGCCTCTTAATGGATGACCAGCGCTTGGTTATTACAGTATGAATCTTGTTTAATGGAATAGGAGGATTAGAATTCAAAAGCAGGGAAGGGTTTACCCAGCCTCCTCACTGAACGGCCCTGGAGAGAGGGGCCGGGAAGAAACCCATGACTGCATTCAAGTGATAGATTTCTCGCCTATTGGAGGTGGTGAATTTACCAAAAGGGGTGACAATAATACACATTAGGGGTCACCAGGCAGGGTGCTCAGAGGGGGCAATAATAGGTCATGGACTGGCTAATGAAGAGACTCAGAAAACTGCACTGTTGCCAGAAATCTCTATGATCCTTCCCTTACTCCCAGTAGCCCCATCGCTGCCAGAGAAATGGTCTTTTCCACCAGAGGAGCTTGAGATAATTAAAAATAGTAGAGCAGAGGAAAGAGGGGATAATTTGTTTACAAGGGATGCTAAACAGTGAATATCAAAAGCTCTGGCCATACAAATATTAAAAATACTCAATGAAGGAAGTCATTGGGGCTCTTGAGAATTGCCAGAAGCCTTCATCAAAATGTACGCTGCTGTGGGTCTTTTTACCCTGGCAAAGCAAGCAATTGAAGGTTTCTTGATTTGTGCATGTCCTAGGGTGACTATGATGCCTGTATCACCAATCGTCTGTTCTGTCTGTGCTGTGTGTGTTCTGTACTTTTAAGACTGATTCTGAGAGGAGCAGGGAAGAAGACGCGCACAGTTTGTTTTGGAAAAACACTTTTCACTCCTCCTCACTTTTTTTTCCTTTCATCATCGTCCTTGAAGGTTTTTTTTTTTGGTCGGATGCACGGACAGCGACAAGAGAGTTGCTTTTTTCCCTTTTTAGTTAGTCTGGCTAGCTGAGGAAAAAGCTTTCTGGACTGGTTTTTTTCCTTTTCCCTTTTTTTTCCTTGGGACTGTTTAAATCTGCTCTGGACTGAAAACCCAGGGGAGCACCAGGAACTGCACCTGTGGCCCACCGGGCCTGGATCTGGGCATTTTCCAGTGCCAAAAGGGACCGGGACTGATAAGAGACTGAGAGAGCTGAGCTGGCCCACAGCAAGGACTTCTCTCAGTTTGCCATCTCTCTCTCTCTTCAGACCAGCAAGAGGTTTTGTTGTTTCATATCATTCATTCCTTATGTTTGTGGGCAGTTTGTTAAATAAATAGTTTTTTCCACTTTTCTCCGAGGAAGTTCTTTTCCCGGACCGACTGGGGGGAGGGGCCATTTAGGTTTTGCTCTCCAGAGGAACCCCCATTCGGAGGTTTCCTCCCAAATTTGCCCTAAACCAGGACAGTGCTAAATCCAATAACAGGGTTACAAAGAAAACTGCCAGGGGAGGGAGGCCTTGGGCTGTACTTCCCTTCCAAAGATGTTAGGTGGATTTTACTGAAATGCCCTGAATGGGAAGGTTTAAATATCTTCTGGTATATTATGTCAGCTAACAGGGTGGCCAGAAGCATTTTCAACTGCTTCACCAACTACAGGATCAGTTATTAAGGTATTTTTGGAACAAATAGTCCCAAGATATGGGATTGTGGAAGCAATAGACTCAGATAGGGAAACTCATTTTACAGGGAAGATCCTTCAAGGGGTTATGACTGCTTTAGGAATACAATGGAACCTCCATACCCCGTGGCACCCCCAGAGCTTGGATCAAGTAGAAAGAATGAATGGAGAAATAAACACCTTTTGAAGATGATGACAGAAACTAAAATGCCATGTGTCGCCCTAGGTTTTCTTGCTTTTGAGTGCTTGTAACTTTGTACTGCAGATTCTCATGCAGCTTCATGTAAACAATGTATATATTTCTCCTCTGGGAGGAGAAATGTGATTGATGGTGATGTTCACCATCCAAGTTAAAGAGGTGGTGACCTGTGTAGCCAATCTCTTGACTTTTGTACAAATGTATATAAATGGAGTCAGATTTTGAATAAAGAAGAAGAAGGAGGAAGTTTCCCTGAACCTCTGCTGTGCCTGCTTCGTCCTTCATTTGTTGACCCTGTCCATGCCTTCATCTGGTGACCCTGCATGAACCTACACACTGCCGTCTATCTGGAGGTAATTAGGGTAAGAGACATGGCCTCTTCCCCTGCCTCGGATGGTTCCCTCGAGGTGGACCTTTGGCTCGAGGTCCTAGAGAGGGAGGAAGCCTCTGTGTCTGAAAAGGACTTCCGAGAATTGTTCTACTATGCTAGAACTCATGGTTTCCTTTGTAGCCTTGATAGTGCATTTCTTTGGCAGAATGGGCGAATTTGGGAAATCACCTGCTTCAGCTCTTTGCTGATGATTGCGGTGTGGATCTTTTAGGATTGATAGAGACTTGGAAGAGGGTCGAAAGGGTCTTGCGTGGCTCGCACCCTCCCAGTTCTGATGTCTCAGAGCAGGAAGGCTCTAGCCTGATGTTGTCTCCCAGGCTGGGTGCCAGGGGAGATGGTGGAGTTTCTTCTCCTGTTCCTGCACCGCGGTCCCGGCACTGGAGTTGGTAGGCTTTATCCCCCTTCCCACACAGACGCGTTGTCGGCAGGACAACCGATTCCACCCCATGCAGGCGCAGCAATGAGGGAAACTCACCCGCGGGCAGCACAGCCACAAAGGCAGGCGCGGGGTCCCCAGAATGGGACGGTGGGCTGCAGGGGTGCTCGGGGCTTGTGAAAGCCCCCGGGACCAGTACCGCCGGCGTGCCCGGATCCCGTGTTGCGGTGGCGGCGGCAGCAGGCTGTTTCCCCCCCCCGCGCCTTCCCGGCATTGGAAGCGTCAAAAGCGCGCTTGGACCGGGGAGGGCGGACGGTCACGACGGACTGTCCACATTGTGGCGTGATATAAATAAATCACCTATATATTGATCGGGGCAGGAAATCAATAACCTTTAGAGATATAGTAGGAATGTTGCAGGGGATGGGGGGGAGGTGTGTGTGCCTTTTTTTNTAGGGTCTGTTTCCACGTTCGAACGGGATTGGGCTTCGCTGTGGCTGTGATCTTCGCAGGTTGTATTATTTGGTCTATTGTTGTTGCTTTTTTTTGTTGTCTTTTTCGTGTCTCGAATTCTTTAATTGGGAAAATTAAAAACTGTAATTTTTTATCCTCGTTTGGTGCACTTCATTTATAACAGGCGTGTCCACAAAATAGTCGGTGGAAAGGGATGGTGCAGATTTGCGCCGTCCCGGGGGGCCGGTGGAGGAAGCCCCAGACCCCCGTGCCGCGCAGCCACAGTCTGCGCGAGCTGCTGAACACTCAGGCGAGGCTGAGAATCCTGCCCCCACGGTGGGCGGGAGGGCTGCCTGGCATCGGGGTCCGCAGGGCCGGCGGAGCTTCCTTGGGAGCGTTGACCGAACCAACCCCCGCTGCCATGACTCCGCTGAGGGGGGCGGTGCTGGGGTGGGGCTCGGGGGGGCCTCCGAGCTGTGAGTCCGTCACCCCCCGCAACCCCTTCCCATTCGTGAGTCACGCGCGGCGCCTCCCCCATGGCTTTGTCTCTCCCGATTCCCCCGCGTCCTTGGGAGCAGGGCTTGGCAGTGCTGAGGCGCCATGAGACATGTTCCCCCCGGTGCTTCGTTCCACACCCACGGTGGGCCGGGGCGGCGCTGCACGTGCAGCCGCCTCCAAGGCAAAGGCAAGCTCTGGCTCTGTGGTGTTCACTTTTAGAGGAGACGGCACAGCCGACGGCGGGCCGGTGTTCACCCATGGCAAAGGGTCCCGGACAGACTGGTTCCCTTCAGCTGGCCACTGGACACAGCCTCCGTGTTAGGTGACGGTCCGGCCACGAGATCAAGCACGATTTTGGGATGATGTCTGAGCCAAGGCTGATGCAGTGAGTGGCCGTGGCTCAGCACGGTGCTTCCTGCAGGGCAGGGATGGATTCTCTAGCTCTGCAGATGCTGCGAGACGGGCTTTCACCCCTGTCCCTGTGCAGTCCAAGGGACAGGATTCGGAGGGCAATGATGCCTCACCGAGCAGTCTGAAAGCTTTCCCTATGATAAGGGAAGCTGGTCGCAAGAAACATATTCATTTATCGTGGCAGGCATTGATTGACCTCCGAGATAGGGTTGGAAAATACGGTCTTGGGTCTCCTGAGACGATGCAAGTTCTACGACTGGTAGACACAGACGTGTTACCACACTATGAGATTCAATGTTTGGCCAAGGTTTTCTTTCAGCCGGTCGAATATGACATTTTTGAGTCTAAGTGGACTCAATTGGCTGAAAGGACTGCAGCAGAGAATCTGCAGGCTTGTCAAGATGACCCTAGGTATGGGGTCAGGCCGGACATGCTGCTGGGTATAGGTGAGTTTGCTGATGTAAATAGGCAAATCACCTATGACCCCTTGGTACTGGAGCAGTGCCAAAAGATTGGCATGGCAGCATTGGTACAGACAATGGAGATGTCTGCACCCAAGAAGCCGTTTGCCACAATTGTTCAGGGGACAGATGAACCTTTCCTGCGTTTCGCAGAGAGGCTGACAGTTTCAGTTGAGTGACAAGTGGAAGATCTTGCTTCTAGAACGCTGTTGCTCAAAATTTTGGCAAGGAGCAAGTGTAATGCAGAGTGTAGGAAGATCATTGAAGCCCTTCCGGGCAATCCCACACTCTCGCAGATGGCCGAGGCCTGTGTGAAAATGGGCACCAGAGGTGGAAAGGTGGCTGCCGTGGCTACCACTCTGCGGCCGACCTGGAAGGGGCAGCAGGGTGGGAAGCAGAACCAGGCAAATGCTCAGGCCCGCAAGAAAAAAGGGAAGAAAATGAAAAAGGGGACCACTCCTTTGTTTCTTTGTGGATGGTGCGGAAGGCCAAATCATATGGCCAATGCTTGTAAGGCAACAGTTCGTGTGAATGGCCAGCCTCTATTGAGCTCGGGAAATGGGCAGGGGAGCACGAAGGGGAAGCGTGCTCAGACAAAAGTGTCTTCCCAATCCCCAGAGCCGATGGAGATTTGCTGGGCAAGCTCACAGCCAGCACCCGTGGTTCAGCAGTCCTAGACGTCTGCACCGCTGAAACGGTTGTCCTAAAGGACAGCGCAGTGCATAAAGTCTCCCCTGGATGCCTTTGGTCCTCTGGGTGATGGTTTGAGTGCCCTTCTCATGGGCAGGTCTAGTACCACCACTCAGGGTATCATTGTGCATCTGGGTCTTGTGGATGCAGATTACACGGGAAGGATTTATGCCATGGTTTCCACGTCCACTCCCCCCCCACTATCCCAGAAAAAACAAGGATTGCTCAACTTGTGCCTTTTAAGTCCTTTTTTCACAGGGCAGATACTCGGGAGAGAGGAGATGGCGGCTTTGGATCCACTGGGCCGCCTCAGGTCTTCTGGACCGCTGCCCTGACCAGTAAGCGTCCCGAGAGGACGTGAACCCTGTCCATTCCTGGTGCAAAGCCATCGAAAATTCGCCTCTGTGGACTCCTAGATACGGGCGCGAACATTATGATTGTGTCCATTGCTGCTTGGCCACCAAATTGGCCTTTGGACCCAGTGGCAACGTCTGTTTCAGGACTGGGAGGAGTGAGGCAGTGCTACGTGAGCCAGAAGCCAGTGACAATCATGAATCCAGAGGGTCAGACAGCCATGGTTTGGCCCCATGACACCAACGCTTCTAATAACCTTTGGGGAAGGGATGTTTCGGCTGCGTGGGGGGTGCACTTGGGGACGGATTTTTAATCGGGACCACTGTGCAGAAGGGCGCAGAGTGTCCGACGCCTCCTATCAGGTGGCTGACAGACAAACCCATTTGGGAACCCCAATGGCCCCTTCCTCAGGAGAAATTAGTCGCCCTTCATGATTTGGTGCAGGAACAGTTGGACCAGAGTCATCTGGAACATTCTACCAGTCCCTGGAACACTCCTGTGTTCCGCATCAAAAAGAAGTCTGGGAAATGGAGGCTGCTACAAGACCTCCGAAAGGTGAACGCAGTGATGGAAAGCATGGGGATGCTGCAGGCCGGTATGCCGTCGCCCGCCATGCTTCCGGCAGAATGGCCGGTCCTCGTTGTGGATCTGAAGGATTGGTTTCTTACGATTCCTTTGCATCCCAATGACAGACCGAAATTTGCCTTTTCGGTGCCAGCAATTAATAATGCTGAGCCCGCAAAACGATATCAATGGAAAGTTTTGCCTCAAGGAATGCGGAATTTGCCAAGCCTGTGCCAGTGGTTTGTGGCTCGGGCCTTGTCTGGAGTTCACAAGCAATTTCCTAATGCCCAAATTTCTCATTACATGAATGACATCCTGGTGGCTGCATCCACCCAGGATGAGTTGCAGAGGATTCAGCCTCAACTGATCCATGCTTTGCATTCTCATGGGCTGAAGGTGGCTCCGGAAAAGGTTCAGCAGGAACCTCCATGGTAATATCTGGGTTTCAAGATTTTGGAATGCATGATCCAGTATCAAGAGGTGCAATTTGTGCACTCGGTGCGCACATTGAATGATGCCCAGAAATTGGTGGGTGTCATCACTTGGTTACATCCTTATTTGGGACTAACAACAGCACAGTTGTCTCCTCTTTTTGATTTGTTAAAGGGAGACACTGATTTGAAATCACCTCGGACATTGACCCATGAGGCACGTCAGGTGCTGGAGGAGGTTCAGCGAGCTGTTTCGGCTCGACAGGTTCATCCCATTGATCCCTCCATTGATGTCACTGTGTTTGTCACCACTCCAGATTTACATCCCACAGCCATAATTGGCCAATGGAGTGACAGGTGGTCTGACCCCTTGCAGGTCCTGGAATGGGTTTTCTTCCCTCATCAGCCGCAGAAAACAGCGACAGCGCTGTACGAGCTCATTGCTCGTTTGATAGTCAAATGCCGACAACGGTGTTTGCAATTGATGGGCGCGGATCCTGCACAGATTGTGCTCCTGATATCACGGGAAGATTTTGATTGGAGCTTTGCAAACAGTGTGTCACTGCAAAGTGCTCTGGAAAAATTTCACAGGGCAGATCACTTATCATCTGCCCAGCCACAAGATACTGCAAGTGGCAAATTCTGTGCAAATTTCTTTGTGGCCCAAAACCAGCCAGGAACCAGTGCAAGGACCCACCATCTTCACGAACGGGTCAGGGAAAACAGGCAAGGCCATTGTCACTTGGAAGGATGGATCTGAGTAGAAGCTTCTAGAAGGCCAGTTGGTTGAACTGAGGGCTGCCGTCATGGCTTTTCAGAAATTTTCCCAGCAACCCTTCAACTTGATCACGGATTCCGCTTATGTGGCCGACATTGCCCAGCGGTTGGGTCATTTGGTGTTGAAAGAAGTCAGCAATGCTGCCTTGTTTCATTTACTGGAGACCTTGTGGTGTGCAATTCGGAACAAGGTTCATCCCTATTATGTTCTGCACGTTCAAAGCCACACTAACTTGCCTGGATTTGTAGCGGAAGGTAACGCGAGGGCTGACAAGCTGGCCAACCCAGCGTGGGTGGCCCCTCAGCCTGATAGACTTGCGCAGGCCAAAGCGTCACATGGGTTTTCCCACCAGAACATACATACATTGCAGAAGCAGTTTCAGTTGATGCCAACTGAGGCCTGTGACATTGTCGAGTCCTGTGATGACTGTCACGCGGTTGCTGCACCTTTGCCAGCAGGGGTGAATCCCAGGGGCCTTAAGGCCTTGGAACTTTGGCAGACGGATATCACTCAGATTGCCGAGTTCGGCCGGCTCAAGTATGTGCATGTTACGGTGGACACGTTCTCCTCTCCTATTTGGGCTTCGGCTCACATGGGAGAAAAAACCTGAGATGTCATTGCCCACTGGAGGCAGGCCTTTGCCGTCCTAGGCATACCTTCTGCTGTCAAGACCGACAATGGTCCTGCTTACGCCTCACAGAAGGTGCGGCAGTTCCTGCAATTGTGGGGTGTTTCTCATAATTTTGGGATGCCTCATTCTCCCACGGGCCAGGCAATTGTAGAACGCACTCATGGTACACTCAAGCGTGTTCTTCGAAAACAAAAATGGGGAATGCAGGGTGAAACCCCGCACAGTCGGTTGCAAAAGGCTTTGTACACAATCAATCACCTCACGGTGCCGCAGAACTCAAATGACCCTGTTTTCTTGAATCACCACCTTTCATTACAGGCTTCGGATGAGACGCATCAGCCTCGAGCGAAGGTCCAGGTGTGAAACCTAGTTACCAAGCAATGGGAAGGTCCCTACGACCTTATCGCCTTGGGGCGCGGGTATGCATATGTCTCCACAGATACGGGAGTACGCTGGGTACCTGCGAAATGTGTCCATCCTGACCTGAAACAGCAGAGACAGAATTCGGCCAACAGACAGTCAGGAGACTGTGATCAAGATGAAGGTCAACCAGTGGGGGAACCACTGAGTGATGACTCTGATGTCAATGACACGAGTGTTCACTCCAATGGCTCTTCATGAACAGAAACTGAACGATGTTCATTTTTCTTTTTTGTTTTCTTTCAATTAATGGAATAGGGGTGAGATGTCGCCCTAGGTTTTCTTGCTTTTGAGTGCTTGTAACTTTGTACTGCAGATTCTCACACAGCTTCATGTAAACAATGTATATTTTTAGGAAGTTTACATATTTCTCCTCTGGGAAGAGAAATGTGAATGATAGTGATGTTCACCATCCAGGTTAAAGAGATGGCGACCTGTGTAGCCAATCTCTTGACCTTTGTACAAATGTATATAGAGTCAGATTTTGAATAAAGAAGAAGGAGGAAGTTTCCCTGAACCTCTGCTGTGCCTGCTTCATCCTTCATTTGTTGACCCCATCCATGCCTTCATTTGGTGATCCTGTCCATGCCTTCAGCCATGGGTACAGCTTTTGCTACTGGCTTTGGCAAGAATAAGGGCCAGACCCAGAGGAGATACCCAATTTATCTCCCTTTGAATTGATATTTGGAATTCCTTACCCTTGTAATTCTCAACCTAATGGGGGGCTGGAAATAAGTGATGTATATTTAAAACAATATGTGGCCAGGATACTGTCTCTTGTGAAATCTCTTTGACAGGAAGCTCAGCTGGCACAGACCCTGCCTTAGGACTTTGCTGTTCATCATATCCAACCAGGAGATTGGCTCCTAGTTAAGGAGTGGAAAGAAGTACCACTGCTGGCGAAGTGGCATGGACCTTTCCAAGTGTTACTGACGACAGAAACAACCGTCAAGACAGCTGAACATGGGTGGACCCATCACACCTGGTTCAAGGTCTCTAAGGCCCTGGAGATTTGGACTTCCCAGCTGGAGAAGGACAGGAGGCCGTGACTGACATTGCAGCAGTGGACCAGAGCAGTAGGCAGTGCATTAACATCAGGGGAAGGCCCGTGTGCCTACCCACAGACTGTCTGCTGAAATAGTCTATAGGCATCCCTCCTTTCGTATCTCCAGTCATTGGGGGGAAAATCCTTGCTGTCATTGTTTTAAGTGCTTTCTGTGCCTTCACTCACCACAGGTGGTATGTATGACAATGTGAGAATTAGATTAGGTAATTAGATTACACCATTAGAATGTTTTTCTTAATATTAATAATCCTACTTTTATATTGTCAATTAGATTTGGGCCAGAAGTAGGAGAATTGTTTTTTTAGTCCTAGGAAAAGAAGTAACAAAAACCTTTAACCTTAGCAATTGTTGGGTCTGCGGATAGGCCAGGAGGATCTGAAGACTGGCCATGGTTGGCCAGCCCAGTCGAAACTAAATGGTGGGTTAGAACCCTGAGTAAAGTTCATAATGGAACAGGATTTTGGGATGAGGAAGGAAGTCCAGGGTGACTTCATTCTTCTGAAAAAGGCATTTATTGTCTAAACAAAACAGGGTGTGTATATGTGGAAAAAAGTATTTGTGACTGGACTTTATATTTGGTTTTAGATTGTTGAACCCTCAACTGCTCTCCTTACGGTTTTTCCAAATACCGAGGCAGATGAAATCAAACACGTGTTAAGCTCACTAATGGTAACTGGGTAAGGTGTTCTTAGCATAATTACTGAAGAGATTTTGAAGGCTGTAAAGCAGTGGGGAGGGACAGATTTTTTGACCACTTATTTTTAAGCTGCCCCTGAGATAATTCCACCAGTAGGACACGTTGTCCATGACTATCAGTGGAAGTGGCAACACTGGGACAGAACTTGCACCCTTTTTAATAATTTCTGATTCAAATCTAACAAAACAGATCTGGGATGTAACTGTAGGTGGAAACCTCATGTGGAAGCTTGGAAATGTAAATATTGTGATTTATGGAGAGGCAACTTTTGTTGGAGGACCGTTTGGCCTAGGAACCAAGCTGTATTTTGACCCACCAAATGATGATGAAAAATGGAAAAGCCCCTTTGCAAATGGAACCTGGGCTTTGAAAGGGCATTATTGGATTTGTGACAAACATGCTTATTGCAGGTTACCTCCAAACTGGTCAGGGATATATTATACAGGGTATATTACACAATTGTAATTTTTTAACTAGCATAAGTTCAGGAAAATCATTTAGGAATCAAAGTATATGATCTATTAGCAGAAGTTGGTGAAAAATTAAATGACTCAAATATCTGTTTACAAATAGATGACAACAGAAAAGTAGTAAAACAGATAACAAAACAAAACAAAAAGCTAGCTCATGTACCAGTCCAAACGTGGAATGTATGAGAATAGATGGACATGCTTTTGTGGACTATGGGTTAAACCAATGCTGTTTTTCCTCTTATGTGCTATAGCAACTCTAATCTTTTTACCATGCATGATACCTTGTCTAGTGCAGGTCATTCAGCATGTGATCAAAGGGGATGCAAGTAGTAGCCATGCCTATTGATCCAGAAATGGCTGCAAAAGGACAGAGAATGAGGTCACTGCAAATAATCACAAAAAAAAAAAAAAGAACCAGGAAGATAAAGTTAGGACAACTATTTAGAAAATAAGAAGAGGGAGAATTGAAAGGAATGAGAGGGATGTGTCTTTACAAACAAACTGTGGGCCTGCTGGTAGATAAAGTCAGATACAGCGAGGTGAAAGAAGCAGTGGGGGGGACCGTAAATTCCATAGCAATTCCACTAATTGACACAGGCTGTTACTCAAGGCCATACTAAATTCCTGGACTTAGGGAAAAAGAAGAGAGATATAAAGAAAAAGAAGGGAAGGTGGGGGAAATGCACATTAGAAGGGTGTCTTAGGTATTAGGCGATTCAAGAAGTCTGTACCTCTCAAGTACCTCAGTCAATGGGGAAAGAGAGAGGGAAATGCAGCTGGGAAATTAGGATAAAAAAGAGGCTGCATCCTCCAGCAATTTGAGAGGCCCCATGGGAAATGCCCCATGGCCTCTCCCTTTATTCAAATAAAGTTACAGGACTCCTCTGTCTCCTTTTTGGACATAAATCTCTGACATCATGGATTAATTTTCCTGACAAACATAATTGGCAATCTGAATGAGCTTTAATCTGTGACATAAACGACTCCTGCCAAAATCTTGGAGGGCAGAAAATAGAGGCCACTTTTTAAAAGAAGTAAAGCCTAAAAAACCCAGAGCTCCTAATTCAAACTGCTCCTTTGACCAGTGAGAAGTACTGAACCATGATTCTGAACGTTCACCCTGTTCCTAAACTCACCTCGGCAGGGCCCCGGCTGCTTCCTAGGGTGCTAAGTCTTTGTCTCCCTACAGCCTGACAGAGAGCTAAGGTGGGGCTGCCTGTCCCTGCAGATGCCCTTCCCGGTCGGGCTCCGCCGGCACATCAGTCCTCCACGGAGCGATCCCAGGAACGACTACCGCCTTCTCTCAGAGCCGTCCGCGGAGCAGCCGGCAACGGCGACGAGCCAGTGCAGGGAAGACCCCTCAGGGAAACGCACCCTTACGCCACCTCCCCTCAGCGCAGCTTTTAAGAAGTTTAACCAACCCCTCTGCCGCGCGGGCGTTTGGGGGGAGGGGCAAAGCCCTGGTCATCTGCGTGCCAGGGTAGGCGGAAGAACTGGTGAGGAGTGTGCTACGTGGTATCGCGTGACGTCGCGTGCTAGGGGAGCGGGTTCGCGTGTGCGTGGGAAAGGAGGGGGAGCCAGGCACGTAGTCACGTGACGGTGGTGAGCACCACTGCTGCTTTGTGACCACATTGGGCAGGTATCGCGTAGGGGGGCCGGGGTTGCCTCCTGTGGGGAAGGGGTGGTAACGGATGGACGGGAATGCCTGCGCGCCTGCCCCCCTTCTTCGCTGCCTGCCCCGTTCGCGCGGTGGCTCCAGTGGACTCGCGCGCTTAAGGGAGGCCTGGTGCCCCTTCCCATCTTAACGGTCCGGCGGCGACTGTTGGACCCTCAGCGGTCTGAAGCCCTGGGATGGGCCTGCCTCAGGTCCGGTTCATCATTCTGGTGTGAGCTTTTGTCCGGCGGCGGGTGTCTGCTGGGACCGCCCCTCCCCGCCGGGCCTGCTGCCCCTTCCTACCAGCAGTGGGGGAATGAGGGTGGTGGCGTGAAGGGAGGTGGCTCTGCCCTACTTATGCTGGCGGCCGCCCGAGGGAAGCTTCGCCCTGTTCTAGATGGCCACTTCCCCCCATTGCCTCGGGCGCGGTTAGGGGCCGCTGAGTAGGCCGCGGTTGCGGATAGCTCCTGCCCCAGTCCAGGTTCGTGTGGGGAGGGGAAGCCCACCTTGTGGGTGTTGGGAGAGGTGGATTAATTTTCTGCCCTTTTCTATATTAGAGAGGAGGTCTTGCACCCCCTTCTCCTCATTTCTCATCTCGTTACAGCTGGGGGGGTTCTCTCCTGAAGGATTTGTGCTTCTCCTGGTTCCTTGGGCTTGTGAGTGTGAAGAAAGGGTAGGGGGTGCAGTGGACCTTTCGGAAAAGTGCATCTGGTGGAGGGAGGCGTCTTTGGGTCTCTTTCTAATCTCGAGTTGGGCCAAAGGAGGGCTGGCAGCATGGGAAGGGGACAAGTGGGTGAATAACTATTGATTTGTGCCTTGTGTAGGGTGTTACTTTCATGTTTTCTTTATCTCCTTCCCTGGTGTTCCCTTACTGGTGCGGTAGGGCAGCTGTGTCGCAGTCATAGCTACAGAATTCACTGATGGTAACATATTGGCAGCAACACTAGGTTACTAGAGGACATGCAATGAATGAACTGTTATTTCTGTTAACCATTTCTACTTAGCCTTTCCTCACCCTTGACTATGTGTGCTTGTTGAAAATTGCAAGTCAGTGTAGGGCTTTATTATCGGACTGGCTTTTTTCATTTAAAAACAAAAAAAAAAAGAAAGCTCTTCTGTGTCTGCTATTGTTGCTAGAGAAAGTTATAGCAGAAAAGTGAGCTGGTAGAAACCCTTCTGCAAGGAACTGGATTTAGAAAGGAACCTGCTGCACCACCTTTGAGCTTGGTGCATGGATATGCAGAGCCCTCTTGGTTACCTTCAAAGGAACATGTGGTCTCATGGAACAGAAACTTTGGGTTTAGTGTGGAGCTATGTAAGGGGAAGCTCATGAGGGCCAGCCTGCTTTGTCTCTAGCTACCAAGCAGTAATTGGGCATTAGTAATCTCAATTTGAGTGAATACAGAATGCTTATAATACAGCAGCAGATCAAGGTGGGATAGTCTCTGGGGTAGTGGTGGTGCCTGGTGAAATGGAGGGCTTATTCTGGTGTGAGAGGAGCTGTTTTCAAGAAGAGAAATTGGAGCTGGATGTGAGGGGTGGCGAAGTAGCATTTGCCATTGAAACAGAGCTCTTCATAACAAATGGCAGCAATTCAGTCTTCCAAGGCTTTGCTTTTTTAATATTTACTAGGGCCTTATAGTAATTCCCTCAATATTGATACCTGGGCCTGATCTTTCTGTGGTGGTTTGATCTAACTTGTTTGAAGAATATATTTTTAACCTTACACTAGGTAACTTGAAAGCAAGCCAGGCTAAATCATTTTGTAGCATTACTGATGTTTGGGACTCCTGGAAGGTTACACTGAGAAGCTGGATTAACTAGTGTAAATCAATTTTGTGGAAAATGAGGCAGCTGTGTTTATAACCTCAGCAATTTAAAGGAGGTAGGGAGGAGTGGGAGTGGGGCAAGCTCTGTTCTAGTTGCAGTTTTATCAGTATGTTGATATTTTTTTAAAAGTGTTTGTAGTAATAAAAACAAAGGCATGGAAACTCAGAAATTTAGACTGTTTCACTTGCATTGTTTTGGCCAGTCCTCAAAAAAGCTCCTGCTGCCATGAATTACAAAAGGATTTGACAATTCAGGATGACTTTGGAGTTATAGACTCACCACTAAAATCTAAGGAAGCTAAGGGAAAACCCAACCAACAAATCTTGTCTGTTATCAGGAGTGTGTATGTGGTTTTTGGTTGCTTTTTTGTTTTTTGTTGTGGTTTTTTTTTTTAGTTTTTCCAATTTTTAAGCTACCTTTATAGAACTTAGGAGCAGATTTTTGGTGTTTTACATTTCTTTCATGGATTTCTATGTGATGCTTTCCTCATAGAATGCCATTTCTTGGTATGTTTTACATTTGTTGGTGTCTCCCTAGTGATAGTTACTGATTGTAGCAGAATAGTTTGCTGATTAATAGTGCTTGAGAAATTTATGTATCATGGACTGTTAATATTCTGTTAATAATTACCATTGATAGTATTATTAATAATAGTAATATTTACTTGCTATTTCAGTGATGTTTAATACCAGTACTTGAATAAATACTTCATGAAAGAGTAGGAATACAAACTAATATATTTTAATAATTTTTAAAATTTATCTCTCTCTCTTATTTGGTTAAAGCAGATGAGCAGGACTGAAGACCTGTTTTCTGTGCCTGGGTTTGTAAAAGCCTCATATGACCTTGGTAAAAGAGAAGCCAAGTGACTTGTCCCCTTTGTAAGATGACAGATTAAAGAAACTTAGTGTTGTATTTCTGTACTTCAAAATTATTGAATGGAAGGTGCTAGAGGAAATATATGTTGTTATTCTGCCTGAGCTTTTTGTTGAATTTATAGTTGCTTTTCTTTCCCTATAACAATCTGCTTGTTTGTAGCCAATTATGTCTTCTTTGCTTCTCAGAGACCTAGTTTTGATTTGTACTGTTTTTCATATAACTTTCCTAATCAGGTTATGTTCATTAAAGTGAGCGCCAGGATGAAAGGTTGTGAAGTAGCTCCTTTACCATTGCCTCAGGTTCATATTTTACAAAAATAATAGAGGGTTTCTCTGTTTTGTTCTGATGTGAAAGTCCATACTCTTTAATTTTGGCCATCCAAACTGGGAGTTTGTTGGAACTACCCATCTGCCTGGGGCTCCTGCAGGCTGTTTCAGGTGTGGTACTCTCAGACCTTTTCTTCCCACTTCTTTGCAATGGTGCAAAGAGTAAACAGTGACTAAAGACAGATTAGAGGTGATACAGTCTGATGCCTAAGATCTCATGGCTTACTCAGTTTGCTTTTACGATAACATAATTATTTTGCTGACCATATTGTTTTATTTATGTTCCCTCTAGACTAACGCTTGTAAGATAGCTTATGTGAACAACTTTGCTCAGCTCCCTTGGAGTTGTTTCTACTCTCAGTTCTCTTGAATTTTTGTTTTTTTGTTCAGCTATCTTTGTGAAAGCTGCAAGACACTGGCTTCTTTTGCAGGTAAAATTGCCAAGCTTTTTTCCCCTCCCTCCCCAGCTTCTTAAATCAGTCTTCCAATAGATGAGCTTGGAGTTCTTAATCTGGATGTGTGTAGCATTTTGCATTAAAAACATTGAAATGTTTTCCATATTGAGAGATCTTTGATCTTTCTCAAGACTTAAGGTTTGCTCAAAGTAATATTTATATTGTAAGCTTTATGGTTGGGATGGGTTTTTTTTGCTTTATTGTACAGGGGCCACTGGTTATTACAGATCTGCAAAAGATGCAGATTCAGTGGAATTTGTTACAGGATTGTTCACTATTTGAATCCAAAGTTAAATGGAGAAAACACAAACTCTTTCTTAACCTCCAGATTTAAATTATTAGGTTGTACTTTTTTAACCTGGTTTAATGGAGGGGGAGTACCCATCTTAATCTGTTAGGCAGCCCTATGGTTGAAGGTGTAAAATTTAAATTCAGTAGCCATGATCATATTCCTAAACATTTTTAATGGTAAGCTGTAGAGAGAGGAAGTTTTTCTGCAATTTTATTCTGTGTGGTATAGGCTTCACCTAGAACATTTCAGTTGTATTTCTTATGACTAAAATACTGTTCCTGGAAGTAGGATGATGTTTTAGAGACCATATTGAGATTGCTTTTGAGCAAAGAAAATGAATTATTATTTGTAACTGTATTTGAGCAAAGAAAATAATTTGTTATTTTCAACTGTATTTTGTAAAGTGTTTTGAGGATGATGGATATAATAATATAGAATGAAGCATATGGCTTCTGAAAACCCTTTTGTTTCCTCTATTTGGTTTCAAATGTTAACTGAATTGTGTTTTTTTATCATAAAACACTTGTGCCCATTGCCTCTGGTCCTGTCACTGGGTACTGCTGAAAAGAGCCTGGCTCTGTTTTTGCACCTTCCCTTCAGGTATTTATATGCTTTGAGACACCCTCCTCAAAGCTTTCTTCTTCTCTAGGTTAAGCTACTTGACCTAGTCAAGTCTGTAGTCTTTCAGACAAACTCAAGTCCATATGCTCTTACATGCCTTTGAGAAGGAGGTGGATTAATGATTGAATTTAGTGTAGGGGTGGTGGTAACAGTAATTCTTGACTCTTGATAGGCAGAGAGGTGGGTGGGTTTGGGATGTGTGTTTAAAATGCTGTGAAAATGCAAAAAGATGCATAATTCAAATCCAAAAAACTTCTGTTATTGCAAATAATGAGTAATTGGATAACTTTCCTCTAGCTGAAATTAAGGCTATAATTTGGCAGTTCTATAAGGAAAAAAACAGGTCATGCATTTAATTGTCTGATAGTGATAAAATTGCCCAAGTCGTGTATGTTCTATCTTGGAATTGCGTGGATTGTAAATGATGGTTTAATGTACATACAGCATGTAGGATAATTTAGGCTGAGGTGCAGTATGATCTTTAAAGCTGATACTTGTAATATTTTAATACTTTTGCTAGAATTGAACACCACAGTTAGCAAAGAATACGTTCCAGATGCAGTCTCAGAATTCTAAGGGTGAGTGAGGTGCTGCAATTAATATAAATAAGCTGAGATGTGAGGAGTACAAGTCCCTTTTCTTTCAAAATTAATAACTTGATTTTGCAGCAGAGCGCTTGGTCTTATAGATTGATGGTGAACTAGGTGACTCATCTTGGCATGTTTTAGAAAACAGGCTTTCTACTTAGGCATTTTAATGTTGCGTTGTACAGCATATAAAGTCAGCATATGTCTGTGGGGTCAAGGGCTGTTAGTTTAATACAGCATGGTAATGAATAATCCTGTAGAATACAAAACTATACTTAAAAGGAGATATAAGCTTTTTAAAAAAAGAGTGAATAAATTCCTGTGAAAAAAGTTTCTTAATGGTCTATCAATAGGAAGGAAATTTTAAAGAAAAATTATTTGTTAATTCAGATTTTTCAAAATTAAAAAATAGATTTTTTGCATTCTTAAGTTCTATTATAAGCTAGTCTAGTTTTGAAAGAAATGGTAGAGGAGAGTGAGAACCTCCTTTCAGAGACAGAAAACACATGACAGCCAAACAACATATAACCCCAGACATGCAGAAAAAGCATGGGGAGCTGGAGCAGTGACTGTGGGTCTAGAAGTCTAAGGGTGGTTCACCCCCACTTCTGTTGGAAAGAAAATAAATACTGAATTAAATGTGATAGGAATTTCGGCAATTTGACATCATACATAACTTGTCTCTTTGGTATCTTTAAAAAAGCAAAATGAAATTTGTCTCCCGCTTCCAAGTTAGTTTCTTAATTTTTTTTGTGTTAAACACACAAGAACAGCTTGGATGACTTTTTGATAAAATTGTGTGGAGGGCACTTGATTTATCTGCTCCTTTCTAGCATGTAGTATGTTTGAAGTTGTAAAGATTGTTAATCCTTCATCTCTTTTGGATAATTTGGTATCATTTTGGTGTAGATTGCATAGACCTGGCCTCATGGAAAATTCTAGGGAAACAATAAGTGAATTTACATGTGACACCAAGTTGAGAAGTTGTGATCATGAGAAAAATAATACTCAAAATAAAGTAGGAAAACCTGGGGGTAAAATCAAGTTTTCTGACTGAAGCAGGTCGAGATGAGGTTTAGTATCAAAAGAAATTAATAAACCCCACCTTGTTTAAAGCTAGACAAAATGCTAACAATGGTTGTGACAACAGGAGCAGTCCAGAGTTGGCAGATAAATAAAAATGATCTCTTACACCTTTCACTTCTTGGTACTGTTTATGTGGTGACAGCTTGCAGTTGTGCTGTATTAGATATGAGCTGAAACTTGATTTTAATAGAATAAAGTGCTTGGGTTCTACATGTGCTATGGATTAGACTTTGAATGAATATACAACCAAGTCCCAAACATGAACTAAAACTCTTGTCACGATATTTTCTCCCAAACTCTGCTCAGCCATCATTCACTTGTGTGTGACTTCAGGAAGGATGTTTTCTGGTTGCAGAGGGTAATTATTTTCATCTCTGAAAAACCTGGTGGGTTTTTTTCCCTCAGCTAGAAAAACCTTTCCTTTTGTGAAGAACTAGTTATTTTTTTTTACAAGCCTCCTAGTTAATGCAGTGTATAATTCAGTCTGAATATTTGTTGCAGGGGATGACCAGGCTGTAGTTCTGCTAGCTGCTTCTTTGTTGGAAGTTGTAGATAATGTAGTGCCCTTTCACTGAATGCTACTAAGGAAACCCTAGGAGGGAAAATACCAAGGGCTTTACCTTTTTTGGTTTTCTTTGTTGAGAAACAGGTATGAAGAAATTTGCAATACTGATGGTTCTTCACCACTGAATGTAGCAGTGATGGAATAAACAGCAATTATACTGTGTATTGACTTGGCTAGTATTTTCTTTTATCTCCTTAGGCTAAAAAGTAAGAGAACAGAGGACTTGGAAATGGAGGTGTTCCTTTCCTCCTGTAGCAAGAGGGAGTAGTGTGTGTGCATGGCTGTGCAAGCACCAGGGCTCACCTCTGAGCCACTGTGGTTTCTGTTTCCTGACCCAAGATAGTCAGTTCAGGACAGCATATGGTGTGCTGAATGATGGAAGTACATTCTTCTACTTTGGTAGTTTTTCACAGAATCAACTAGGATGATAAAGACCTTTGAGATCATAGAGTCCAACCTATGGCCTAACACCACCTTGTCAACTAGACCATGGCACTAAATGCCACATCTAGTCTTCTCTTAAGCACCTCCAGGGATGGTGACTCCACCACCTCTCTGGGCAGCCCATTCCAATGCCCAATCACTCTTTCTGTGAAGAACTTCTTCCTACTATCCAGCCTAAACCTCCTTTGATGCACCTTAAGACAGTGTCCTCTTGTGTCACTGGTCACCTGAGAGAAGAGGCTGACCCTCACCTGGCTACAACCTCCTTTCAGAAGGTTTGCATGAGAAAAGCCTTTTCTATGACAGAGAACAAGAAATTATGTCCTTCTGTCAAAGATGACAGGAACATGTATTTAATTTTTCCTTCAGGTCTTAGAATATCAGACAGGCAAGTTTTCTTCAATTATTACTCAGGAAAGAAACATACCTTAAAAATGAACTTGCTGTTGCCCCTACCTCATATGCTCCCCATGATGGCTGCCTCTCAAAGAGAATTCCTGTTTTCTATATATTATATTTCTATATGGACCAGTTCAGCTTTTTTTTTTTTTTNGCTTTTTTTTTTTTTTTCCTTTTTTTCCCCTTCTCTTTCTCGCTCAATCTCATGGCAATAGCTGTGGTCTGGTCTGTGTTATGGTCTAGTAAGATCCTCTAGTTCTGATGGTCCTTAGAGTGGTGCTTAGATATATAGACTAACTGCATGTTATTTTTTAACTGTGTTACTTAAAGTTCCATTACAGTCAATGGTAAGTGCTGTTAACTAGTGCATCTTGCAGATCCTTGCAAACATGAGGCTTATAATTAGGACAGGGATCAGGATTTTATTATTTTTGCATGTGGAACTTCAGCTGGTTGCTGTCTAAAATGGTGGTGTTCTTGCAGAAAGGCATCAAAAGATGGCAATAGGGACTTTGTAGATATTGATGTTTGAGACATAAGGTTGAGCCCTCTGAATCTTCTAGGACATTCACTCTTGATTTTCCAGAATCAAGACAAATCAGGAATGTTGTCTTCTGACATGAGCAGAGCTAGGTGGGTTTTGCTAACCAGGTTTTTAGTAGTTTGAAGATTGCCTTGGTTGTGTGAAAGATAAAGCCCTAGAAGTTAGACTTCTCCAATTTTGGTGCAATTGTCCTTTGTTATTTTTTTAAAATACCAGTGAAAGTTGATTTTGGGGAAATTTAGATTCCTCCTTCAGAAATTTCTGTATGAATAAGGGTACTTGTTGCATCTGAAGTTAAATGTTTATGAAGAAATTGAGGGCAAGTCTGGATGTTTATTGGGTGTAGCTGGCAGATTTTGATTAAAACAAGGATAATCATTAGCAGTATATACTAAAATGTAAAGCATCTGTTAGGCAGAGACACTGGGATAATAGCAAAGAGATATTGTGAAATTAGAAAATTTTATTTTTTTAAATAATGCTAATCATATTGCTTGACTTTTGTGATTGAAATGTGCTCTACTAGTGGAAAACATGCCCTGTTTAGTCCCCCTTCCACATCACGCTTTTGAGAGGGGGTCTGGATGTGTAACCAGCCTTTGCCTAACTCCAGTCTTTTGATGGTGAATATTTTCTCTTGCAAAACAATGCTGTCTTTTCTTTATTTGCAAGACCTATTTGTATATTTCTGTCTTCCTCTGTATAACATTTGTTTAGGAATAGTAATCCTTGAAATGAACTTTTTTTGCTGGTGGTGAAAAAGTATTGATTTCTGTAGATTGGGGATGTTCTTAGGTCATTATAGATTGAATTGATAGAATAATAATTTTGACTAACAACTCAGTGGGTTTTAAGTGTTCACTTGTTTATTCAGTATGCTTTGCTAACACAAGTGCAAGTGTATATGTTAGTTTATATGTTCGTGTTGGTACTCTGGCCACTCCCAGCAATCTTCTTTTATTGGTAAAACATGAAAGCATACCGATAATACGTTTTCTCTCTCCTGTGATGTTCTGCCAGTGATGCAGGTCTACTCATGACCATCAATATTCTTCCTATTTACCACAGAAAACTAAGATGAGACAAATCCTCCCAGGATCCATAAGCTCGGGTTTGGTGTTGTTGGCTTGGGACATTACAGAGACTGAGTAATCAGCACCACTCCTCAGGAACATCTGACTCTTGAAAACTTTTTCCCTTTCAAGCAGTAATAAAGGTGGTGAAATGCTTTAGACAACAGCTACAGACATGTTTGTTTTCCTCCACTCTTTTTTCTCATGCTTATATCATGCTACTACATAGCAATAAAATCTACACTCATTGTACATGTACAGTAGTCATGCCATCGTGAAGCAGTATCCTGCAGCCTTTTCCCAGCCTTGTCATTGTGAGAAATCCTGAGTAACTTTGTGATTAGAGTATTGTGGTTTAGGAATGGTATTCTCCAATTTAGTACACCCACTAAAACCATGCTGCTGCTTGCTCCCCCCTCCCTTTCCCCCTCCCCCCTGTGGATTACTGGAGAGGAGAATTGGAGGCAGGAAAGGTAAAGATCAAGGGTTGAGATAAGAACAATTTACTGGATACAGCAATGAGATAAGAAAATGAACATTAACAGCAACAATATTAATAACAAAAGTGTACGAAAGAGAGAGAGTGATTCACATGCAAAATGCTCACCCTGACCAGTCCCTCTGGCTTGGAACCTGTGCTACCCGAGGGGTAAGGATAAAAAGAAATAAGGAAGACTCTCTTGTTGAGTCACAAAGTTGAGAGTAGACCCCCTTGCTAAACTGAGCTCCAGACTTGACTTACAGTTTAGGCCCAAAGGTTTTAACAGCACTTAATTGATAGCTTAAGTTAAACAATTTAAGTAAGGATTAATGTAGAATTTACTATAGCAAAAGAGTAACTCATCAGCCAATTTACCTACAAATCTAAAGTACTTGAGAATGTATGAGAACAACATTCCTAGTCTATTTGCTATAGCATATTCACACTTGCACACACACACCCCTAAAGAATATGTACAAGGTATATACCTGCGGAAAAATCCCCTTTGAAATCAGTGACATACTTATGTTTGATGCCTTTGCATCTTCTCAGTGGATGAAGGGTTAAACCTTGAGGAGTGGGGGTATCAGCCTGGGATCTGTCATTGGTATTCAGTGATCCTCCAAGTATAGAAAACATGAGAGTTTGCTGGCTCTGAGAGGCCCCACTCGGAGGGAGGTTGCTGGTCACAGCCTGCTGTGGTCCAGGAGAGCTCAAAGGGTCTCACTTTGGACTGCTGTTTATAGTGATGCCTTGGTAAGGCTGACCTGGAACAGAGACTACACAGAGCTAAGAGAATAGAATAGGTATTTATTAAAAGGCCTTTAAGGATACACCTTGGGCAGTACAAGAGCCTGGCCAGGACTACACCCAAGATGGACCCAAAATGGTCACAAAATGGACGACCGGTCATGAGGTCTCACACTTTTATAAGTTTTGGTCATTTGCATATTGGGTTTAATTCTCCAATTACAGCCTCAGGTTATGAAGTCTCATCCTTCTTGTTTTCCTTCTTCAGTCCACCATTGTTTATGCTTTTGGGCCTGAAAGTTGTACTCGTTGTCCTTGGTCTTCAGCGAGAAAAGGATTTGTTTTGTCTACCTACTCTGTGAAGAGAGCTTACTAGCACTTAATGTGAGGCTCAGAACTACACCCCTAGGCAGCACAGAATCTGAAAAACATGAAAGCTAAAACTTAAGGCATCATTTGGGCTTCAAGAGTGGATTTTAGTCATAGTAATTTTCCATCCTGGCCACAATTTGGAATGGTAACTTTCTTTGAAAGTTCAATAACAGAAATGTTAGTCCACTTGGGTACTTATTCAGGTAGGAAAAATAAGTTTCCAAGGCTGTTTGTTAAAAAGCAGGAGCTCATTAAACAGCACCAGCTTCTGGGAGCAGTGTTTCTGATAAGCTCAAGAGGAGCTCAGCCCAGGTGCTGCTGTCAAGGCTGAGGCCTAATGAGCATTTCTCAGATCATAGTGTGGCCTGAGGGTGGAGAGGGGATGCCCCACCACACTATAACCAGTATAGTGCACTCTTTGAAGCAATTGTATTAAAGCTAGAAAAAAACAATTATTAAGTAGAGATTGATATTGCCCATACCAATGACTGTGAGCAAATCTCTTGCTCAGCCTCAAGGAATAACCTTGGGGGGCATCCCCACTCAAGGAAGGAATCTCCACATGTACTCCAAGAAAGGATATGCTAGAAAATCCTGCCATTAAAAAGCAGGACTGGGCTTTTATACTAATGTTTGACTGTCAGTCCTGTTTCTGGGCCAGCTGTGTCAGCTCAGCAACTTTAGATAAGTTATCAGTACTATCACTTGTTGGTTCCTTTATCTCGGGTACTTTGCCAGGTCTGCCATATTTTCACCTCACTATCAGGATGTTTAACTTTGAGGCTGATGAGTCAGGCTGATTTCAGCATTTCTTCAACACCAAAAGTTGCATGACCCCCCCCCTTCTCCATTCACCAGCGATACCTTTGCAAATAGGGTATTGTTCAAGTTGTTTTACCCCCACTCCAGGCAGAGCATCCTGCTACATCCCCATCTTATTAGTAATATCCTACTTAATGCTCAAAATTGTAGTTACTATGGTAATTTGAAGGCAGTTGGTAACTTCCCTCCTTCCTGTTGCTTTGGTACTTTAAAGTAGGTGTGGTAAGGTATGAAACCTCAGCCTGGTGTGGTGAAGGTATGCCCATGGCAGGGAGGTGCAATGTTGCCCTGGTCAGTGCACTGTTGATGGTGGAGCAGGGCCCTTCAGCTGTTTCTCGTGCTGGGGCTGGGCTGGTTGTTGTGTCTACTGCCAATCGTGCTTTAAGATGACTGTATTACATCTGAAATGGATTATAACATGCCCGTGTTGGCTTGATGGAGACTGTCAAACTGAGGGTGTGTTTCCACAGTTGTCTGAAGCAAGTGCAAGTTCATACTGCTGCCAGGAAGAGGCTCTTGCCATCACTGGTTTTCTGCTTCAGACCTGTTGCCAAATTGTGTTGCTCATGAGTTGCAGTCAGCAAGATGGGGATATTCTCTAAAGATCTTGTTATATTCAGGTTGTTTGGGCTGTTTTCACAGGAGACTGATCTTCCCCTGCTGCTTCATCCCCTCAGGAGTGTTTCAAATATGTGTGCATGCCTTTTTCCTTCAAGTACCCTTTCATAATGAAAAACAAATTAAACAACAAATTGAGACCCAGTGGAGTTAACATATCTTAAATCACAGTGGGCTAATTCCAGACTATCATAGGTGAAGTTATTAGCTTGTCTTTCAGAGAGGCTAGTGCTCTCCCTACATGTTCTCTATTATGTGATGGTCGTAAGTTGGAGACAGAAAACATGACTCGAGTCCTCTTGATCATAGGACAAACAGCCTGTTTTATTGTTCGTAACTATCTTATATACGGAGCTCAAAACTCCTAGGCTTAGACAACAGATTGGTCTGGGTCTTAGCCCTGCCCAGCTCCTTGACCAGTGATATGTCTGCTCTCTGGACTGACTATGATTGGCTGAGGTCTCTGTACAGGATACAAACCCAAATCTGACTCCAACGTAATCACAAAATAGACGTGATTTTATACCCTCCCATTACATAATTACACATGTTAATCATTAAATCCCTATTATTCCATTGATTCTACCCAAGCATAAAGTTGTAACCATTGATTCTTGTTGAAGATAATAATGATAATTGGTTATCAAACAAACATTACAATTAACAATAATGTAATTTATCATATTGATGATTATCTAGGTACAGATCTACCTGACCTAATATCTGGCTTTATTTTTAGAGCCTACATGTTTAACTAAGAGTCACATTTATCCCCCCCTGCCTTCCCATTGCCTAGGCAGAGTTCTACTTGATTTGGTTAAAACAATAGCATGAAAATAACATCCTGGTTGCAGTGAAGCTGACATTCTGTTCTTAGGCCTTGCTGCCTCAGAAATCATTTTAACCCTATACTATCATTTCCCCCCTTTGAAAGTTTTTCATTCTAAACTGGATGTTTGTCTTCAAACCCGTGGTTGTCGTGAGCTTTGTTGTGGAGGTTATTACGGATCGAAGGTATTGGATGTGAAGTGTTGTCTCGTGTCAGTGCTTTCATTATCGTTCTGTTCCAGGATGTCCTTTTCTGTATTTCTCCTTTCAGGATTCTGAAGATTAACAAAATTGCTAGAAATATGATTAGTAAAATTGTCAAACTCTCGAGGATAGACGTCACCCATGAACTCACATTCCATCCTAATCCTTTAAAAATTTTCTCTAACCAGGCAGTAGCTAAATCTTTCTGCTCCTCTTGTGCTTAATTTTCTATTTGTCGTGACTGGCTGATATCATGTTCTATATCTGGAGTTACATTTGGGATGTGGACGCAGCAATGGTCAGTTTGTCTTTTTAAATATCCACATACTCCATGTTCTTTCAGGAGTAGCATATCCAAAGCCAAGTCATTTTGTAAGGTCATTTTGGTCGTGGCTTGTAATTGTATGCTGAGTTCTTTAAATCCTTTTCTCGTAACTCTTGCTAATCTGTCTACCTGACCTGTAAGCCTATACAGCATTTCTCTATTTCAGTAGCTTGCAACAGGACCGAACAGTGTTTCTAGGGCCCACCCGAGTTCCTGACAGTTGTTGTCTTGATTCTTATTATTTGGGACATCTTGTTTTGCTCTTATCTGCAGGAGCTTGTGGCTCCCATTAAATGGAGACCTCTTCCAAATTGGACATAAAGTGGGGAGGCCCATAGTGATTTCTTTCACCTCCCCGTCTACCGGCAAGTGTGTTGTCCATATACCATCACTTGTTGCCCATACAAATTGCCCCGGACTTTGGCTTGTACTCTTGCTACATCCCACTATAATTCTGGGTTCTATTTTGCCTTGTTTGTGTCTAATCCCCCTGCAAGCACAACCAATTCATAAGGCTACTGCCAATGGTGACCATTGTTTTAGTTCTAGGTCATCAGAGGTACAATCATAAATCTTATCACATGCCCACCAATCTACTTTATTTGCATCCCCTCTGCTACTGGTACCAGTGTTTGCTACTGCCGGATCTGTGTTGTTCTCAGGGCCTGTCCATTTAATGCACCAGGGAGTCTTTGCCATGTATTGAAATTTCTGAAATATACTCATGGACCATGCACTATCCCAGGACTCCAAAACTTTCCCATCCTTTTCTTCACACTTCCATACCACAGTGCTCTCGGTAGCATTTTCCTTAATATTTTGATAGCGTGGCAACCAGCATTCCCATTTTGCAAGGTCTTGATCTTTAACCCACCACTCTATAATTTGTCCTACCTTTCCATGACTCAAAATATAATCCTGTTTCCCCAGGTGTTTCATATAGGCCCTTTCGGTTATATTCCAATACTCTTTGACCACAACCCTTGACTCTGGTACCTGTTTACATTTAATTGGTTTATTCCCTTTTATATCAGGTAATTTTGATGTGATGATTCCCCAACTTATTGGGTCCCCTGCTGCCTTTGGTATTGGCAGACAGGTTGTTATTCTACTGGTATTTTGCATTTTGGCAAAGTCTTTGACCAATCCAATCATCACATTCTCAGCCCAGATTGCATTGGATACTTCTATTACCTGTGTCTCTACTTGTACCTCTCTCTTCATTCTAGAATGAAGAGCAGTTGATTAACCCTTTGCATTCCATATCCCAAAGCAACAGCATTCCCTACTGGTGACATTAACATTAACCACAAGATGAGCATGAGCATGGTTACTGATGCCATTTGAAACAATTACAGACATTTTATCCTCAGCTTTGTTGGTTCTACAGCTTGTACAGCCCACGGTTGAACTCCACGAACGACCTTCTTCACTCACGTGTAGTGTATCCAGGGTTCCACTCCGGCCACTTTGACTGCTGTGAAGGTGGCCAGCAGTACCTGATAGGGACCAGTCCACTTTTCTTTTAATGGTTCTTCCTTCCAGGTTCTGATGTACACCTCATCTCCTGGTTCGATATTGTGGACTGGATTCTCGAGAGTCAAAGGCCTGTTCCAAACGAGGACACTTCGAAGCCGGGCTAGAGTTTTCCCGAGAGACAGAACATAGTTATACACATCCTGTTTCCCTGTGACATGTACATTTGGATTAGGGTTAGGAGATTCATATGGCTTCCCATACAATATCTCATAAGGGCTAACTGACATTCCACTCCTGGGTTTTATGCGAATCCTCAGCAATGCTATTGGTAAAGCCTGTGGCCATTGCAATTTGGCTTCCTGACATATTTTACTGATCTGCCCTTTCAGTGTCTGGTTCATTCTCTCTACTTGTCCACTTGACTGGGGTCTCCACGGTGTGTGAAGGTCCCAAGATATTCCCAATAATCTACTCACTTCCTGTACCACTGTGGCTACAAAATGTGGGCCTCTGTCTGATGATATCCCTAGAGGTACCTCAAACCTGGGAATGATTTCTGTTAGTAACCACTTAACTGTTTCCTTTGCTTGATTTGTGCGACAGGGAGGGGCTTCTGGCCATCCAGAAAATGTGTCAACCCCTACTAACAGATAGTTGTATCCCCAAGTCCTTGGTAGTTCTGCAAAATCCACCTGCCAATAATCTGGTTCTATTCCCATCCAAATTCTTCCTAACTGTGCCTGTCGTCTAGCCACTGGATTGTTCTTTAAACAGATTTCACATTTGGACATTATTGATTTTGCCATTGTTGGCATCCGTACTGAGATGAAGTGTCGTCTCAACAATTTCACCAGTGCCTCTGCACCCCAATGACACTCATTATGTTTTGTTTGTAAGATTTCTCTCATTACCAAGGGGGGTACCACTATTTGCCCTCGTGCGGTTACATACCACCCTTCTGCATTCTTCTGGGCCTCCAGCAGATGTCCTAGTCGGTCGTCTTCTATTGTGTATTTTGGCTGGGGAGGCAAATTGAATTGGGAAACATTAAGTTTTGATGGTATTAAGGCCATTGTTGTCTGCGCTTTTCATGCCACTTGGCGGGCTGTCCAATCTGCTCTTCGGTTTCCCTCACAAATTTTAGAGTTGCCTGACTGATGGGCTTTGCAGTGCATAATCGCCACTTGTTCAGGCTTTTGTACTGCATTTATCAGTTGCAGGACTGCATCTTGGTGTTTGATCTGTGTGCCTTGGTTGGATAGCAGTCCCCTCTCTTTCCATAATGCCCCATGTGCATGCACTACTCCAAAGGCATATTTTGAATCAGTCCAGATGTTAACCACCTTTCCTTCACTCAATTCTAGTGCCCTGGTTAATGCAACCAGCTCTGCCCTCTGGGCAGATGTGTTTGGTGGTAATGCTTTTGCCTCTACTACTGCCTCGATCGTGGTTACCGCATATCCAGCGTATCTGATTCCGTTTTCCATGAAGCTGCTTCCATCCGTGAAAAGTTCCACTCTGGTTGCTCTAGAGGAACATCCTTTATGTCTGCTCTTGCTGAATAGGTATACTCAATCACTTCCACGCAGTCATGTTCTAGTGGACCTTCCTCAGCAGTGGTACCTAGAAACGAAGCTGGATTCAAGAGGTTAGTTGTTTTTAATGCAACGTCATCCTGTTCAGTCAGGGTTACCTGGAATTTCATCATCCAACTTGGAGAGAGCCAGTGGCCCCCTTTTGCTCCAAAGCCATGGTGACCATGTGCGGCACAAAGACATCTATGTGTCTTCCCATCGTGAGTTTCCTGGCTTCTTGTATCAGTAGTACAGTAGCTGCCACTGCCCGTAGACATGAAGGCCATCCGGCACTTACGTTGTCGAGCTGTTTGGAAAAGTAACCTACCGGCCTTTTCCAGCTTCCCAATCGTTGGGTCAGGACTCCCAATGCCAGTCGCTGCCTTTCATGTACATACAGCTGAAAGTCTTTAGACAGATCAGGTAACCCTAACGCAGGAGCAGTTGTCAATGCGTCCTTTAATTTCCAGAAGGCCTCTTTTTATGGTTTGCCCCAAGTGAACGGCTGTGTCTTCTGGGCCTCATACAAGGGTTTCGCAATCAGTCCATAGTCCATGATCCACAGATGACACAATCCGGTCATTCCGAGAAAAATCCGCAGCTCATGTACGTTCTGAGGTTTTTGGATAGCACAAATAGCTTGGATACGATTAGTACCTAGTTTTCTCTGCCCTTGTGAGATTTCACATCCCAGGTAGATCAAAGTTTGTTGAGCAATTTGTGCTTTTTCTCTGGATACCTTATATCTTCCCATTCCCAATGAATTTAAAATTTCGATTGTTACCTTTATGCAGGTTGCTTCTTCCTCAGTTGCAATCAATATATCATCTACATACTGGAGTTGTAGATACTGGTCTCTTGCCACCCGTCCTTCTTTAGTCCAGATTTCCAGTTCCTTTGCCAATTGACTCCCAAATAAGGTGGGGGAATTCTTGTAACCCATCGGTAATCGAGTCCAGGTGAGTTGGGTCTTTCTTCCACTTTCTGGATGTTCCTACTCAAAGGCAAATAGCTTCCTACTATCTTGGTCAAGGGGTATGCAGAAAAAGGCATCTTTCAAGTCAATTACAGTAAACCATTTATATATCTCTTTTACAGATGCCAGCAATGTATAAGGATTGGCAACTACTGGATGAATGTCTTTGGTTATCTCATTTATGCCCCTTAGATCCTGCACAAGTCTATACTCACCATTGGGTTTCTTTACTGAAAATATTGGAGTGTTATATTCTGATTCATATTCCTCCAGAATTTGGTACTTTAAGAATTTATCAATGGTCTTTGCTATTCCCTACCGTGCTTCTGTTTTTATAGGATACTGTTTAATGCATATGGCACTTGACCCTTTATTTAACTCTACATGCACTGGCTGTGCTAATTTAGACTTTCCTGGTACATCCATTTCCCATACATGGGGGATTACTGCCTCTTCTACCTCCTTAGGAATTTTAGGAGTTGGTTTTTCCTTTATCATTAAAATTTTTCCTGCTTTGGACTCGGGTATCCTCATTATAAGTTCACCATTCTCGAAAGTAGTTACCGCCCCCAACGCCGCCAGTAAATGACGCCCTAAGAGCGAAGTTGGACATCCAGGCATATATAAAAATTCATGTGTTAAAGTTTTATTTCCAAAACTCAAATCTAAGGGTTGCAGGAATGGCCGAACCTCTGCCTTCCCTGTTGCTCCGATGACTACAGTAGACTTATCCCCAATTTGCCCTTCTATAAAGTTCAATGCCGGGGATGTGTAGCCCGTGTATCTCTAAGGAACCTCTTTCCCTTCTAAGCGCAGAATTACCATCAGCTCATCTGATCCTGGTTTTTCTTCATACAAGACCATAATCTCAGCTGCACCATCTATCTGGGGTTGACTATTCTGCCTAAACCGGTTCGGGCACTCTCTCTTCCAATGTCCTGTCATTTTACAATAGGCACATTGATTGATGCCTAGTCCTTCATGGCTTCTGCCAAAACCACCTCTATTCCCGCCTTGACCGATTTTACCACGTCCTCGCCCCTGTCCTTGTAAAACTGCCAAAAGACTGCCCTTGGTTCTTAGCAACCTTTTTATCTCGATTGTTGTATGTTTTCCAAGCCACTTTGAGTAATTTGTCTAAATTTCTTAACTCTTCTCCTTCCAGTTTCTGCAATTTCTTTCTGATATCTTCCTGTGATTGGCCTAGAAAAATAAAGGTGAGCTGAACTCTTGGTTGCTCATTGTCTATCTCAAGATCAGTATATTTCCTTGCTGCTTCCTTAAGTCTTTCTAAAAAGGCAGTAGGAGATTCCTTCTTCTCCTGTCGGATTTCATACAACTTAGACCAATTGATACTTTTAGGTATTGCCGTTTGGACACCTATGAAAATCCACTCCTGGTATCTCTTTAACCTTAGCATGTCTATTCCAGATGGGTCATTAGGGTCCCACTCGGGATCCTCGGTGGGAAAATTATAATCTACAGTCCCTGTTACCAAACCATTTTGTATGTCCTCCCTAGCCCTTTCTCTCACTGCCCAGAAAACCATTCCCTTTCTGTTTCATCCATCAAAGTATCTAGTATTACTTGAATATCCTCCCAGTCAGGATTCTGGGTTTTCATTATCATTTTAACCACACGGGCTACCTTGTCTGGGTTATCCCTGTATGTTCCTGCAGACTGTTTCCATATCACTAGATCAGCAGGCGAGAAGGGAACCTTTACAAAGACTGGTCCATCAGCCCCCACTCCCTGCCTTAGCGGTGCAATAATCGTCCTTTTTGTTTGTCTGTTTTTAACATACCCTTCCCTATCCTAGGCCACGCTGGGGCCAGTCTTCCTCATGTACGATGGGCTACTGGAGCATCTAACCCATCTTCTTCACTGTCACTACTTTCCATTCTGTATTTTCTGCACCCCCTTCCCTTTTGTCCCTGTCCCACAGTCAGATCCTGATTATTACCCGGGAAAGAAACAGCAGTCGACTTCAGTGGAGAAGGGTTTGGGGGGTCAGAGGGAATAGGAGCCGGTGATGTAGGTGTAGGTGGGAGAGGAGAGTATCCCTGAGGAGGTGTTGGTGGGGGGATAAATCTTTGAGCGGGCGTCGGCGGGGGAGGGGGATAGCCAGGAGAAGCGTTTTGGATTGGCATAAGCGGGGAAGGGGTAAGGGTATCAGGTGGAGTGAGGGTAAGTGGAGTGGGATTCGATGTCGAGGAGGTGTTGGTAGGGGCAGTAGGTCCCACTAACAAATCGGCTTCCAAATCATCTCCCCCCCATTTCCCAAAACCAGGTGTTCTACACAACGTTTATCTTGGACACAAGCCAGACACTGATTGTTTTCTGTGAGTAGTGCCTGTAAATTACACTTTGTCAGCCACAGTGGTTTCCCTCTCAGGTAGAAAAACAAATCCACATAAGGTATTTCATCCAGCTTTCCCTCTTGTTTACAATATGCCATCAACTGTGATATAAGCCCCGGTTGTAAAGACCCGTTCTCCGGCCACCTCTGATTATCAGACAGAACATAATAAGGCCACCATACATTTCAATAATCAATCAATTTATCCTTTCGTAATTCTTGACCGAAATTCCCCTCTTTCCAATGTGCCAATAAACAACCCAAAGGGGAAGTATGTGAAATGGGGTAATTGCTTCCCAAAACTCCTTTAAGCTTTTCCATAATACAGCTACATAAGACCACTATTGCCGAACCTGCAATGCTTTCGCTATTGTCTAACGGAAAGCGCCTAGGCAAACCAGGAATTCCTTAGCCCAACCAAGCGTAGCTTTCGCCACGTCTTATTGGCAGGCAACCAGACCAGACCAGAAAACCAGAATAATAAAGCACCTTACCTCTCCAGGGGACATTGTGAGCGGCGGGGGGTCCCGGTGCCGATGGGCTCCCTGAGAATCACTCGGTGCCGGCTGGAGCGTGATCGGATCGTGGGGTCCCCAGCCACGCTCACAGGGTCCCGTCTGGGGTTGCCAAAATGTTAGCGTTGAAACACATAATAACAGAATGATTATATGCAGGTGCTTTATTGAAGAGCTCTGGGAATCGGGGTACAGGATACAAACCCAAATCTGACTCCAATGTAATCACAAAATAGATGCAGTTTTATACCCTTCTGTTACATAATTACACATGTTAATCATTAAATCCCTATTATTCTGTTGATTCTACCCAAGCATAAAGTTGTAACCATTAATTCCTGTTGAAGATAATAATCATAATCAGTTATCAAACAAATGTTACGATTAACAATAATGTAATTTATCATATTGATGATTATCTAGGTACAGATCTACCTGACCTGATATCTAGCTTTATTTTTAGAGCCTACATGTTTAACTAAGAGTCACATTTATCCCCCCCTGCCTTCCCATTGCCTAGGCAGAGTTCTACTTGATTTGGTTAAAACAATAGCATGAAAATAACATCCTGGTTGCAGTGAAGCTGACATTCTGTTCTTTAGGCCTTGCTGCCTCAGAAATCATTTTAACCCTATACTATCAGGACCTCCAGAGGGACGAATAGGGGACTGACCGGGTCGAGCTACACCCACAGGAAGGACTTTGTCAATTTGCCATCTCACTCCAGAGCGAGAGATTTTATTGTTTAATTTTATTCATTATTTATGCTTGTGGGCACTTTGTTTGTTAAATAAATAGTTTTTTCCACTTTTCTCCGAGGAAGTTCTTTCCCAGAGCAGCTTCGGGGAAGGGCCGTTTGGGTCTGCTTCCTAGAGGGACCCTATTTGGGGGGTTTTCTTCCAAATTTGCCCTAAACCAGGGCAACAGCAGAATGAGCTCGGGCTGTTGCAGGAGCGGTGGGAGTGGCTTACAGGGTTTTGTTAGCCTACAAGATGCTGGCCATGCTTTACCGGGCAAATCCTGCCATTTTAAGGGGTCAGGGATGTGGCGCTGCTTCTGCGGTGGCTGCCCCTGCTCGGGCCATGTGCTCGGTACCGCACCTCTGCGGCTCTGCATGTCCTCCTCCTGCCCTCTCTGCCGCTGCCTCAATCTGCTCCACCGCTCCCAGCTGCTTTGCACACTCCCCCCTTCTGCCACTTCTGTTGCTGCAGCTCTGCTTTTCACAGAGGGCGGGCGGGCTGAGAGGGGGCACGCTTTCAGGAAGGGTCTCCCCAGCCCCAGCCGCTCTCCACGACTCGGCTCTGACTGAGGCTGCATACCGCTGGGTGGCGCGAATTCTTTTGTCATACTGTCAGGGTCCCCTCTAGGGTTGTATGGATCGGGGGACCAAGGGCTGTCTTTTGGTTCTCCTTTCCCAGCCCAGGCTGACTTACAGGCGTAGAAGGAGTTGAAATGGTTGCTGTGGTTGTTGCTAGGCAACGTGGTTTGTTGGTGGCAATGGGCGGCCATGCACATAGCTCGGGTGGTGCCAGGTCAGTTCTGGCGGTGGGGCTGCTGGCTTCTCTTCCAGCATCTGGCGCGCGCACTCCAACATCTTGAGCAGAAACTTTCTGCACCATCTTGGGTGAGTGTCTCTTGTTCCTTGTGCTCTCTGCTATCTTGGGGTTGTTCAGCAGGCTGTCTCTGTGGTGTGTTACGGGGTGCAGAGCCCAAAGATGGTCTCTGCAGCTGAGGTGTAGGTGGACCTGGGCATTCTGAGGATGGATCTGGTGCAGGCAGCAGCGGGGGAACTCTGGCAAATAACGGCTGCTTTCCCCTCAGTTTTTCATTAGCCGCTCTGCCCCGCTCTGCTTCCTTGGCGGGCTTTTTGGCAGGCGGTGTCCGCAGCATCTTTACTGCTGTCTCTGCGTCCTGCTTGGCTTCCAACCACCCCAGCCAGTCTGAAACAGTTTTCCAGGACTTTATAACGTTTAGTCTGTGGTTCTTTAGACCATGCCAGCAAGGCTAGCAATTCCTGCTGCATATACTTTAGTCCCCATTTAGGTAAAAAGATAATCAATACCTTGACTGATTTGCGGAAAAAAAACCTTCACAACTATTAAGAGTTGAAGAGTAGGTATGTGTTTCTGTCTGTGCCGGGCACGATGCAGGGTCTTTCCCAAAGGCATGCACAACTCCAAAGAGTCACCTTTTTCTACTTACTCTCTAAAATGCTACATATACATTAAGTTGTCGATACATATTTATCATCTAATCCCACCTATTCTCACTTTGTATTAAAATGAGATTATCAGTCTTTTGCGCCTGTGCAATGCCCTCTGGTGGTTGTCAGCGGTCTCCATGATGAAGTAATACAAGTCTTCCTCTCTTTTGAACTTTTTACCCTGTCCTCTTGCGCATGCTCACTGGCTTCTTGGTCACAGTTCGAGCTGCAAGGCTAGCCTTGGTTGTAACAGTCTTTCTTATCATCGCTTCAAGCAGACAGTTTCTTTCTTATCTGCTAGCCTTGCATTCTTTTCATCTTGCTGTTGCAAGCAATGGCCTTGCCTGCTTTTGCAAGCCCACCAAATGTTGAGCAAGATACATTATTCAGACTAATACCCCTAAATGATCACCCTTTGACTTTTAGCCCCCTTGTTTCATTGACGATGAGATTTTCTTCAAGTGAAACTCATCTTGCCATGTTTCCCGCAGGGTTTTTTCCTATTTTTTCAGCTTTTTGCTTTTGTTTTTTCCGATTCTCATACAGACTTATTTTTCAGCTTTCAGTTTTTCTGGCTCTCACGCCGCATTGACAACTCTCTTCACCATATTTTTTATACAGCCTGATGGGCTGTTCTGTCTCCCTTCGCTCTCTGGTGGGATGGTTGTCGTCCTCACATTGGGGGCACCATGCATTATGTGGATGGTCGTGAGTTGGAGACAGAAAACATGACTCAAGTCCTCTTGATCATAACACAAGCAACCTGTTAATGTTTAGAACCATCTTATATAGGGAGTTCAAAACTCCCAGATCTAGACACTGATTGGTCTGGGTCTTAGCCCTGCCCAGCTCCTTGACCAGTGACATGTCTGCTTTCTGGACTGTCTATGATTGGCTGACGTCTCTGTATGAGTTCTCTTATTCACCTAGGGACTTGTAGAACAAGCCAGGTTAGCCAAATTGGATTTGTTAAGACCAGGTTTATCTTGTCTAGCTAATAGATTAGCTGTGACAGTTCTCTATTAAGGGTGCTTGGTTTTATTTTTTTCATTGCTTATTGTGATATGCTCAAATTGTGATTAGTTGATTGATATTTTAATTGTTGAGTACCCATTACTTGTGAATGCCAGTGAGTAGTTGGGTATTGAACATGTCCATATGATCACAACAGTGTGCTCATTTTTCATCTGAGCATTATTGTCCACTGAACTCAGTGCTAACCAGCTTTTACCAAAGCTGCTGCCCTGACAAGTTGTGTGCTGAGGCACGTTCATACATCGGGGCTGCAGTAAAAGCACTTTGCTGCTTGTTTGCACATCTCCTCCTGCCTAGGTACACCACTTGTAGGCTGGCCTTAGTTCCCTCAATTTGCAGGTTTTACTTCCCAGTGTCATGGGACAGAAACCAGGCAGTTAACTCTGACCTGACCAGTCAAGAGATCTATTTCCATTTATCATAGTAATTATAAGCCATACTTGTCAATTAACCTTGTGTCAGATGCTGTAAAAACACAGGGAGAATAATAAATTTCTTGTTTCAAAGTAATTTTAATGGTAGAGAATGAATTAGAATGAAAGCTGACTACCACAAATGGGATAGCACTGGTGGGTAGGTGTGGTTTGAGTTTTCTTTTGTTTTCTTTTGTTGCCATAGAACCAATGTATGTTCAAAGCAGGGTAATAGGTAGTTTTATAAATAATTTCTTTAAGTGTGAGGGAGAACATAAAAATATTGGCTACAAAGGCTGTATTTAAAGGTAAGGATCATAATTTTTCTATAACAGAGAATGAGAATGGGAAGTAGGTTGGGCATTGTCTATGACTTAATGTATGTGTGCAGGAAAGCAGTTTAATGATGGGGATGAAAGGAACAGCCTGGTTTGTGAATGTGACTTTTCTGTTAGCATTTTGAGTGGGTATGAGTGCTTGAATTCTAGACATCAGAACAAGACAGCAGGTATTAAAGAAATTTAAGGAGTGATCCAGCTGGAGATGGAATTTCAGCAGAGTAGCAGATAGAAAAGTCTGTATGTTAAATAACTGGAAAAAGTTGTGAGATCCAGATGTTGTCTGGAAGTAGAGATCTAGACAGATCCCAGTCAGCTGACAAAAATGCTTTTTATCCAATTCATGTACCCTTTTACTGTAAAGATTCCAATAAATCCAAAAATAGTGTATTGAAGCTGCTTTCTCGGGAGTCTCTCTATAGAGTTTGTGGTAAAGACAGGAAGAGTTCAATCTACTAAATTTATATATTATTGGGGTATTGAATCAGTACCCTGCCTTAACTCTTTTTTTCCTTTCAGATTTTCTTTTTTGTACATACATTGTTTTGTATATACTGTATACGATGACTTCGGTGGGCAGTGAACGTACCCGGGGCACTAGGGACAAAATGCAAATTTCAACCTCTCAGTCAACACAACCACAGAAACAAGTAGTACAGGTACGTGCTACTATATAATCTTTGAGTTGAAAGTGAGCATGCAATGATTTGTTTCTTCCCTAAGTCAGTAAAAACTGAGAAAAGATGGGGGGGCTATGGTCTTATTTGGAAAAGTTTGTTTGATATCTTGCTTTAATTGCTTAGTTATCCAGTACAGCATTAAGTTGTCCCTGTATTCTTGTCTCTGAGGGAGCTTTGTATTCTTCAGCAACATTTCCCACGAGTGAGGAATTCTATGCCTATCCCTGACAGGATTTCTGTCCTGTTACCTTAGTGTCTTCAGAGCTCAGCTCTTTCATATGCCAGCCTCATGATGCTAGAAAATTTCTGGTTAATAGAGGAATTTGGGTGGGTGGGAAAAGCTTTGTTACATCTATGTTTTGTTCTACAGCATGATTCAGCATATTTAGAAGTCACAAAATCCTAACCTTCTCGTGCAGTGCCTTCACAAAGTGAAATGAAGATGGTTGTCCACTAACAGACTAAAGTTATTTTGAGTATCTGCAAGATTGAAATTAAGCTCTTACCCCATTGTCTTGGTTCTCAGCAGCAGAATAGTTGTGTGCTTGCCTGGGTTAAATTGCAAAATGTCTCTGTTCCTGGTAACTAACTCATTATTCTTTTGTCACATACTTTTCAAAATTTGATCCAGTTCAAGATTTGCCTCAGTTCTCAGTCTAGAGGTGCTCCCCTGGGAAATTATCTTATTTTCTAGACTGATTTTAACATGGAGGGGCTCTTCTGCTCTGTACAATGTTAATTATGTGACCTCAAGCCCTTATCTCCTTGTGTTACAGTGCTTTGCATAGTGGTGATTCATGCTAATGTGTGGGTTTAGAAAGTGACTTTCAATAAATGGAGTTGAATTTGTTTTTGCTTCATAACAAGTAAGTGTGCAGGAGTATAATGAGCAGGTTGACAGAAGCGATGGGTTCCCCTTATTTGATGCTTGCAAGACAGCAGTGGAGTACTCTGCCCAGTTTTGGGTTCCCTAATGCAAGGCAGACATTGGCAAATGGGGGCAAGTCCAGTGAGGAGCTGTGAAGATGGTTGAGAGGCTGGAGCACAGGATGAATGAGTGGTGACTGAGGGAACTGGATTTGTTCATCCCTAAGAAGGCAAGGACAGGTTGTCTTCTATTCAGATAGCTCATGAAAGGGTATAGAAAAGGTGAAGCCAGCCTCAGAGACAATGGCATAAGTTGGAACACTGGAAATTCCAGCTGTTAAAAGGAAAAATAATTGTTTATCACAAACACTGTAGTGGATTAGAGAGATTGTGGGATCTCTATCTGGCCTCAAGCAACTACTCTGATGGGACATGCTCTCAGTGGGAGGTTGCACTGACTATCACTTAGGTATATTTGCAACTGATGTGATTCATTGATTTTAAGCATTAAGTCTTAGACCTTTTTCTGCATTTTTTCCACTTATTCTACCTCTTGCGTAATAGATATTGGTTTGGTCATTTCAGTGGAAAAGATGATTATTTAATATACAGCAGATATGTTTTAGTGCACCGTATATTTTTATTGTTTAGATCAGATGAACCTCCCTCATGCTTTACAGATCAACAAAAACATGGGATGATACTGTTCAATTATCACTGATTCATTTTTTGAATGTAGAATAATGTTGCTTTCTCAAATGGAGATTTCGTTGTCATTGTCACATTGAACATCATTTATTTCAGAAATTATATCACAGTTCTTTCTCATTGCTTCTCGATAATAAATATGCTATTTTATTTTAAGATCTGAGCCTACTACTGTCAATTCGTGTTTTGCATACTTCTGTTTTCTGGTAGTTCATAGTTGTTAAAAATTTCCTTCACTGTTATGCTGCAAAGATAATGTATCTTGTAAGGTTGAGTAAAGTTCTAGCTGTCTTAAGATGCTACCATTTTCTTAGTTGCAATTAAAATTTAATTATACTGTTTTATAGGATACTACAATGTAACTTGTAACAATGGTGCCTTAAAATGAAGAAGAAACACTCACTGGGGAAAAAAAAGCAAAACTTTTTGTGACACTAACTTGGTGTTTGTGTAGTAAACACATCTTGTGGGGTCTTGGTTTTTTTTTCTTCTGAATCTTCAATTCTATCTGTGTGCAATCCACTGGCATAAATGTTAGTGATATTGTACCTGCTTGTGTTTCTAAGTTTCTCTTTACACAGGAAAACTAAAGGTATTGTTACTCATTTGATAGCCTTATAAAGTTTGTGTATTTTTATCTTCTAACATGGACTTGAAAAAAGTTGGTTTACAGAAGAAATGAATCTCAATGGTTTCCTGTTTCTGGTCAAATATCCCATCATGTCTCTATAGAAATTACACTGAATGTTTGTATTCTGGTTATCTTTAAAGGAAATCTCTTCACTAGCTAAAAAGTTGCTGTGGGCATGAGGAGGCTGAAGTCAGAGCAAGAAGATGGATCATCAGGACTTAATTTCTGAAACCAGCAGACCTTTTATTTTTGCTCTCTGCTGAGTTTTCAATAGATACCAAGAGCAAGCTCCTTCACACAGAGCACCGCACTTACCCGGGAAGCTTTTGTGGAAGGTGGCACCAGGGCTGGCACAGGGAATTCCAGAGCAGGCTCTCCTCTTGTGTTACTGACTGGCATATGAAGCTGTCAGCATGGCACTTTGAAAATGTGAAGTAGTGCAGAGTACTTAACTCTGTTACTGTCTTAGTTTAAGACAACTATATGGGGTGGAGACTCCACAATGAGTCACCTTCTTGTAGTTTTAATCACTTCCCTTTCACCAATAAGGAGAAATGAATGCGAGAAGATATAAGCAAAAAAATAACAGTTTACAAAAAAGAAAAAACAGCAATAACCACTAGATACAAAGATGCTGAGTCACCTCGACCCCCTGGGAACAAAGAAAACAAGATGATGGAGAAGCACCCTCCTCCCAAGATGATGGCAGCTGTAGTAGCCTATAGAAACGTGCTGGGGGAGCTCTTCACCAGCTAGCTCGCTCCCTGGCTTCTATAAGAGAGAGGCTTGGTGGTTCTGAACCTCAGGCTGAAGCATGGTTGACGGCGTGGAAGAAAGAGTGGACTCTTGCTTGGTTTTAGCTGGTTTTATTCCTCCCGGGTACTTTCCATGTGCAGATGGACAGTGCAGGGAGGGAGAGCCCCAGAGCGAGAGGGCCAGAACCCCAGAGCGAGAGTGACCGGCAGTCCCCTTGTCCTCATGTCCTCACCTTAAGTACAGGGGGCGTACACTGAGCAGGGGAGAACTTGGAGCCAATGGCAGGGGGGAGGGAGTGATCTAGAGTTAGGGAACTTAACAGAACAATGAAAGAAGGTGGTACCAGGGTAGTTGTCAAATCTTGGGCCTTTTTCCCTAGAATCTTCTAGATCTTACAAGGTGATTAACAAGGTAAACACAAGGGAAACACCATCGGGGGTTTTGGGATAGGGGGTGTCCTAGGGTGACTATGGTGCCTGTATCCCCAGTCGTCTGCTCTGTGTGTGCTGTGTGTTCCATACCTTTAAGACTGATTCTGAGAGTGAGCAGGGAAGAAGACGTGTGCAGTTTGTTTTGAAAAATCAGTTTTCACTCCTCCTCACTTTTTTTTTTATTCGTCGTGTTTGGGTGTTCGTCGGATGCACGGACAGCGGCGAGAGAGAGTTTTTTTTTCCTTTTTAGTTAGTCTAGCTAGCTGAGGCAAAAAGCTTCCTGGACTGTTTTTTTCTTTTCCCTTTTTTCTTGGGACTGTTTAAATCTGCTCTGGACTGAAAACCCAGGGGAGCACCAGGAGCTGCACCTGTGGCCCACCGGGCCTGGACCTGGGCATTTTCCAGCGCCGAAAGGGACCGGGACTGATAAGAGACTCAGAGAGCTGAGCTGACTCACGGCAAGGACTTCTCTCAGTTTTGCCATCTCTCTCTCTCTTTGGACCAGCGAGAGGTTTTATTGTTTCATATTATTCATTGCTTATGCTTGTGGGCAGTTTGTTTGTTAAATAAATAGTTTTTTCCACTTTTCTCGGAGGAAGTTCTTTCCCCGGACCGACTGGGGGGAGGGTCCATCTAGGTTTTGCTCTCCAGAGGAACCCCCATTCGGAGGTTTCCTCCCAAATTTGCCCTAAACCAGGACAGGAGGGTAGGGATAAACCATTACAAACACATAACAAAATATACAGAACATTAGAAAATCCGATTTGCGCACTGCAACAGTAGCCCACATGGCCTAGAGGACAAAGACAAGATGGCAGAGAAGCCTCCTTCTCTGGACCACTGGCAGAGAAAGAGAACAAAGGAAAATCAACACAGCAACTGAGTCTCTGCAGTTCCACAACTCCCTTTTCCCTCAAACAACAACCAACAGGGGGCAGGGACAAACCAAAACCTGGGAAAAAAACCCTAATTTTGTCCAAAAGGCTTCAATGCTGCTGAAAGACTGGAAAAAACCTCCCTCCTTGTCATGGCTAGAACTGGAGCAGCGGCTGGAAAACTTGTGGAGAATGGGTCCAACTCCTCCTTGGCAAATGGCAGGTGGCTGGAACTGGAGTAATAGCTGAAAAACTCATCCCCTCCTGGACATAACAGCAGGCAGCTGTGGCAAAGGTGTTTCAAAATCTGCTCTGAAGTAGCTTCGGATTGCGAAATGCAGCTTTCTGGGTTGTGACTAGGAGACCTGCCCAAGGCACCCCCCTCGGGAGGCCAGAGAGAACAACAGAGCTCACTGGTGTGCATTCCCCATTTTTAAAATGACCCAGGCCCCCTCCTTTCCCTGAACTGGGGTAAAACACACAAGTTCTACTTCCTGGGTTGTCAGGTCTTAAAGAGACTAATAATCTTGGGCAGGTTGCCATGGAGAAGATATGAAATACATCATGTTTTTTGGGTCATCTAGGTCACTGTGTTGGTTTAGCACAGATAGTGAGGGGCAATTGGTGATTTCCTTTATACTGACAACCAAAATAGCCAATTGCATGCAGAGATACACCTCTGGGGGACACACAGCCTTAAAAAAAGTCAGAAGGAAGCCTGGGATCACTCTCTCTTACTTCCACCTTCAAAGAAGGTAAGGCAGTCCTAGCTCTCTCCTTTGGAGGGGGCTGGGACGGTCCAGCCTACCCAGGCCTGGGCTTTCACAGGAGGCCCACCTGGCCTGGTGACTCCCAGGCCGGGAGAGGGGATGATGTGCCCCATTTTGGCCCGGATTGGTTCTTAGCAGCTGGAAAACACCCTGCCGCTCTTCCTATGGGGGAGAGCTGGCCCGAGGTCTGGCTGTGGGCCTGGGCCCTTTCCCCAGCAGGGGAAGGGGAGCATTCAACCTGCAGCCACTCCAAGCTGGGCCCACCCTGAATGAGATCAAGGGGTGGGGGCAAGGAGCCTTTCATCAACTGGGCTGCTTGATACCTGCCTGAGTTTTTCCGCCATTCCCATGGCTTTTGAAAATCCTGGCTGCTGCCCAGCAGTGACCATGGCAAGTCTGGGCAAGTTTTAACTCTTTCCTGCCAGGAGATGGGACTTCCAAAGCACTGGCTCTTCCCAGAGTGAGAACAGACAAAGTGATTGAGCATAGAGAAGACTTAGCATAACAGTCAGATGGAGAGAGTGAGAAAAGGATTAATTAGGGGAAGGATGAAGGAGTTGCCTGCTGGATGGACTTTCTTGTTTGAGCTATGGAAATGAACTCTATTGGTAGATTGTCCTTTAAATCATGGAAAAATATGCATTTGGGGAGATGATTGGTGGATTTTTGAGCAAAGGTGTTTGTGATGGACTGTATGATCCCATGAGATGCCTGAAAAGAGAAAGAGATGAGAAGCACCTGCACCAGTAAAAAAAGTGAGAAGACATCTCTGTTCCTTGAGATGAGAAATCCTTTGCTTTGAATTTGCTTATCTTTAAAGGGTGACACCCTAAATGCCTGAGTTCCACGACCCATAAGCAGCTTGGGAAACTGCTAATGGGAGGAGACCACATGGAAGCAGGTTTTCCCCGGGTGGCTGTTTCTGTGAGAGTTCTGACCCACAAGAGAACTTTTTTTCTAGGTTGTCAGTGGGAGAATTCTGTGGTAAATAAGAGACTCCTCTCCTGAAGAATTGATGAAAGATTATATTTAAATGGTGAAACTGACTGAACGTCACAGGTTTTGTCTCTATGTTGTTTGTAGAAAAGTGAATACTTGTGGGGGGAGGAGAAGGGTTTTGAAAGTTTAATTTTTTCTCTTTTCCCTTACTGTGTGTTAATAAACTACATGTTTACCTTTAAGTGTAGCCTGTTTCGCCTTTTTCTCCCAAAATCCTAATTCCTAGTTGGCAAATAAAATTCGGCAAACGTGAAACCACCACATAAATGGTGCGTTGGCTGGGAAATCAACCCAAAACCACAACAGTCACCTAGGACAGTTACAAATGCTGATTGTCTTGGAACATTGACTCTGAGCAAAGCAAATATTACTTCCCTCAAGGAACTGGGACAGCTGCAGTAGCTTCTCAGCCAATAAGCAGCTGGTGTTTTTTAGTGGAGTAATTTTTTAGACTCAGGATTTACACTTGGTGATCTCTAAAACTTGCATTTGTGGTAACATCCAAAAGTGAAGCAGTTTGATTAAGTCTGAACTCACGAGGTACAGAATTTCATGTGGGTATCCTGTGAAGTGAGAGTGCCTAGGATGAACCCTTTCTGTCAAGAATTTCGGAGGATGATGTGGTCCCCTTCTAAGTAATGAAGTCTTCTGCAGTACATCGGCTTGTATTTTGCGTCCTGGCTCTCTTCAGTATCAGCCTTCTCTAGTATGAGATAGTAGCCTCTTCTGTTTAAGCAGAAATCAAGGTCCAAGTTCATGTAGCATACAGTCATCTTCGGTATTATCATGGAAGTACAGTTCAAGTAGACTTCCAATGCTGCACTATGAAGAGTGGCCTGCATGATGTGTCATTAATGTTTTTGAGTCATTTTCTCTTTAGGGTAGCCATAGCCTATTTGGGTTTATGGCTCTTTACTGCATCCATCCATTTTAGTCTTTCAGCTTTTGGAGAAGTTGCCAGCATAGATTTGTTGTCCAGAAGTGTTACAAAAGCACCAAATATTTTGTCAAGAGCAAGATTCTTTAGCAGTTTTCAGACACTAGTATTCAGTTATAAAAAAAGGAAGGGCAGCTGTTCACAAGCAGAATCTGGAGGCATGACTCAGTCTCTTAAGTGCTCATAAAACTGCAGTCAGGTGGTGTAACAGCTAACAGCTGGCCTGAAAGCCTCACAGGCACAAGTAACCCTGACCTTAACTCAATCAGGCTATACCTGTGAAGGAAAGGAAACATCTTTGGGAGAGAGGGCACTGAGAGGCAGAGGGACTTGGCTACAGAGAATGGACGCCAGTCAATCCCTGACAAGCATGCATGCAGGCAGCTATTGGTCAGGGAACTGGGTGGCACCAAGATTCTAGCTTATTTGGGTCAACCATACAAAAGCAAGTGAACAATAAAGTTTTGCTATTGCCGCATGAAGCTCGGAATGTTGTGTTGTGTCCATCTCAACTGTGACAAAGTTGTTTTTGGGAGAGGCGTGGAAGGTGATGTGAACAGGGATCATCAGAGATGTGGTTAATTTAGAAATACCATTGTCAGTTTGTTATGATAAAACTATTTCTGGAGTGGTAGATAATAAAAGTAATGTCAAAGTGTAAGCTTCTGTGGTAAATTCTGTTATATGGTTGTCTTGTCTATGTGGTGAGCTTTAACTGTGGTTCAAACACATTAGAATATTTTGAAATTGCTTCTGTTCTAACTTTTTAACTATAAAATGGGCATAGAGATGTTAATCCCTTCCCTGTAGCACCACTGTGCTTGTTGTGTATATTCTTTTTGAGAATTTTGAGAGAAAAAAAATAAAGTGACACTAGTGACCAGTGACAGGTCCTGAGGGAATGGCCTGATGTTGTGTCAGGGGAGGGCTAGGCTGGATATCAGGAAAAGGTTGTTTCCCCAGAGGGTGGTTGAGCACTGAACTGATTTCCCAGGAAATGGTCACGGCCCAAGGCTGCCAGAGCTCCAGGAGGGTTTGGACAATGCTCTCAGGCACAGGGTGGGAATGTTGGGGTGTCCTGTGCAGGGTCAGGAGTTGGACTTTGATGATCCTTGTGGGGCCCTTCCAACTCTGTGTATTCTGTGATTGTGATAACTAGGAGATACTTTAAAAATATATAGTGAAATTTTGTGTACTTTACTGGATGTTTGTTTTTCAGGCAACAGCGGAACAGATTCGCCTTGCTCAGATGATCTATGATAAGAATGACACAGATTTTGAAGATAAAGTGAAACAAGTATGTTTCTTATGATACAGAGTTTTTATGCCCTGCAACAATGTCGGGTTGTGTTTTGGAGCTAGAGCATGTTTCTGGTTTAGATGAAACCTTTTTCACAAGGATAGAAGTTTAACTAGAAAAAGGTGCTCTTATTGCCCTGTAAAGTCTGTTTTCAAGAAATTGTGTGGTAATATAGACTGTATGGTTACACTGTTGTATTTTCCTTTGGCCTTTAAGCCAAAACTCATTTGTGCTGATCTCTTCCAGACTATATCTCTTTAGTATGGTTCCAATTCAATAATTGTCAGAATAAAGAGTGCATTCAGGATGTTCACGTGTACACACACATGAGAAAAAATGTCACCTGCGTAAACTGAGTTTACCAATATATTGGTTGTTTTTCAGGAAAAGTAAAAATCATAGAATCATAGCTTAAAGGTAAATTGAGGTATTGTTTTAAAAAATAATTTGACCTCCCAGAGCTGTGTGTGCAGCTTTATTGACTTTTCCTTTGTAAAACCTCCTCTGAAGCATTACGTGCTTTTTGTTGTTGTAAACTTGTTTTGGTGATGTGCCGGAAGTGAAGTTTTGTACTTCCTGAAGCTAAAGTACTGTCATCAATAATGCCTGTAGCTGTGCTGGTGGGAAAGATAAGAATTAAGTTCTGCATAGGAAATTTCCAAGCATAAAGTTAAAGGGAAAAAAAAAAAGTGAGAGAGTGCTTTCTTGATTATCATTTAATTTGTGTTTACCTTTATTTAGGATTTTAGTTTGCTCTGACACAGTAGCTATGCACATTTTTGAGTCTGTGGTGATACTAACTTATTTTCTTACAAAGATAATTTGAATATGTTAACATGTCTGACTCTTACTGCCAGCTTATGGAAGTGACGGGGAAAAACCAGGATGAGTGCATAGTGGCACTACATGATTGTAATGGGGACATGAACAGAGCAATTAACATACTGCTGGAAGGAAGTTCAGACACGGTAAGGTTTTACTTTCCTATTAAGCTGGTGTTTTTGTTTCCACTTCTTAGAAGTGATTGGGAAAGTCACATTTTGGAAGCTTTCAATTTCCATGCCTCCAAATTCTTTTGAAGGAAATGGAGACCAGGACAGCTTTTCTGCTGCATGATGAACCTTGAAAATGTTGTGGGTGTTTAGCTGGTTTCTTGCAGAATCTTTTGGTTTTCATTTATATACAATAATTTTAACTCTGCAGCAGAAATCATTGCTCTGTCAGACACAGGCCTGTTTTTACCTCCAGTGTTTGTAACATATCCCAACCATGAGACCTGAGTCTAAGTGTTTGCTTCAAAGGATAATCTTTATAAACCTAAAGCGCAGGTAGATATTTTAAGCTGTGCAACTTATGTAGGTTTGCATTGCCAGTATTGAATTTGGAGGAGATTTCCACATCTGAAAGTTGGATTGACAGCACTACTAATGGCAAAAGAGGATACAAGTATCCTTTCACTGTTGTTCATTTGCATAACTTCATTGAAAACCAGAAAGAGGAGACTAAACAATGTGTATATAACAACAAATAATGTTGCTTAGAATGTTGCACAGAGCAATTTTCTATCCCAAGAGATACCAGTAAAATGTCTTGATGCAGCTCAAGCTTTTGCTGGAGGGACTGGTTACAGTTTTTCCAAGACAGTAAGCTAGATCCCATCTCATCTAAATTGGGAAAGAAACCTGGACTTCCTTTCTTAATGCTGAACATTCAGTATTTCCTGTGATTTGTCAGGATGTGTGGTCTGTCTTATTGTTAATGAGGAAACCCACCCCCACTCACCCTAAATCTAGAACACATACTGTTTTGACTGAGAAGACTTTCTTTCCTATCCCCTTTTCATTTATCAGAGTTGAGGTCATCTAAAACACAGAAATATATAATACTGAACAAACTGTCAAGTTGGGAATAGAAAAGAACATCTCATGATTAAATCTTTGTTGGTAATGTGCTGGTTTTGTGTTCTTTTGTACTTCTCATATTTTTCATTTTCTAGTTGAAAATAGTTTTCTAAAAGAGAATTTTAAATGCTTCCTTACTTAGCAAATTTTTAATAAGTGATCATAGCATGGAAGAACCTTTCTGAACTCATTTATCAATTAGGAGCAGCATATCCATATATTGTTCTTTTGACAAGTCCCTCTGAACCCACTGCACTTTGTTGACAAAATGCAACTCAAATACAGACAACTTGAAGGACTCAAGAAGGAAGGAGTATTAATTAGAAGGGGTTCTCATCAAGTGTGAATAAACTTATTTATGCAAATTTTTGGGCCTGCAACTTGAAGGCCGTTATACTCCAGAACCCTAACTGTGGATTTGATATAAGGTTGGAAGCAGAGGTGGTACTAGTTCTGAATGCAGATTCCCAAATCTCTTTTTTTTTTTAGTTGCATTCTGCTTTGATGCGCTGGAAGGTTTTTTTTTTACCTCATTTGGGAGATGTTCCTATCCAAATTGAGGAAATAAAAGAAGGAGTGATAGCAAGAATGTCCATTTATAATTTCTTTGGTACTCTGCCAGTTTTGTCCTCTTTTTAATGCTGTAATATTTAAGGTTTTATGCTCTGTGACTGTTAGTCTTTATGAAGACTTCACTTACAATGGTTGTGTCAGTCTGTCTTTGGATAGACAGAGGCTTGTAGATGAGAGTTGAGAAGGGCATGTTTCTTTACCCAAGATTTCTATTCATTTAACTTCCTACAGTCATAAGATCCACTTTATATCTGCCCATGTGTTACTTCCTATACCTTTTAATATAGAACAAAGGGGATCTTTCAGATTATTCTTCTTTCCATCTAAGACCAGGCCATCAGGGTAGCTTCTGTTACATATTTTTGAAGGTCAGGCCCACAGCTGTCATTTGGGTTGCCTCAGGTATCCTTAGCTGAAATTGTAAGGGAGCTAATTGATTACAAAAAGAGACAGCTTCAATAGTTTATGATGAATTCCCATGCCCAGAGGTAGCATCATACTGTATCTCAAAGGACGTTCCCAACTTTTTGAGGCCTTCCTCAGAATTATACTATGGGAAAGCATGGATCTGATGCTTTCATAGTCATCCTTTTTACTGATCCTTCCCAAGTCATGTAAAACCTTACTAAGGAGAGACTGCTTCCTCTTCAGCTTTGCAGACTCATCCAGTTTTGGGTATTTCTTGCAATGGTTCAAGATTTTTGGCACCATGCCCATCAGTAAAATAGTAGTACATTTTGAAAGTTATAGATTTGGTTCTTCAGTTGTCAGTGCAGGTTTTTATTTTTTCTCCTGTGAAATAACAAAAGTTTTAGGAGTATTTCAGTACACAATACAGTTACACAGGCTATGGCAGATAAAGCCATGTGATAGTTACTGGGGGAAACAGTTTTCTGCCCCACAAATAATGTGGCATTGCTCAAACACATTGCTTTGTACTTCTAATCTGTGCTGTCTGTGCTTCACCTAAGCAGGTTTATGGCGATATAGTCTTCTATACTGGGGATGAAATTGAAAAGTGATTTCAGCCTTCTTTCTCACCTATATCATGAAAGAAAGCGAATAACTATTCTTTTAGTACTTATTGTCTCCAAAGGAGATACTGAAACACTGAGTTTATACTTGTAAACTGCTTTGTTACCTGCTTTTTCAATAGAATTAGTTTCCTCAATTCTAGGCATCTTGGACTATCTGATCATTGCCTACCTTGTGGGGAATGCTGAGTTGCTGTTGTTTGAGAAGAGATAGGACAGGACCTGAAACTATTGATAGCCAACCTTTTTTGTTGAATGCAGGTGCCTCTCAGAGGTCATGGCTTTTTGTAGTGATTCACAGTTGATGCCATCTCGTTTGCATGTGCAATTTTACCTCTCAAATACCTCACCTAGACTAAAAGCTCCTAGAGATGGGGGCATATACATAAACCTATCTGCCATCTTAATGGTTTGCACGTAATACCTTTCTTCTTTCTTTTGCAGCTAACAGCTCAATAGACTAACTGTGCAATTGCATAATATGAGTTGCTGTGCTATTCTTGATGAGTGTTTTAGCTGTTTTATTTTCAATTTCTATAGAGCTGATATGGTCCCTGAATTTATTTTAAAGATGGAATTTAATATTAAAGCTAAAGCTCCAGTTTTCCCAAGTTATTGTTTTGCCATTCTGTCTCTTGGTGCTTGAATACGTCTGGATAGTGGTTCCCCCTGGCCACATACTTACTCTCTATTGTTCAATGATACTTATAAGAATTTTTTCACTTCCTTTGGAGAAAAGGATAGCTCTGTACATGCTCCCTTGATAGATTTATGGAGGTAGTTGAGAGGGAAACTTGCTTGCTTTGCAGATTTTCTGTGTTGTGGTCATATCTAGGCTTCCTTGAACTAGTAAAAGTCCATTATAGCCAGAAATATTTGAGATTCTCACATTCCATAAGAAAATCCAAGTTTTAAAACTTGTTTCTTTTTCATTTTTTTTCAAAAAATACAACTTATGTTTCCATTTGTATCAGTGTAATATGTATGTACGGCTGTTTTTTTCCCATGAACTGGAGGGATGTGAGGTAGAAGCATACACTGAGAGCTCTCTTCCTTTTTGACTTTTGTATCTAATTCTATTCTATCCAAATAGAATTCTTGGGAGACTGTAGGGGGAAAGAAGAAAAACCTTGGAAAAGAAGGTTTGGAAAACAAAGAGAACAGAGAGAAACAGGACAGAGAAATGAGCCGTGGATGGGGAAGTTCCAACAGATGGGGAAGAGGAGGCAGCCGTGGCCGAGAGTGTATGTATAGGGGTTAATTTTTAAAGATTCAGACACTTTTTTTGCAGCTGAAACTGGTTAAGAGCAAATGCTTAATGAAGTAAAGTCTGTCTGAGCTATAGTTCAGTACTGAAGCGATTATAACCTGTTTATGCAACAGGTATGCTCAATCTGTCTGTGACTTGGTTTTGGGATGGTCTGTGTTTATTCAAAGACACTAAATTTAAATTTCTGTCCTTTTTTGATTAACTAAACTTCTACAAATTACTATTCATTTTAAGTTTTAGAATTGCCTCTCTGTAAAACTTCTTGAGAAGCAAGTATGTTGCTGGACAGCTGATACGCTTTTTTTCTTTTAATGAAAAAATTATCCAGCTTTGATTACGTCTCCTTTTATGAGCGCGAGAACCTGAAGATGTTCTCATCTTTTTTAAAAGGGGAATGAAAAGACTGGGGTCATTATTACTCTCTAGCATATGTTACTCATAAGCCAACCAAAGGTGAGTTTCTACAACACAAAGTTCTTTGTGGGTTGAAATGTTTAAAAATTTTCTACAGCCTTTACAGGTGCAAAAATACATTGTACAAAGCAAACTGATGTTTCCAAGTTAGGTAGCATTACATTAGATCACTATTGGATGCACATTGCTTTTTTCTCTTTAAGTTTTATCAGCAGTATCAAAGCTATATAAATTGCCATTAGGGGCCATATGCACTGATAGATGAGCAGAGAAACACCAATGAAGAAATACGTTTAATTTTTTATTTAAAAGCAGGAAAAAAATTATAATATTAGCCAATTCTTTTAATTATTGTAATATCTTCAAATATTGTGCCAGTGAAGACATTATGAATCTTTGTAAAATAATGTCAAAGTTAGCAAAAATAGTAATAAAACTTGCAGCTTGTCTTGGGTTGCAATGCAAGATGTAACCAAAAGTATGTATTCTAGTGCCATCTGTTAAAATCAGTTAAGGAGGTGTTTTTCTTTATCTCTTCTATGACCCATTCCTCATAACTCTGGAGGGGAGGGGGCGGGTGTCTTCTGTTAATGGGCCAGCTGTTAAAACCAGGTGGGGCAGTGTTCTTTATCTCTTCCACGACCCATCCTCCCTCCAGGGGGATACCTTCTGTAATGGGCCATTGAGTCTCACTGCATGACTGATAAAATTACATCATCCCATTGTGAGATGCTCCACCCAGTGGGAGGAGCCAAGCATTCCTACCTGGATAAAACCTGAGATTCAGAACACCAGGACAGCTTGTTTCCCCTGGATTCCCAGAGGAAGACCAGACTCATCTCATCACCACTGGACCTTCAGAGGAAAATGACACCCTTCTACAGGATCATCTCTGCTCCAACAGAACCACATCTGTCACTGCAGGAGGACTGCAGCCACGATTTAATTGGACTGCTACCAACACCCTGACCAACAGGGTGTCAGGTTGTATTTTGACTCCGTCAGTGTTTTCTTTTTTTGTTTGCTTTTTTGTGCTACTACATTTTTTATTTTTGATATTCCTAATAAAGAACTGTTATTCCTATTCCCATATTTTTGCCTGAAAGCCCCTTAATTTCAAAATTATAATAAATTGGAGGGAGGGAGTTTACATTCTCCATTCCAAGGGAAGCTCTGGCTTTCCCTGGCACACACCTGTCTTTCCAAACCAAGACATAGCTATGCTTAGAAAAATTGAAATCAGATCCATCAAAACGAAAGTGAAGGGCAAAATTTTTGACAGAGCTAGATGCTGCTTGTCTCTTTTTGTAAACTGGAATTTAAGACTTTTTTCAAGTTTTTACCAAATATTGATATCTCCTCCCAGTGCAAGTATTATTGGTTTTGTTGCTGCCATTAGGAAAAGTTGTGCCATATTAAATCTCAACAGTGTTTTAAGTGGTCAGTCTTTTTTTATCTCTCTCCTTCCTTTGAAGAGCCAACCATCTTTTGGTGTACTTCCTCAGGAGTTTTCTGTGAAATAGTTAAGGTGCAGTGCTTAGTACTTTTCTAATGCATCACCATCTTCTGGTTGTTATCCTTCTGATTTAAATACAGAGAGTTGTTTTAAGTTTCCCTAGTTGTACAGGTATATGGTATGGGCAAATGAAAGAGTTGGTGTTCTTGGTTGTCCCTTATTCTTTCACTGTTGCCACACAGCTTGTTATTGAGGAAGCATAGTATGAGGCAGCTTTATTTCCTACCTTGTTTAAAGAGGTGGGGCCATAATTAATAGTGTAGGGTACAAAAAACTGCCTTTCTCCCCTCCCCCAAAACCCCAACCCAACAGAAGTGTGTCTGCTGAAGGGCATTTTACTCTTAGATATTTTGCTTCCTAATGGTCTAGTGCAAAGTAAACATAACCTGCTTGTAGCTAGGCTGCCAAAGAAGAGGGGTGACTTACATCTGTTAAACAGCCCACTTTAAAATCTTTCCCTTTTTTTGAGTTTTAGGTTAAGCAGATGGCTATACTGTCTCATGTCTGAATCTCTTAAGCTGTCCTCTCTCCACAGTCAGAGCTGAAGAGAATGGAGTGGACAACAATCAAGGAGACAGGCCTTCAGACCGTGCGAAACGTGGCCGTGGGAGAGGTGAGATGGTAGTACTGGTGCAGGACTGGCACAAATTATTTCATATCCTGAAATCAAACTCTCCCATTTGTTTCTTTAAACACTTGTTTTAAAGCATTTGTTGGTTATCCTTTGATTCCATAAGCATTTAATCCACCTTTAATTTAGGTACATTCTTTTCCCTTACCCCTTGTTGTGTCTTGGTCTGAGAACAACTTGAAAGAATTGACACAGATGACTTCTATGGTAATTTCCTGTGTAGCAGGCTTGTGTGGTCTGGCTATGGAGAGCTATTTTCCCAGATTGACTCATGTCAGCCTTTTGAGACTGGGAGTATGCTGGGCTCTGCAGGATGTACCTCAGCAGCACGAGAGCACAAGATTCCATCTGTATGGCTCTCAGGGAAGGATTTGATGTGTACTTGTGTTGTTTCTTTGGGGTAGATCTTGTTGTCAGGATTGCCTTCGGTTTTTTGTAGCCAATCAGAGAAAGTACTGAGTCGTTAAAACTGAAGATCACGGACAGAGACTGTCTAACTAGTTAAAGTTAGAAAGTGGTATGTTTATTAACACTGGCGGGCGGCACGGAAGTCGTCTCCAGAAGGTGTGACTGCGTCGTACAAGGTTCTTCGCCCTCTATTTATTTCCCAAGATCTTACATACAATACATATGCATAACCCCAGCACCTCCCATTCCTGCGTTGTATTAAAATGAGGCTATTAGTCCTTCACACATGCGCAATTCTTCTCTTGAATTGGGTCGGTGGTCTCGAATTGGGTCAGTGGTCTTAAGGGATGAAGTCAGGAATGTCTTCATCAGGTCTCCGTGACCCTCTGGCACGATCCAAGGTCCTCTGCTTTGTGATTGATATAAAGTCCAGGTACTGGCCATTGCTCTACTGGTTTCAATCTGTTCTTATAACGGTTCACTTACTCCACTTCCTTCTATAAACAAGCTCATAATGGCAAACAATACAACAATTAGCTCTAGCTTAAGCATCTAATAATCATTAACCTATCGTTTGTTTATCTAAGTTACAGTCCTGATCAATATGAATTGCTTCTAACCCTTAGCTAAAATCTTAACTCTTTAAAATCATGATTCATTTCCCCACTCCTTCTTCAAGGTTAGTAAATTCTTTTACTAATATATAGATTCTTCTTCATCTAGCCAAGCTGTGCGGTAGGTGTCTCTTAAAACCGTACCATATGCTCTTGATATTGAAATTAAAGCTGCTACTTGCTGCAGCATTCTCCAATTCCAAACAAGTATTATAACAGACATGATCAAACTTATACCAACTAAAATGAAAAAAACAATAATTGGATGAACCAAGGTATTGAGCAAGCCGGTTGCCATTGGTGACACATTCCACCAATGTTGAGATGGGCCGCCTTCTAATCTTTTAAATAGTGTCCGTATAGTCTCTGTATCATGGTGTATTGTAATCAAAGTTCTTTTTTCTTCATCTTTAATTTCTTTAAGAATTTCCTTTAATTCATTATGTTTCAATAATTGTGCAACCAAGGTTAAGTTCATCCCTATAGGTACAGGCGATATTTCTTGCACAGTAGTCATTTTGCCTTTATATGTTGGTACAATACAATAGGTGCCTGATAGGAAAAGTCACATCCTTCAATTTTGACAAAGTTACAAATGCACAAGTCAAACTGAGTTTCATTCACAGTGATCTCATCCACCATTATAGTGGGGCATGCTGTCCTGAGGCAGACACAACCTCGTCCTGTATACAGAAGTAGGGTTGTCTGGTTAATGGGATGCATTTCAAAGTGACAAATGCTTTGCTCTGTATCCAAACAAATATCTTTATCATCACCTACATTGCCTTCACATATAAACCCCAATTGTTCCCTCATTGAGCAGGGTTCTAAGTTAATAGTTCGCCACCTTCCTTCAACTTTCCGTGCCCACCTTCTGTGTTCAGAAGGATATAGTATGGTCCCCTCACGATTTAGCCCTAAAGCAACAATTGGATGTATCAAGCTCACTGATGCATTGTATATAGTTTAAACAAAAGCTGTTACCATACTTGTCGTGGGATTATAAGTAAAATTAACTAGAACCCACCAGGATTGGAGTTCTTTTTCTAAATCTGAAGCATTATCTCAAACAACTTTATGAATTTCAGCAGGGAATATGCCTTCTCCCTAATGACTGAGGCCGCCACTGATTGCATCCATAACTGTGCCTGTGTACACCCAAGAGCCAAACAAATGTTCTCACTAGCTGTGCCTAAGGTGTTAATTATCAGTCAATGATCCTGCTCTTTATGTTTTCCCATTCTGCTAATATTTTAGACAACTTCCACTGGCTGGTGCCTAATGCCAATAAGGAAGATTGTAAAGGTTGTTGCAATTTAAACATATCACTGCCAATTACTGTCAATTTGTTCATTAATACTTCTGAATCCATTGTGTTTAAAACCCCTAGTCCTGTTCCCAATAACCCAGTGAGGTCTCTCTTCTGTCTGGATATATAAGGCATACGCTTCTGCAGCCAGGTGGTCCAATCCATAAAAGAGGTCCTTAAAAATGGAGCACACTCTGGTTGAACAGTGGAGGCATTCACTTGCATTGCCATCTCTACCCGTTTTAATAACCACTTTGGATTAACTAGCAATTTTTGAATTCCTGTCTTCTTAACAGCATATGGCCCAGTTTTGGTAATTATGGAAGCTATGGGTTCTATAGTGATTTGAGTAGCCGTGGTTTCTCTTAGTGTTGGCACTGGTCGAATTATCTTAACCTCATCTTTTTGGGGATCAGTACAAATTTGAGTTATATTATAATCAATCTTAAAATTCTTAATTGCACAATATTCTATTTTGAGCCTAAACTTGGAACAGTTGGTTAAGCATTTGTCACAGCATTCAGGACCAATTCAAATAGGTTTCATGGGTTCTTGATGAGATTCATGGAATCCATCCTGGACAAACACATATTCACACCCCCAAACATTTCTTCCTTCCCACACAGTTGCATTTGCAACTTTTAGCTTAATCAGAGACTTACAGAAGTCAAAATCATAAACTTTCCCTTGGCACTCATATATACCAGTCACATTATATACAAGTGGTACTCTATTAGCTGTGGCTATAGCGATGGTCACAAATGCCACAACTCTCCAGGCTATACCTACTTGATTATCCATTACAACTACAAGCCTTTCTATTCTTCAGAGAGTTGTTAAACGATACTTATCATTTCACCCACACTCTATTTATTGTCCCGAGAAAGTTTTAATTTCAATTCGTTGTCACCAGGTATAACTTTCCAAAGTCCCTCAGGAGCCTTCTTTACTTGGGAATGATGGATCCAGGCGCTTTGTTCCTTGATTTTGATTTCAGTAAAGGTGGTGAGGAGCACTTGGAATGGTCCCTCCCACTGCGGTTCCAGAGTCTTTTCTGCAAAAGACTTAACATACACATAATCCCCAGGCTGTACATCATGTACTGGTCCATCTAGTTCTCTGCTTCGAGCCCCAGCCATGTTTCTCAATTTCTCTAAGTTGTTTGTTTAGGGCCAACATATATTTGTGTAGGGTTTCTTCCCCTACCTGAGTGGGTATTGTCCTCTCTTGAACCCCATATGGCCTTCCATACAATATTTCAAATGGACTTAGTTTTTCTTTTATTCTTGGTTTGGTCTGAATTCTTAATAACGGTAATGGAAGAGCCTGAGGCCAAGGTAACTTTACCTCTTGTCCCAGTCTTATAATTTGCTGCTTAATCAAATTATTTATTTTCTCCACTTGGCCGCTTGACTGAGGATGATATGGAGTATGAAGTTCCCAGTCTATGCCTAGGTGGTGGCTAATTTGCTGCACAATCTTTGAAATAAAATGTAGCCCCCTATCTGAAGACATTGTGGCTGGGACTCCAAAGCACAGTATTATATCTTGTAACAATGCTTTGGTTACCTCTTGCACTTTGGCAGTTCTGGTAGGGAAAGCTTCTGGCCACCCTGAAAAGGTATCTGTTAACACCAATAGGTATCAATACCCCCCTCTCCTGGGTAGTTCTGAAAAATCAATTTGCCATTGCTGCCCAGGTCCATATCCTTTCTCGATTTGCCCAAGCTTTGGTTTAGGAATATTTTTGGGATTAGTTTGGAGGCAAAGGCTACATTGGCGAGTCACTTGAATTACTGTACTTTGCAAGTTTCTGGCTATGATTCTGTCTTTCAAATAATTGTACAAAGCATCTATTCCCCAATGCATTTTCTCATGTTCCTCTTTCACTAATGACCATAGCATATAAGAGGGGATCACAAGCCTTCCTTTCCCTTCATCTGTGATAGCCCACCCCTCTTGATTATAACTTCCATTTTCTTTCTCAATAAGCCTCTTATCCTTTTTACTGTGCCTTGGCTTACCTTCAATAGAAATTTGCCCATCTGGATTTAAGGCTGCATCAACTGTTTTAATAATTATCTCACCTTTAGCTGCTTCTTTTGCCTTTCTGTCTGCCAGCTCATTTCCTTCCTCCAATTCAGAGCTCACTTTTTGGTGTGCCTTGATGTGCATGATGGCTACCTTTTCAGGTAGCTGGACTGCCTCCAACAGTTTTATTATCTCTTGTGCATGTTTCAACAGTCCTCTTTCTCTCCCGATGGCTCCATGTGCATGAACCACCCCAAATGCATACCTCGAGTCTGTGTAAATATTAATTTTCTTTCCTTTTGCCAGTTCTAAAGCCTGGGTTAAGGCAATTATTTTAGCCTTCTGTGCCGAGGTTTGGTTGGTAATGGTCCAGGCTATTACCTCTCAGCTTGTGGTAACTGTATACCCAGCATGTCTTTTTCCACTGATAACATAGCTGTTTCCATCAGTAAACTAGGTCTCAGTGTCCTCGAGAGGGGTGTCCTTCAGATCTAGGTGACTGGAGTAGGTGGCTTCGATGGTCTCCAGGCAATCATAGATCACTGGTTCTCCTGTACTACCACTGAGGAAGGAAGCTGGGTTCACAGTATTAGTTACTACAATTTCTACATCATCTTGTTCTACCATTATGGCTTGATATTTCAAGAATCTCTGCAGGGAAAGCCAGTGTCCGCCTTTTACCTCCAGGACTGCAGACACTGTATGGGACACTAGCACAGTTATTTTCTGGCCTAGGGTGAACTTGTGTGCTTCCTGGATGTTCACTACCACTGCCACAATGACTTTAAGGCACCCTGCCCATACTTTAGCTGCTGCATCCAGCTGCTTAGAGAGGTAGGCGACTGCCCTGCGGTACGGGCCCAGGTCTTGTGCTAGTACTCCCAAAGCAATCCCCTGCTTTTCATGAGAAAACAAAAAGAATGGTTTACTCACATCTGGAAGTCCCAGGGTTGGAGCTGACATGAAGGCCTTCTTTAGTTGGTCGAAGGCTCGTGTTGCTTCTTTCATCCATTGGAGGTCTCTGTTTCCTTCCGCAATCAAGACATACAGGGGTTTGACTAGCAGCCCATAATTATAAATCCACAGTCTACACCACCCCATCATTCCCAAAAAGGTTCTCAGTTCTTTTACTGTCTGGGGTTTTGGGGTCTGGCATATTGCTTCCTTGTGATCCCGTCCTAAGGTTCTTTGTCTAGCACTAACCTCGTAGCCCAAATAAATAACTGCCTCACCATCTGGGCTTTTTTCTGGGATACTCAATACCCCTGTAGACCCAAAAAGTTTAGGAGGCTTACCGTCCACTCCACACATGCCTCTTGAGTTTTGGTAGCTATCAGGAGGTCGTCCACATATTGTAACAGCTGTCCTTCTCCTGATGGAGCTTCCCAGGATTCCAGATCTTTTGCTAGTTGTTCTCCAAATATCGTGGGAGAGTTCTTAAAACCTTGAGGTAAAACTGACCATGTGAGCTGAGTTTTGCGTCCATTTTTGGGTTTTCCCATTCAAATGCAAAAATTTTCTGGCTGGCCTCATGGAGAGGAAGGCAAAAGAAAGCATCTTTTCAATCTAAAATGGTAAACCATGTTAGTTCAGGTGTTAAACAGGTTAACAAAGTGTAGGGGTTGGCAACCACTGGGTATAAATCCTCAGTTATCTTATTAACAGCTCTTAAATCTTGTACTATTCAATATGATCCATCAGGTTTTTTAACAGGTAAAATAGGAGTATTGAACTCAGACTGACACTCTTTTAACAACCCTATCTGCAAAAAATTTTCAATCACTGGACTAATCCCTTCTCTGTCTTCCTTCTTTAAGGAATACTGCCTAACTCTGGCTGTTTTCCTTCTTTAAGCTTAACTTGCACTGGGGGTGCATTCTTTGCTTTCCCTGGTATGTTAGAAGCCCACACCCCAGGGAATACCTGATCCATTATTTTCCTGTGAATCTCATCTTCACTTTCAACTTTAGCCTCATTGGTTATCAACACCAAGCTTAACAATTCCACATATTGTTGGTCCTTAACCTCCAAAGTAATCTCTCCATTTTTAAATATTATTTTTGCCTCTGGTTGTTCCAACAAATCTCTACCCAAAAGTGCTGATGGAGCATTGGGCACATATAAAAACTTGTGAATTCCCCATTGTTTCCCAAGTTTATATTTCAATGGCCTACAAAAATAAGCTCTTTCAGATTGGCCAGTTGCGCCCTTTACCATGACATAATCATCTGTTATTGGTATTAAAGCTTTATTTAACAGTGAATATGTTGCCCCTGTGTCTATCAAAAATTCCATTTCTTTTTCTTTGTTCCCTAGTTTCATTATAACCAGAGGGTCTCCTAGGGTAATGTCCTGGTTTAGGGCAAATTTGGGAGGAAACCTCCGAGTGGGGGTTCCTCTGGAAAGCAAAATTTAAATGGCCCCTCTTCCCAGTTGGTTCGGGAAAAGAACTTCCTCGGAGAAAAGTGGAAAAAACTATTTATTTAACAAACAAACTGCCTACAAGCATAAGCAATGAATAATATGAAACAATAAAACCTCTCGCTGGTCCGAAGAGAGAGAGAGATGGTAAAATTGAGAAAAGTCTTTGCCGTGAGTCAGCTCAGCTCTCTCAGTCTCTTATCAGTCTCGGTCTCTTTCAGCGCTGGAAAATGCTCAGGTCCAGGCCCGGTAGGCCACAGGTGCAGCTCCTGGTGCTCCCCTGGGTTTTTCAGTCCAGAGCAGATTTAAACAGTCCCAAGAAAAAAAGGAAAAGGAAAAAAAAGTCTAGGAAGCTTTCTTCTCAGCTAGCTAAACTAACTAAGAAGGAGGGGAAAAAAAAAAACTCTCTTGCCGCTGTCTGTGCATCCGACGAACACCCCCAAGGACAACGGAGAAAAAAAAGTGAGGAGGAGTGAAAAGTGTTTTTTTCCAAAACGAACTGCGCGCGTCTTCTTCCCTGCTCACTCTCAGAATCAGTTTTAAAGGTACAGAACACACACAGCACAGACAGAACAGACGATTGGTGATACAGGCATCATAGTCACCCTAGGACAGGTAAGATCCTCCGGTCCACCTCAGTCTTCCTTAACATGAGCAACCACTGCCTCCCTTTTTCAATCTCCTCTTGGATCATCTAGTTTTCTTCATTCCAGGCACTGGTTCTTCCAGTGTCCAATTTTCTTGCAGAACGCACATTGATCTTTCCCTAGCTGGGGTGGTCCCTGCCTTGGTGGGCCTTGTCCATGCCTCCTTTTTTCTTCTTCCCTTACTACTGCTACTAATTTTCTCATCCCTTCTTTTCTCCCTTCTTCCTGGTTGCTAAAAACTCTACATGGCTCTTCTAGCAAAGTCTCTAAATCCCGTGCTGTTGAACCCCATATCTTCTGAAGTTTGTATCTAATGTCCCCTGTAGGTTGTCCTAAAAATAAGCCCACTAGTTGTTGTGTCCCTTCCTCAGACTCAGGATCTAAAGTTGTATGGCAATGCATTGCATCTCGCAAATGTTCTAAAAATTCAGAAGGTGTTTCAGAGGGACCTTCCTTAATTGCATATAGGGCCGACCAGTTTATTGTTTTAGGAATTGCCCTTTCCAACCCCTTTACTATAAAGTCTTGATAATCCTCTAGTTTTTCCTTATCCTCATCATCATTAGGATCCCAAGGTGGATACTGAAGAGGAAAGAGATCTTTCATTCTCCTCTGTGTTATTCTATGAGCATCTTCTGCTAAACCCCCAGCTACCTTCAAAACCAATTGTTTTTCTGTCTCCGTTAAGGCATCCAACAACAGCTGGAGATCTGACCAGTCGGCCGATGCTGTTTAATCACAAACTTTAATTTCTTTGCAACACCTATCAGGTCACTTCAATAATGTTTAGCAATCTTTTCCCAAGCCTCTAAATCCATTGTAGAAAAAGGAATTTTAACTAACATTGTTTTCCCTTCAGGACTTACTACCTCCCTCAAAGGTGCTTGTATAATATCCTTGGTTTGTTTCTGAATTTGGGATGTTGTAGGACCCTTTGGAGAGGGCTCCTCTTCCTCACTGTCACTGCTGGGCAGTGGGAGAGATTTAGGAGTGAGTGGAGTAGTCGAAGTGGGGGATAGAGTAGAAGCTGGAGCTGAAGTTGAAATAGAAACTGGAGTTGATTCAGCTGTGTTTAAAACTGGAGCTGGAGTTGAAATAGAAATAGCTTTAATTGGAGTGGGGGATGGAATATAAGCTGGAGTTGAGATAGAAATCTCAGGAGGTGGAATAAGAGCTGGAGCTGGAGTTGAGGTTAATAACCATCTCGAATTTGCTTCCCCTCTCAGCCCCCCTTGCCTTCTAGGGGGTGGTTCGAACAGATCCCCCAACTCTTGCTCCAGTGACTCAGCTGGGTACAGCCTGTCCAGGTGTGTGCAGCGTTGATTTATGGAGCATGTACTACAACATCGTTTCAGCCTCCCTCTACTAGCCTTATTGTCTTTTTCCAGGGCCAATACCAAGGGGTCAGAGGGGGCCCTAATTCCACAATCTCTCTGCTACTCAGGGTGGTTCCGGAGGGAGAAAAACATATCAGCATACGTCACCTCTTCCCATTTCTGCTCCCGTCTCAAGAACAACATAAGCTGTAAAGGAGTCTCATAATGTAAAGACCCAGCTGGGGGCCACCTGGTCCCTTCTTCAAGCCTGTAAAGTGGCCACCACTGTGTACAAAACTTAACAAGAGCCTTTTTGTTCTCTGTACCACCATACCCTACTAGTTCCTTCCAGTATGCCAAAATACACCCTAAGGGACTAGTTTTAGTGATCTCTTTACTCTGGTTAGTTCCCATCACTCCTCCTTGACAAAACCAGCACTCTAATTCTTATTGTCTCCTTTGCTTTTTGTCTTGCTTCCACCCAAACCTAGCTTCATAGGTCCTTACAGTCCTTTCACAGTCTTCTTCTCACACAGCCCACAGCTCAGGTACTAAGTGTGACTTTCCACACACCAGCTTTAAAATCTTTGATTCTAAATCAGCTCGATCAGGGAGCTGTCGACACTGGGCACACTCTCTGTACCAGTTAGCAGAACAATAGTAACGTCCTGCACAAATCTTACACTGCAATAGCACCCATGCACAATGCCAACCTCTAGATGCACCAAAAGCTGCAGGAAAATTCCCAAATACAAGCTATTCCATTCACTCCTTGACTTTCTAAATTCTCCACAGCCTGTTACTCCCAATCCAAAGCTACTAGTCCCCCAGCAGATGTCCAATATAAACCTTCTAAATATATTCTCTCATTTCCCCTGTCAATCCACCAGTTTACTGAATTCACAAACTCCCTCGAGTCGAGCCCAAATCACTGAGGCAAAGGAGTTCCCTCTGTCCATCTAGCCAGATTGAATTCTCAGACAGAAGCTACCCTTATTATAATTCTAGCAATCTACAAACACAACCTCTGTACCTAAAATCATAACTAAGCCTTTATCAAAGACTTCTACTTTTCCTTGACAAACTGGTCCTGTCGTTTGTCTGTCCCCAATACACTTCAAAAACATTCACATCTCAGCTCTCAGAGACTAATCAACTCTTTCAAACAAACCACTTTTACTCACTCAGCATGTGCTGCACTTATAACTTTTGACACAAGATGGCAGTGTTGCCTCAAAAATGCACCACAGCTCCAAAACAACTCCAACTTGCTTACACATGAACAAAACGTCTCTTCCATGCAAACTAGCATCACAATCTTATTACTCCCACGGGAAACACTTACAAACACACTACACTAAAGCACTCAACCTCTGCATCTCAAATTCCACAAGCAAAAAACCCACCTGAACAGCAACCCTGAAGGACTCTCAGAGCCCGGACCCTTTTAATGTGAACACTGGGTGTTACAGTAAATACCGTCCCCCGTAACCAAAGTACACACACACCACAGTCACAGCAGGGAGGGGGCTTTCTATTAAGGATTCACACAACATGCAGCGCTATCAGGCGCTTTAATCATGTGCCCCACTTCCTTCGTTTTTCCCTGGGCTTTTCAGTCGCCTGAGAACGGAACCGCGGGTCCAAACTCCCACTCCGTGCTAGTAGCACGTCTCAGCAAACTCTCTCACAACCACTATTGATTTATTAAAAAAATATGGATATTGATCTAACACCAATATCCACAATGACGGACAAAGACTCTCTAACAATTTAAAGTTAGAAAGTGTATGTTTATTACGACGCCGGGCAGCGTGCGGGATAGCTCCCAAATACACACGTGCAATTTACAAACAATCACAGGGTCTTTTTATGTACAAGAATATTGAATACCCAAAACACAAATGCACATTCATGACTCTGGTACATCCCATTCCCCACTTCATATGGTAATTAGTAAAAAAGCTATTAAGCATGTGTAGTTTGTTCTTTGAAATGGGTCGGTGGTCCTTTTATGGGGTGGAGGTCTCAAAATGATGAAGTAAAATGGGTCTTCCTTGCTTTGCCTTTTTAACCTTTTAGTGTTACGTGACGACTGGATCCTGTTTTCGAGCACTGTTTGATTGATGCCTGTATTGTGGTTTTTTGCAGCCTATTGATCAGGGCAGGATGTATTTCCTTCTGTAGTGGGATGTATATCCTTAAATCTGGGTTCTGCTGACCAAAGGAAGTCAGTCTGTGTCCGCTGATAACAAAGGCCATTGATTACTCAGGAGTTTGACAGGCTTCATGATTTACTAGTTCCTTAAATCTTCAAAATTAATGCTTCACTATCACAGTCAGGACACATTCACAACAGCATAACAACCACAAATCAGGATTTGCCCTTACAATTGCTAGCCCCAGATTACTAGCAAACTGAGCCCTCTACGGCGCAACAAATGGCATGATCCCCTGCCAGCAACCAAAGCCCGAGCCCCCCCCCCCCGGCCCGGTACAACAGCTCAACAGCTCTCTCTGCTGGCAAGCAAATACAGCTGACCAGATACCAACTGCAATTTCAGCTTGCAAGCACACTGCATAGGCACAAGTTGTGTGTGGGACATCTACCACGGCTTACCAACGGCCTTTCCTGACCACACATACACCTTACAGGTCACTGTTTAAAGCTTTCAATTTTTAAACATACCGTTTTGTCTGAAGTTTTTAGTAGTCAGGAGTCCTTGTCTGCTCCTGGATGAACAGTCTGGGCAGTGGAGCCCACTCTTCCAGGAATATCCCGGGGGCACCTTGAGCGGGGTCCTCCACCCAAGCTGGTCTCACAGCCGAGCAGAGCCTCCTCCTACCTGGATTGCCAATTGAGTTGTTAAAACTGAAGATCATGGACAGAGACTGTCTAACTAGTTAAAGTTAGAAAGTGGTATGTTTATTAACACCGGCGGGCAGCATGGAAATCGTCTCCAAAAGGTGTGACTGCACCATACAAGGTTCTTCGCCCTCTATTTCCCAAGATCTTACATACAATACATATGCATAACCCCAGCACCTCCCATTCCTGCTCTGTATTAAAATGAGGCTATTAGTCCTTCACAACAATCTTATCCTGTAGAAGAGATAGGAAAGGTGTTGATAATGGATTAGATGTAGAATCAAGGGATGTGTAGTTGGTTTGATTTTCATAGCTTGAAGTAGAAAGAGGCTTGTTTCTTCTAAGAGCAGGAGCAATGAAAATGAGTAACTTGGGTACAGTGCAGATTGTGTGAGGAAGTGGGTATTAAATGAGCTAAATTGAGATAGTGCATAGCAGAGCTAATGTACTTAATATCTGATTGACCAAAAATTCTGCCTTGAAAAGGCTCTCTTCTTTGAAATATTAAGTAATGAGGTATTCAAAGACAGGCACATCTGAATTCATTGTCTCCATATCTGCATCTTGAAGGAATGGAAACATGCTAAGACGTAGCTTCCAAAGGATTGCAAAAATGACTGTTGTACCTGTGAATCAGCAAATACCAAATGGTGTGTGTAGAGAGGTAGCCTTGCAGGGAAGGATGTGGTATAGTTCACAGCTACAGTTTTTTTGTATGTTAGCCCTGTTAATAGATGGAATGTAAGTATTTCAGTTAATGTTATAAAATATTAATTTTATAAAATAATCCTTTATACTCAAATTATAAATATAAAGGCAGGAGTTTTAAAAATTGTTGGCTGAAACTTAGAGGTTAACTTTAAATGCAGTCTGTTTTTTGCTTTGTAACCTTATGAACAATACACTGCTTTTGTTGTCAACACTGTAGCTCTCTAGATGAATATCATGTCTTAAGCCAAAACACTGACCTATCTGACTGAAGAAATAGGAACAACTTCAACCAATTTTCATTCACTGGCTTAGTGTACAAAGTATTACTGTATCTTTCTACCAAGTATTTTAGACTGTGCATTCATGTGAGAAAACTATCTTAATAAAATGTTTTCAACTGTCTGGGATAAACTGGTTGACTTCAGTATTACTATATTACAAGCGTGTGTATTCTGTGGCAGGAAATACCTAATGAAATTTTAATGCAAATCTCCTGTGGTTTTTGGCCAGGACAGTTATTTCTTTTTGCAGTAGCCATGAGGGAGAAGAGCCTGGAGCCATCTGAGCATGCCTACGTTGTTATTCTTATTCTATACTACTCATCACTTCCAAGGTGTGGAAGTAAAGGAATTCTCACTTCTGAGAAGGAGAGGGGGCATGGTTTATGGTCGGGAAGAAAAAGATGGTACATGGAGTATCCCCCCACCATTTTGTTCATTGTCTTGGGAGTTACTAAGTGCCGGGTTGGTTGATGAATGTGGGAATTTCGGGGGGTTTTTGCATGCAAATCACCCTCTTTTTGTACACTTTTGTTATTAGTATTGTTGCTGTTACTGTTCATTTTCTTATCTCATTGCTTTTTCCAGTAAATAGTTTTTTCTCAACCCTTAATCTCTGCCATTCTTATCTCCCACTGAAGGGGAGGAGCAAGTGGGGGGGGGGAGAATGAGACACTAAATTAAGGAGTGCTGCTCCTAAACAGCCTTTAATTGGCACCCAGTGTGATGTCTGAGGCATGAAGGGTTGAGATAACAGACTTGCCCAGAGTCGGTGGGAAGTAATTTTGATCTAACAATTTGTTATATTAGGTATGGAGCCACTGGGCACAATGTTGCTTGGTCTGTTCACGTGGTTGTGGTACCTAATGCTGTATGTATTTCTGTATATGCACTATGTGCCCATCACAGTGGTCCTCAGAGCAGGGATAGGGATCAGGATTGCTTTGTTGCTGTACTATGTGATATCAGTTTATGATATGATAACATCAAGGGCAATGAGGGTCATCAGGGATATGTCTTCAGTGCTGCTCTCCTGTCATGGCCTTGGGTGCTGCCTCTGGAAATTCATTAATAATCATACCCAGCCTGTGGGGGAAACAGGGAAGGATGATTTCCCCCAGCTTTTTACCCCCTTTTCCTCCTTCAGGCCTGTTACATCAACTTTTGAGAATTTTGAATTTCCTTTGGATTTTAGGGAAAGTTTCTTCTTGTTGCTAAGTCTGCCAGGTCTCCTCAGTGCAGTCTACACCATGTTCAGAGCCAAGAAAGAGCTATCTAGGGAGGTTATTCAGAGATCTGCCGCAAGGATGGACAGATAGTCATGAGTGGCATGGAATGTGGGAGAAAATGAGCCAATTTGGGGGGAAATTCTCTGCTCCAATGGTTTGAAAGTTCACCCCTGAACAAGTATAGGACCTTGTTAAAGTGACAGAATATTTGCAAGGACAATGCTGTGACCGCTCCACAGAGGAGCAACTTGTTGCAGTGTGCTGAGCCCTGGCTATTATTTATTGGACACTGCTTGTCACTAGACAGCACCCTCAGGGGAAGGAGGAAGAAAGCAGAGCAACTGACACTGTGGCCACTCAAACTGCAGCTGAACCAGAGGAACAACCCATGCTGATTTCAGTCATACCTATACAGAAAAAGAAATACAAGACCAAATCATTTCGCTTAGTGAGGGTTGAAGACGAAGCAGGGCCTTCAGAACAGGAGGAAGATGCAGGGCCAGAGATAATCACCCGATCCCTGTCCCTGGGTGAGCTGCAAGATATGTGACAAGATTTCAGTCACCAGTTGGGTGAGCCAATGGTGACCTGGCTGCTCTGATGCTGGAGTATCGTGGCCCATGATATGAAACTAGATGGTAGCCAAGCAACTGGGATCCCTGTCCCAGGATGTGTGCATTGACCAGAAAATTAGGAAGAAGACAGAAACTCTCAGCCTCTAGAGGTGACTCCTGTCAAGAGTGATGGAAAGGTATTCTCTCAAAAATGTTCTAATAGTGCACTCAAGCAGGTGAAATGCCATGGAGCAAGGTATCCAGTACCTGAGAGAATTAGCTGTGCTGGAGGTACTCTATAGGGATTCAAATAATGAGCACTCTCCTGTAGATCCAGATGAGGTCCAGTGTACACAATGCATGTGGCAGAAGTGCCTATGGAGTACACCATCATCGTATGCCAATTCACTGGCAGTGATGTCAAGGAAAGAAGGAGAACGAACAGTGTTTCAGATGACTACCCAACTCTGGCAACAGACATGGTGAACAAAATATCATCTATGTCCCCACCAACCAGCAAGAAGAACACATAAGCTTTGTTAGGCACTGTGGGTTTTTGGAGGATGCATATTCCAGATTAGAGTCAGATTGTAAACCCTCTCTATCATGTGTGACAGGAAAAAAAGGTTTTCAAGTGGGGTTGTCTTGGTTTAAAAGACAGGTGTCTGCTAAGGAAGGTGGGAATCTCCCTTGGGATGGAAAATATGATCCCCTTCCCTCTGAATTATTATAACTTTGAAATTATGGGACTTTCAGGCAAAGATATGGGAAAAAGAATAACAGCTCTTTACTAGAATATATATACCAAGGCAAACAAACAACAGCAGCAGCAACAAACAAAAAAACCCAGAAGGCCAATAACAGCCTTCTCTCGGCCATCAAACCTTTTCCCCTTTGTTGTAGTTATGGTCACAGCTGGTAGGGGTGCTGTTGGCTTCTGGCCTGGCAGGGCCGGTGCAATAATTCCCCTGTGGCTGCAGGGGGCGCTGTGGCATGAGCTCAGCAGCCTCTTTCCACATGGTTAATGGCAGCTCAGATGGCGGGAGAGAGAGAAAAGGGACTCCCTTTGCAAACTCATGAGGAGCAGCTGGTCTCTGTCACTCTGGGTGGCGAAACGGACTGTAGTAGGAACCTCGGAGCAGAAGGCTGGTGCAGCACAGGCGAGCACACCTGGGGTGGCAAACAAAGTGTAGCAAAAAACCGAAACAGCAGCAGAAAACAGTGGGGCTGGGCAGTGGTAGCCAGGCTCCCGCAAACAGCTGCCGCAAACACCCCGGAGATGCTCCCTCTGGAGAGGGGGAGGGGTCCCAGGTTTTCTTTGAGGCACCCAAGTAGATGGTGAAGGCCCCTCCCAGTGAGGTCCAGTGTTGAAAAGGCCTAGTTCAATGACCGCTCTTGCAAGCAAAGGCTCACCCACAGTAAGGACAAGCAGTGCCAGGACAAGCAGGACAAAACTCCGCAGTGGCAGTGAATCCTCTGGGCAGCAACAGTCTGGCACCAAAACCACAAACCATCCCTCCCTCTGATCCCAAGAGCAAGCTAGGGCTGAGCCCAGCCCCTGACTCCCAGCCATGTCTCTCGATATCTCTGCACTTCCCAAGAGAAAATTCTCCATCTACAAAGCTCACTTCCCAGCTAAGAGACTACAGCCAACTGTACCCTGCCACCCTCCTGGCCACATCTTTTGTCTCTTAAGTATCATTGTTCTCATCTCTTAGGCAACAAATGGGAGAAAAATTCCCTGAGAGAAAGTATTTTTCCTTTTATTTATTTTTTTCTAACCTCCAACAGGAGTCCTGAACAAGAACAAGCTTTTGAACAAATTAAACAGGAGATTGTTCATGTAGTAGCCCTTGGGCCAGTCAGGACAGGATGTGAAAAATGTGCTCTACACCACAGCCGAGGAACATGGTCCTTTCTGGAGCCTCTAGCAAAAAGTACCTGGGGAGACCCAAGGATGACCCTGGGGATTCTGGAGTCAGGGATACAAAGGATTCAAGGCCTTTTACACCCCAACTGAAGAGATACTGGCAGCTTATAAAGGGGTTCAAGCTGATTCAAAAGTGGTTGGCACTGAAGCACAGCTCCTCCTGGCACCCCAACTGCCAGTGCTGGGCTGGATGTTCAAAGAGAAAGTCCTTTCCACACATCATGCCATTGATGTTATGTGGAGTGAGTTGTGTTGATCACACAGCAAGCTCAAACTCCCAGTCACCCAGGGATCTTGGATGTCATCACAAACTGGCCTGCAGGTGAGAATTTCAGACTAATTTCAGAGGAGGAAGAGGAAAAGGTAATGTGCTGAGGAGGTTTCACCATATACTCAGCTACTAGAAATGAAAAACAATATAGTCTTTTTCTTGATGGTTTCTGCTGTATTGTAGGGATACATCAAACGTGAAAAGCTGACTTATAAATTCATACACAGGGAGTCGCAGAAGCTATTGAGGGCCAAGGTGGATCAAGTCATGTTGCAGAGCTGAAAGCTGTCATATTGACTTTGGATATCACTGAAGGAGAGAAATGGCCAGCCTTCTACCTCCCCACTGACTTATGGATGGTAGAAAATGCTTTGTGGGGGTGGCTGGACCAATGGAAAAAAGACCAATTGGCAGCGCAGAGGGAAAGCCATCTGGGCTGCTGAATCGTGGCAAGACATGGCTGCTCAGGTAGAGAAATTGACTGTAAAAGTACATCATGTATGCTATAAATGAATCAGCCAATTTAATAATTAAAGAGAATTTATTAAATAATTAAAGTGTGTTTTGAAAAAGCCACAAGCAAAACAGTGCCTAGCCTGGCAATTGACGCTGGGTGAACCAAATTTGGACTCTATTGCTCTGAATCCCCGTGGTTCACCACTCCTGCTTTCGCAGGGTCCTGTTTTCTACATTTTCTGGCTGAGCGGGGTGGGGGGGATCTTCTCCCCTCTCTCATTGATCTTATCCTTTCAGCATACTCATGTACTTTTCTTTTCTTGCTGCTGATCTGACAAAAAGTTTCCCGGAATGGGTGAACAATTCATCTCCTTACTGGAATTCTGTTCTGGAATAAACATCTTTGGCGACAAATATTATCGTTGATGCATATCGAATGCATATCACTGGGGCCTTGTCAGACGAAAAACTCTTTTGGAATAAACATCTTTTGAGACAGCTTATCCTGGCTTGGTATCCGAATCCCTCTTCTCTTATCACCTGATGCAAATCGCTTTTTCCCCATCACTGGCTTTGGTTACACAAATGCTGTAGTTTTTAATTTTTCTGGACAAATTATTTTGCAACATATATTACAATGTCCATCTTCAGTAGTGTGACTCTTGGGTGCATGTGGAAAAATGGTGAGGTATCAAGCTGCCAAGATTAAAGTTTCTCAGTTGGATCTGGACTGGTGACATAAGGGTGAATTATTTCTGGGTCAATGGGCTCATGGTGCATCAGGTCATCAGGAAAGAGATGCAACATACAGATGGGCTTGTTATCAAGGAGTGGACTTAACCATGGACACTATATCCCAGATTATCCATAACTGTGCAACATGTGCTCTTGTCAAGCAGGCCAAGCGGGTAAAGCCTCTTGTGTGGGGGATGATGGTCAAAATATAAGTATGGGGAGGCCTGGCAGATTGATTACATCACACTGCCACAAACCCACCAAAGCCAGCACTGTGTGCTGACAATGGTGGAAACAACCACTGGATGGCTGGAGACACTCTGTGCCTCATGTCATTGTCCAGAACACCATCCTGGGCCTTGAAAAGCAAGTCCTGTGGTGACATGGCACCCCAGAAAGAATTGAGTTGGACAATGGGACTCATTTCAAAAAATGCCTCATAGACACCTGAACTGGAGAGCACAGAATTGAGTGGATGTATCATATTACCTATCATGCACCAGCCTCTGGGACAATTGAATGATACAATGACTGTTAAAAACCATTTTTAAAGTAGTGGGGTGGGTGGGACCTTCAAACATTGGGATCTACATTTAGCAAAGGCCACCTGGTCAGTTAACACTAGAGGCTCTGCCAGTTGAGCTGGCCCTGCCCAATCAAAACTTCCATGTACCATAGAAGGGAATAAAGTCCCTGTGGTGCATATGAGGAATGTGTTAGGGAAGACAGTTTGGATCAGTCCTGCCTCAAGGAAAGGCAAACGCATCTGTGGGATTGTTTTTGCTCACGGACCTGAGTGCACTTGGTTGGTAATGCAGAGGGATGGGGAAATGTGATGTGTACCTCAAGGGAATTTGATTTTGGGTGAGAACAGTCTGTAATGTTGAATTGTATAATATTGGGTGCCGAATGACATTGCCACTATGCCATAACTACCATGAACAATGAGGATGGACTGCTTCAGATACACCAGTCATGAACTCCTGATGCAGCAGCCAGGTGACAGCACACCAGCCCTCCTCCCCTGGAAGGCATCTAGGACAGATAGAATCCACAGTCATGGACTAAATGAACTCAACAGACATCTTGGAGGGATGGCCATTGACAATGAAAATATGTGTGCTTGTGTATATTTTTATATATACATATGTATATATTTGGAAGTTATAAGATCTGGACATGAACTAGATGATATAGACCAAGGGGTGGATAATGTCCTGTTTTTTTGGCCAGAACAGAATGAATTTTTCCACAGTTGTTGTGAGGGTACGGATCCTAGAGCCTCTGGGTGTTCCTAAGTTTTTATTCTATACCACTCATCTCACTGCTGGGGGGGCAGAAGTACGGAATTCTGACTTCCGAGGAGGAGGGGGATGTTGCTTACCATCAGGAAGAAAAAGGTGGCTTGTAGAGGGTCCCCCCGCCATTTTGTTCATTTTCTTGGGGTGTTGTATGGTGCCAGGTTGATTGGTGAATGTGGGGTTTTTGTATGCTTTTGTTATTAGTATTGTTGCTGTTACTGTTTCTTTTCTTATCTCGTTGCTGTTTCCAGTAAATTGTTCTTATCTCAACCTCTTATATCTCCCACTGGAGGGGAGAGGGAAGTGAGCGTGATGGTGGTTGTGCAGCACCAAATTAGGGGGTGCCGCTCTTAAACCATGACAAAACCCATGAAATCTGCAGAGAGTTGTATAAAGCTGTGTAATTTATTTCTCAGTATTTCAGGGATGGCCGACCTTTCTTTGGATATTAGAAGAAATTGTCTTGGAGTGATTTTATGATGATACTTTATTTCCTAATCATCTGCTTTATGCCCAGAAATGTCTGCAGTATCTTTAAGATGAACCAGGGGGTGGGACTGGAGACTGGGAGCCCCAGGCACAGGCTCTGTTCAATCTCTCTCTCTCCAGTGGTCGGTGGCTACATGGATTGTTACTTCGTTGCCTTTTGCTGGATTAATTTTCACCAACTCAGGCAAGAAGCCTGAATTACCACAGGAAAAAAAATAGTGAACATTGGCTGTTGTAATATAAATTATATTTATGCATCTTTTTAGAGTAGCGTTAAAGCTATACTTTTTATGTTAAAAGCATAAACTGGCATTACTGCTGGGAGGAATTGATCTTGTCTGTCTCCTGGTACATTTGAACTTTATTAGAGGATTGATTTAAGTTTACAATTAACCAAGCCCAAAAAATAAAAAGGGGGCAGGCAGCATGGTAGCTGGGGACAACAGGGGTTTTGGTGGCTTATCCTTGTGTAAAGGTGACTGGTTTTCTGGCATTTAGCAAGCGGGAAACTGGTTAGAAGACCTGATACAACAGTGACCTAATAATTTTGGTTTTAGATGGTGGTTTTGTGCTCACTTACTTTTTGACAGTGTGCAAAGCTTAGTGCAGGAAAGAGCAGCTGTGATCACTAGTGAGAAACTTCTGTTGTAGTAGTTCTGATTTAAATGGGTTTAAGTTACTGTGGGATTGCATGCTCAGAATATGGGTCCCTGCTCTGAATTGTGTGAAGCCCTGTTTGCTCACTGACCCTTTAGTCACTTAAAAAGTAGCAAAAGTTTGGAAATACCTGATGGCCATTCACAGTTGCTTCGTGACTAGCTTCTCTATATTAGAAGGCTGTGTGCCTTTTAATGGTTTTCAGGCCATGTTTTAATTTTGGCAGCAAAGTAACTTTCTTAGCATGAGAATTTAAGATTATAGTAGTGATTTGATTGTTTCGGAGAATATCAGCCCTTCCCACTGTCATCTTGCATTAATGACCATGATGTATGAGATTCTGTGTCAGGGTCATCTTCCAGTAGTGGGTACTCACTGTCCCATATTTTGAATCAGTTCTTCATAAGTGTCTTACAGATTTGAATTTAGTGCTAACCCTGCTGGTTTGGTACTGCTTGTTTGTCTTCACTAGAATACTTTTTGTTGCATTTGTTGATTAAACTTCAGTTTTGACAGGAGGCATAGACACAGCTTTATGAAGTTAAGGGAATCTACTTGAAATTGAAGTTCAGGATTAACTTTTTATACCAGATCACCTTGAAAATGCCTTGCTGACTAGTAGTCTGAGACTGTGCATGGAGCTTTGGGAAGAACATGATGTTTTGCAGCAGTTTCTAAAATCGTTAGAAGTTCTTATTGCTGTTTTTAGCCAGTAGTTTATTGTGCCCATCCTGGTATAGTATCTTACATATGCCTTGTTTGCTAAAACTTCATCTCATGTGTAATTTGCTAAAGTTATTTTTTCAGACTTTTGCACTTGGGAGGCTGGGGAGACTTACTTCCTCTTCTAAAATCTATTTCTACTTTCATGCTAGCTATTCCAGCTACTCTCTTTGTACCGAATGTCTGCCTCACTCAAAAATATTTCTGCTTGACTGTTAGTGTGATTTGCAGCTCCCAGTTAGTCTTGTAGTTGAGTTTGTAAAAAAACTTTTGATCTCTCTTCTGTGCATCATTAGTAAATGGTGTTTAATGCTGTATTGATAGCTGTAGGAAGTACAGTGTCCCCAAGTAAACTTTTCTAGCTGGTTCTACTCTTTTAAGAAAACCAACAAAACCAATATTTACTGGGCAGAAAGATAATCCAGGGTGCACTGACTTCTAAAGCTGCAACCCTGTAATGCCATGGATCAGCTTCCCAGATTGTGGATTTTAGGTGGGTGAAGGACAGAAGAGCAGTAGAAGAGGTAGGCTGAGCAAGGAGGTTTAGAAGGCTGAGTTATCAGATGGGTACAGCAGGATCTAGGACACTTTATGACAGCAAAGAGCACAGCTCCATGTGTGGGCTCAGTGAAGAGGGATGGCAACTGCCAGGTTGCAGTTGTTACCTCTTTCCTAATCTCTGTCTCTTCTCTCCAGACAATTGTGAAAAGAGTGCAAAGAGGAGAAAATATCCTAGTGTCAGACTTCATTCTTCTGTGCTCTTGCTGTTCTGTGTTGCTAGATGGGAATCCTTCCTCTGCAGGTTTACATGGTTGTCATCCTGTATAGAATAGGGGTAAACCCTTTCATCAAAATGTGGATAAAGCTATTCTGCTAATTTGATATTTCTAAGAGGTTGTTGGGTTTGCATGGCAAGGTTTTGGTAGCAAGGGGAGGGGGGACTACAGGGATGACTTCTCCGAGAAGCTGCTGGAAGCCTCTTTTATGTCTGACAGAGCCAATGCCAGCTGGCTCCAAGATGGATCCACCACTGGCCAAGGCCAAGCCAATCAGCGACAGTAGTAATGTCTCTGTGATAACATATTTAAGGATGGGAAAAGAAAATATTGCACAGAAGTAATTGAATCCAAGAAAGAGAGGAGTGACAATATGTGAGAAACAGTGCTGGAGACTCCAAGGTCAGTGAAGGAGGTGCAGGAGGTCCTCCAGGTGCCAGAGCTGAGATTCCCCTGCAGCCCATGGTGAAGACCTGCAGGATGTCTACCTGCAGCCCATGAAGGTCCATAGGAGAGCAGAGATCCACCTGCAGCCTGTGGAGAACCCCATGCTGGAGCAGGTACATGCCCAAAAAAAGGTTGTGACCCCATGGGAAGTCTGTGCTGGAGCAGGGTCCTGGCAGGACCTGTGGCCCCATGGAGAGAGAGGCCCATACTGGAGTAGGTTTGCTGGCAGGACTTGTGACCCTGCGGGGGACCTATGCTGGAGCAGCCTGTTCCTGAAGGCCTGACCCTGTGAAAGGGACCCACGCTGGAGCAGTTCATGAAGAACTGCAGCCTGTGGGAAGGACTCACATTGGAGAAGTTGATGGACTGTCTCCCATGGGAAGGACCTCATGTAGGAACAGGGGAAGGACTCCTTTACCTGAAGAGGAAGCAGCAACAGAAACAGCATGTGATGAACTGTCCGTAACCTCCATTCATCTCACTGCACTGTTGGGGGAGAGGGGGTAAAAAATCGTGAATAAAGTTAAGCCTGGAAAGGAGGGGGGAGTGAGGGGAAGGTGTTTTAAAGATTTGTTTTACTTCTCATTATCTTACTCTGATTTTGATTTGTAATAAATTAAATTAATTTCTCCAAGTCAGGTTTGTTTAGTCTGTGGTGGTAATTGGTGAGTGATGTCTCCCCTGTCCATTTGTGGAGGGGAGTGATAAGAGCAGCTTTGGTGGGCACTTGACCTCCAGCCAAGGTCAAACCACCACAGTATTTTAGAGGTCCAGAAATGTCTTAAAACATTGATCGTGAACTAGGGCAAGGAGGAGAACAAGCGGCGAGGGGAGGCAAAGGAAAGTCATCAACATAGGGACTTTCTAAACTGAGTTTACCATGTCTTGGAGCTACTGTTTATTCAGTTTAGATGGTCTCCTTAAAATAAGGGGTAATTTTGATCCAAATTTGAAGCCTTTCATAGGTAATTCTAATGTTTGGACAACCAGTGGCTTAGGATTATAACTTTTGTGCTCTGGTAAGCTTGTAGTTGTTCAGAAACTTTTTATAACCACATAATTTTGTCATTAAAATAAACATCACTTTGTTCTCAGCAGCAACTTTTGTAATACCAAATAATATACATAACCTCCCTCCAAAAAACCCAACAAACTGAAAAAGCCTCAGATACTGAGGTTATAAAAAAGAAAAAAATTCCACCAAAACTATGTAGAAATATGCCACATGTAAGAAATAGTTTCTAACAGTTTGCATAGACATGTGCTCTATGGATGGTTAAGTAATACAAAAATTTGCATGCTTTCTTGGCACTATGCAACATGCAAAAATAAAGCCATTCACTATATTAAGAAGCTTGTAAAGTGAGGTTGGTAATTGAAATTGGAGGTAACAAATATTTGTTGTTGTTAAAATAGAAAATATTCTTGTGGGTGATAAGGAAGTTTGAGTAATTTGAATTGGATAATTTTCATGTCAGTAGTTATGTTTAAAGGGGAAATAAAAGGAATGTGTTGGAACAGGTTGGTGAAAGCACAGGAGGGTAGGGGTGGGCTGAGTCGGAGAAGGAAGCAAATGGAATATTTAAACTTTCTTCCCACAGATAAGAAGTGATGGAATTTCTTGAGAGATCAACGTATGCAGGGAGGCTGGAATTTTAAAGCATTTAGGCAAGAGGGAAAAATTAAATGAAATTTTGAACAATGTCTAATGATTTGACAATAGCAGTCTCATGGGATGATTCCTTAGGTAAAGTTTTTTTCTTGGCATTTGGAGCTACTTCACTAGATACAGAAAAAATAGCAAAGAATTGCAAGTCCTACTGAAACACAAAGTCTTAGTGAACTGTGACTTACTTGCATGTGTTAGGGAAATTTGGGAAGTAAATGATATTTAACCATAGTACTTTTTTTTCTTCAACTGTTATATTTTCTAATGTGACAGACTAGCAATTGGTGGCTCCTCTGCTGTTGCTGTTAAATGGTGTTTTCTCTCCTAGGGTTTGGACGTGGCAGAGGGAGAGGAGCAGGGAGGTTTTCAGCCCAAGGCATGGGGTAAGAAACACAGAGCACAGATTTTGGCAAGGATCAAACTCATTGGCAATATTAATTGTGTTGCCGCTGTGTGTCTTAATATTGCTGTATATTTGATAAACCTGCATAGATACAAAAATTCAAAATGTCTTAGATTATTAATGGATTCTTTTTGTCTTAAACCAGTATTTCTACCTAGACACACCTATGCAAATGTAATGTAAGTTCATTCAATGTTAATATCTCAAACTTGGGGAACCCATTTGTACCTATCAGTAGCAGCCATCAGTAGTGTCTTGGAGACTGAAAGCTTTGTGTGGTGCATATAGTTCTAGGTCAATTTAAAAAAAGATTTGTTTCAGTGTAACGCAGAACTTTCAAGTTCTATATAAAACCAGAAAGACTAGTGATTCTAATCTTTCTCCTGTTTTTGAGGTTTCATGCTTTAGCTGTTTGGGCTGTTTGGACATACATTGACCCTAAAACAAAATCAAAAGAAGTTACTGAGCAGCTCCAAAGTTTGTTCTCAGTTTTGGTGGAATAACTTGCTTCATGAAGTGTAGCCTCCACTACTTTCACTCAGTGTTTGCCTTTAATGACATTTCATGTAATATCATTGATGTCATGATGAACAGAAGATTCATTCTACTTTTCTGATAATTCTTATTCATACTTGTAGACAATAAACTGAAAAGAGGTTTTTCTTCAATGGTCCTTTTTCACCTTTTAGCTTCATCTGGTGTTTTTTCGGCATTGATGTCAAGAGTTCATTCTGAAATAGTCTTACTGATGTTCTGACTCCTGTCCTGCACAGGTCTGGTGCTCTGAAAGGACATGACACTGGTTTCTCATCAGTAAGCCAACTTCTGAGAAACTATCAGCTGAGAGAGGCTTATCATTATGCATATAAACTAATGCTTTATAAGACTGGAGGAGTAGGTATGCTGTTAATTGATATTGGAATTGTTGGTTTGGTTCAGTTTCTCTACAGTAATTTTTTTCAGTCTCTTCACTTTTTTTTTCTCCCCCTCTTATCTGTGTCTGCTCATAGAGGAAAAATTTTTGAAACCAAAACTATCAAGATAGATTATGTGGAAATCAAGAAGTTAAACCTAATGCAACTTCAGATAAAAATGATGACATCTATGTTCATTAATGACCCATGTGTTCTCTTCCATTTTTAAACTTTTAAAAATCTAGGACATTTAACCCTGCAGACTATATGGAGTCTTCTGCCACTGATGGCTTTGGAACAAAATCAGAGATTTGGGAGACTGGTCAGAATGATGCAGATGATGGAACTGGTAAGATGCTTCAAGAAGTGGAAGGATTGAAATGAAGACCTGTAGCAAATTGCAGTTGAAATAACTATTCTGTTAGCGTTCAGCTAACTTCTGAAAATATGAATACATTTCACATGACGCAGATATTAGTTCTTTTTTATAGCTTAATTGCTACTGATGTGCAGGGCACATGCTGTAGCCTGACTCTTGTTAGAATGAAGGGAAGGCAATTTGCAACTTTTTTCGGTTTAATGCTGTGTTGGTTTAAGTTCGCAACCAGGCAGAAACACTAATCATGTAATGGTTTCACATTCACTAATTTTAACCTTTCCTGGCTAATGCACCAATGAATGTAGTGGTTTAAGTGTCCACTAGAATAATCTACTCTTTTTCTTACTCTGAGATATGATTAGGAGAAAAGCAAAACAGGCTCAAACTTAAGGGGCATAATGATAGGTTTATTAATATACACTAAAAGAAGAAAATGAGAATCAAAATGAAACTTTTAAAACACTTCTCATTCTTACAAGTGTTCACTTTTCCACTAACAACATTTTTAGCTAGTTCCACTATTTAAAAATAATCTTTTATCAGTTCTTAGGGAGAGGAGTCTCTCTCAGAACTCCTTTGGAGACATTGCTACAAGAAACAGTCCTCTGGTGGCTCCCATGTCACGAATCTGCAGCTGTCTGGAAAAAACTTTCTGCAAACTGTGAAGCTCCTCCCATTAGCAGCTTTCCTGAGCTGCATGGGTCATGTCTGCTTATTTTAGGGTACTGTTTAAGGATGCCTCTTCTAGTATAAACCAAAGGTTCTCTTCTATCTTCAAAAATCATCTTCATCTCATGGAACAGAGGTCTCTTTTTCCCTGGGAGCAAAGGGCTTCATATCACTTTCTCTTTATTTTCCTCTGTTCAAAATACTCTATTAAATCTCAATTATATTAGTCCACAACTTTACCTAGAACACTACATCCCCCTAAACAGCATTTATATGTTACAGGGAAAGTTAGTCCCTTCTCCATGGTTTCACAAGAGAAGTCTAGCCAAACAAGGCAACTCTTCAATCCTTTCTCCCACTTAGGACTTAACTCTCTCTCTTCACTGACTTCCATCTCATGCTGTGTCTTCTCTACATTTCATTCTGTCATTTTCTTTTTAATCAAAAGGAGGATTAGAGTTTTAAAAGTTCCATCTACCAAAGAAAAAGTTAATACTCACCCGGGCTTGCAGATGGTCATGTGATCTCTGCTGGGTGGCGATTTGAAAGCCATGCTGATGGGGAGGGGGAGGGGAAGAACTCACGCTGAGAGATCGGGCAACTCAAGGAAACAGCAGTCAGGAATCTCAGCAGCCAGGATTGTAGATGCCTCCTGCCCACCCCTGGTCTCATGGGGTGGTCCCAACTTGGAGCTGCTCCCTGGGGCCCGGGGGACATCTCCCTTAGCCCCGGCCTACGGCAGAAGCTTTAAAGTCAACTAAATGTTAGTAGCCTTGGCTTTCCCCTCCCCCGGCAGCCTGGAAGCAGAGCCCAGCTGGGTCATGCACAGGCCCAGGAGGGGCCCACGGTGGAGGAGGCCAGCCTGCCACTCCTGTTACCTCTCTCCAAGGCAGGGAGGAAAAAAGAAATTTCCTAAGATTCCTCAAATATTTAAGCCTGTGTGTTCACAGAGATGTATCATTTCTCCAATAGCCATATTAGCTGTCAATTTCAAAGCCAGTCACTGATTAGATATGCTACAACCTTCCCAAACAACTACAAATGCTAACAAACCCTTGAGAGACAAAGGGATTTGAAGAGTTATTGGAAGAGTCTTGTATGTGAAGAACTGTGTTGAAGGAGAAGCCAATGCCTGAGCATTCTCACACCATTCAAGGAGTCACACACCACCTGAGACTTTACCTGCTTAGACCAGAGTCCCTTCATAGTAGGCAGCTTCGGTGGGCCAATGGGTGCCCCTTTCGACTCCTTGCTAACACATATTCTCTCAGGCATGGTTCCTCCTTCTTCAGGCTTGACCCTTTCCCACAGCAGAGTCTCAGGCATCTGATTTTATAAAAATAAATAATTTAAGAGTGGTACAGAAGCAGGTCAACTCAACCTGGGTCCTTATGGAGAGGGACCCCAAACAAAGAAAACCCTAGACTTTTATGCCCTTGTAGTCTATGCATGCATTCTTCACTCATTCTTCACATACCTTGCATACACCTCTTGGTCCAATGGTGATTTTTGATCTGGGGTCTTATAACCCTTTATTGTATTCTTTCTCTCTGTCCATACAGACAGGCCACTAACTGTTCTTATCTTGTCAAGTTGCAACTTCTGCTGATGGCTGTAGCATTTTTATCTTCTGGTTTGTACTTGTGCACTAGCTCAGTTGACAGAGCATGGAAAACTGAAAATTCTTTGATTTAGAATAAGCACTATGTAGCAACAACTAAAACATCAGTGTATTATCAACATTATTCTCATACTGAATCCAAAACACAGCACTGTAGCAGCTACTGAGAAGAAAATTAAGTCTATTCTAGTCAAAAGCATATCTAGGTGAAAGTAAATTTTTTTGCATGTCACATTAATATATATTTTATTTACTTGAAATCCCATGTCCAGCCATACACAGCAACTGGAATTGAATGTTAAACAACTGTTAATAGCGTTGGAACAGTGAACTTTCCTCTTGCTGATTATCTCTATCAAAGTTAGATTTTGAGCTGTATCCAATTTGCAAAAAGATCTCTTTCATTGGGTTTTCCAAGGTTTGGTCACCCATCCCATAAAAGTCTGTTGCATACTTCCCCTTTAGTCTTGTTAACTACACCACAGTGGGTCATCCATTGACTTTATACTTAGCCATGCACTTTTGGTCCTCTGGATTAAAAGCACCAAGAGTAGTGAGATGCTCTACTTCATGTCTTTGGTATATAGATTCTTTCCAATGCAGATATTTGAGGCTGGTTGGTTATTCATTGCTCATTTGACATGAGAATGGTATATTAAATTTCCTTTTCATACAACTTTAAAAGAAAAATTAGAACACATTAAGACAGTATATGGCCTCTCCCATTTGGGTTCTAATTTGGATTTTTGGGAAAATACCTTAATTAACACTTCCATTTCTAGGTTGTATATAAGGTACCTGTATTTCGGGTGGTGTGGACTGACACAATTGAACATACTTCCTTTTTTCCTCAAACCCCTTTTGCATTTATATAACATACTAGTTCTAGTCCTATAGAACTTGTGACAAAATGGATGAAGAGCTGAATGAGAGTTTATGGGTCAGGATTAAAGGAAGAGGAGGGACAGGTGACATTAAAGTGGGGGTCTGCTACAGGCCACCCAACCAGGAAGACCAAACTGATAAGGCCCTCTACAGACAGGTGGAAGTGGCTTCAAGTTCCCAAGCCCTGGTCCTCATGAGAGGGAGTGACTTCTACCACTCCAGTATCTACTGGAAGGACAACACCACAGCAGGGTACAAGCAATCCAAAAGTTTACAGGAATATGTTGATGACAACTTCCTTCTCCAAGTGATAGAGGAGCTAAGAAGGAGAGGTGCTATGTTGGACCTTGTTCTTGCCAACAAGAAGGGGCTGGTGGAGAATGTGAAGCTCAAGGGCAGCCTGGGCTGCAGTGACCATGAAATGGTGGAGTTCGAGAACCTTGGAGCAGCAGCAAGGAGGATGCACAACAAGCTCACTGCCCTGGATTTCAGGAGAGCAGACTTTGGTCTCTTCGGGGATATGTTTGGTAGAGTCTCATGGGATAAAGCCCTGGAAGGGAGGTCCAAGAGAACTGGTTGATGTTCAAGGATCACCTCCTCTAAGCTCAGGAGCAATGCATCCTAATGAAGAGGGAATCAAGCAAAAATGCTAGGAGGCCTGCATGGATGAAGAAGGAGCTGCTGGACAAACTTCAACACAAAAGGGAAGCCTACAGAGGGTGGAAGCAGGGACATGCAGCCTGGGAGGAATTTAGATTGTCTGAGCAGCCAGGAATCAGGTTAGGAAAGTTAAAGCTCCTACAGAACTAAACCTGGCCAGGGATGCCAAGGGCAACAAGAGAAGCTTCTGTGGGTAAATTGGTGATAAAAGAAAGACTAGAGAAAATGTGGGCGCTCTCCCGAAGGACAGGGGAGACATGGTTATCCAGGTCATGGAGAAGGATGAGGTACCCAACAACATTTTTGCCTTAGTCTTCACCAGCAGGTGTTCCAGCCACACCACCCTAGTTGCAGTAGGCAAAAGCAGGGAATGGGAAAATGAGGAACTCCCTGCTAGAGGAGATCAGGTCTGAGATCATTTAAGGAACATGAGATGCACAAGTTCATGTGCACTGGAAAAGGGGAAATATAACCCCCATTTTTAAAAAGGGAAATAAGGAAGACCCAGGAACGTACAGGCCAGGCAGTCTCACCTCAGTGCCTGGCAAGATCATGGACCAGATCCTCCCAGAAACTATGCTAAGGCATAAGGAAAATAAAGAGGTGGTTGGTTACACCCAACATAGCTTCACTAAGGGTTAATCGTGCCTGACATATTTGGTGGCCTTCTATGACAGGGTTTACAGATGTGGTAGATGAGAGAAGAGCGACTGACATCATCTACCTGGACTTGTGCAAAGCATTTGACACTGTCCCGCATGACATCCTTGTCTCTAAACTGGAGAGACATGGATTTGATGGGTGCACCACACGATGCATAAGGAGTTGGCTGGACGGTCGCACTCAAAGAGTTGCAGTCAAGGGCTCAATGTCCAAGTGGAGACCAGTGACGAGTGGTATTACTCAGGGGTTGGTGTTGGGACTGGTGCTGTTTAACATCTTTGTCAGTGACATGGACAGGGGGATTGAGTGCACCCTCAGCAAGTTTCCTGAAGAGACCAGGCTGTGTGGTGCAGTTGACATGCTGGAAGGAAGGGATACTGCAGGGGTTCGGTTCTGCTTTCTGGCTAGCTCTTGCACTGAACTCGCATTTAAGGGTACAGCTTGGTACATTTCCAATCTTGTGGGTCTTGACCTCAGGCAAAATCGTGGCAATGGCGAGGAAGAAAGGAGGACTTCACGTGGGTTTCAACTGGGGTTTATTTTCACCCAGAGGGGAGCCCACATGAGTGAGTTTTTTCCCTCTGGGTCTCACCTTAAGTACAGGGGGTGTGGAAAGGGGCAGGGGACAATCTAGAACCAATCCCGGAGGGGGGGGGAGTGACCCAGATCAAAAGGATAATCAGTAGAACAATTCCATACATCGAAAAGGGAGGGGTAGGCAGGGACTCTGCCAATCACTAGGTTCCCCCACTAGAATTTTTAGTCATCTGGGCAGGGTTGCAGAGTGATGGACAGGACCCATAATTAAGGAAAAAAACCAAAAAGGGGTTTAACATGGGGGTAGAGGGACAAACCATTATAAAACAAATAACAGAAGCATGCAGAAATTTGGTAAAGCCAAAATGCACCAGAACATCTCCTTCTTTTCTTTTACTTAAAGGAAGGTGTCTTGCATTTGAGGAGAGCGACATCCGGAGTCAAAGTATGAGACTTCATCCCATTCATGATCCGTGGACCATTCCTCTATAGGAAAGGGCCAATATCTCTCAGGAGGTAGGATGTCTTCTTCATCCACCTCCAGCAAGGCGAATTCCTCTAGGTCTCCTTCATTTGCAGGATCTGCAGGCATGGTGACTCAGTTCACCTCAGGGGGTGTAGTGGCATTGGGAATCAATTTATATATCAATCTATGAACCATGCACTTAATGAAACAAAAAGCAATCGAAATTAAAATGATAATAAACAAAATCAACAGTCCAGTTTTGACCAGGAACCCCACCCACCCCAGGAGTCCCCAGTTCTCAAACAGTTCATTCAGCCAGTGTTTAGTCTCCTTTTTAATTTCGCCAACCGTGCTTGAGATGTTTTGATGGATGTCTTCAGCTTTAGATGGGAGGTTCACTTTTGGCTGAAGTGTGACCCATCCACCTGCAGGTGTCTGGAAGCTGGCGAACAGGAGCAGCTGCAGGAGTTTGACAGCTGTGGGGATCTCCATTTTGGACAGGATAAGGTCTGGGACTGTCAAAAGGAACTTAAAACAGTAACACTATTAGAGGGTCAGTCAGGAAAGGATAAAAGGAGGGAGAATTCTTCCCAGGAATTTCTATGCTTCTTCTTCCTGTGCCAGGCTGCGACTGAAACCTGTGACTCTTTTTGCCCAGAGACTTTCGGGACACAGGGCCTCACCCACTTTGCTGGAATCCATCTCAGCCTGGTGGGGGTAGAGACGCAGGAGTACCCTCGCCCTCACATCACCAGTTCGTGAGGACCTTCTGTTTGTCCAGTCTCTGGGTCTTTAATGAGGACCAGTGGTTTTGCCCTCAGAGCCAGCTGCTGGCTTCCTCCAAAGTGCCGAACGATTGGTGGGTTCAGTGTCTCAAATGAACATTTAAAAAAGTTCATGGTGAATAGATCCTTGGCCAGCCGGATTGAGGGGGTCTTGGTTTTCAAAACCTGTTGTTGCTGACTGAGGACCCTTTTTAGGTCTCGGTGCGTCCTCTCCACCACTGTTTGGCCTGTCGGGGAGTGGGGAATGCCTTTTTTATGTTCTACTCCCCATTGCTGCAGGAAGCTGCAGAACTTCTCGGATTTATATGTGGGCCCATTGTCTGTTTTTAGGGCCTTTGGGATACCTATGAAGGAGAAAGCCTGGACCAAGTGTTTGATGGTATCCCAGGACTTCTCCCCTGTGTGGGCAGAGGCATAAATTGCACCAGAAAAGGTGTCTACTGAGACATGCACGTACTTTTGTTTCCCCAACTGCAGGACGTGCGTGACGTCTGTTTGCCACACCTTGCAGCTGTTAAGGCCTCTGAGGTTTGCTCCTGCACTCAGGGTGGGGAGTGCATGCTGTTGACAAGTAAGACAGGTGGCCACAATTGCCTTGGCCTGTTCCTGGGTGAGATTGAACCAGTGAACCAGACCTGGGGCATTTTGGTGGAAAAGCTGATGTCTGATCTTTGCCTGGTCAAAAACATTTGGCACAGGGGCCATTTCCACAGGGGCAGCAAGAGCATCAGCCATCCTGTTTCCCTCAGCAATAAACCCCAGCAAATCGGTGTGTGATCTTGTATGCATCACATAAAAAGGTTGCTCTCGGTGGGAGACTAACTTAACAAGCTTCAAGAGCAGTTGGAAAAGTGCAGAGTTGGACACCTCCTGCAATACAGATTGTTCAGCTCTGGACACTACTCCTGTGACGTATGCAGAATCGGTGACTAAATTGAATGGTTCAGAGAACCTTTCGAATGCCCTGACGACAGCAGCCAACTCAGCAACTTGAGGTGATCCTTCCACCTCAGCAACATCTGTCTCCCATTGCTGAGTCTGAGGGTCTTTCCAAGTCATGACTTACTTGAGAGACTTTCTGGATGCATCAGTGAAAACTGTCAAAGCATTTAAAGGCTTCCTGCTCTGAACACTTTCAAGCCTCAATGTAAATTGGGCATCCGAATTAAAAATTTTGTGGGCAGGCCGATGAATTTAAATTTGTCCTGAGTAGGAGTCCAGAGCAAATTGCAGAGCTGCATTCTCCTGAAGCATGTGTTCCAGCATTGCCTTTGTAATTTGGCCCGATTGTAGTTGAATTGGAATGTGAATGCATTCAAAATCATAGCCAGACAATTCCCTAATCTGAGTCCTAGCTTTCCAAATCAGTTCAGCTACCAACTCCTGTGGCCGTGTCATTCTTTTGGACCTCTGGTGGCTCAGGAAGACCCACTCTATTATCAAGAGAGGATCCTTCCTGTCCTGGTCCTTCTTTGAGGTGTTGATGTCCCTCTTGTCCCACTGAAAAATCACCCCATGTAGATGTGGCAGCCTTCCGAGAATGATAAATTGAAAGGGCAGGTCGCATCTGCTGGCCTGCCTGGTAGACATGGTTACCTGGACCTTTTCCACCACTTTTGTGCCTCCAGGGTGAGCATCCTAGAAGAACTCAGCTCTTCTCCCCCTTTTAACAAATCGAAAAGAGGGGCCAGGTCCTCAGTGGTCAGACCCAGCCAAGGCCTCACCCAATTTAAAGCCAATACAGCTGATTGGCATCTGCGAGGGTCTTAATTTTGGTTTTGATAGCCAGATTTTGCAGCTTAGTTGTCCACTTACCAATTTCCAAGCCCAGATACTTCCAAGGTGGCATCCATTGAATTTTTGACTCATGCAACTCAAACCCTGCAGCAACCAGTGCATCGACTTTCAGGTCAAGTGCATGGGTCAGCAGGTCTTCATTGGGGGCACACATAAGTACACCATCCATGTAGTGATGGATAATGGCCTTCTCCGCTGCTGCACGGACTGCGGACAGCAAGGAAGAGACGTACCACTGGCAAATTGCCAGGATATTTCTCATGCCCTGAGGCAGAAATTTCCAGTGGTATCTCTTCCTCGGGGCCTCTTGGTTTAGGGTGGGCACCGAGAATGCAAAGCGTGGAGCATCGTCAGGATGTAGAGGAATTTGGAAGAAACAATCTTTTATGTCAATGACAGTCAAATTCCAATCTCGAGGGAGCATTGTAGAGGATGGCATCCCTGGCTGAAGAGAACCCATTTCTTCAATTACATTATTAATTTGTCGGAGGTCCTGGAGGAGCCTCCATCTGGTCTTATCAGATTTTTGGATGACAAACACCGGGGAATTCCACGGGGAGGTGGTTTCCTCGATGTGGCACTTTTTAAATTGCTCTTCTACAAGGTCATTCAGCACCCTTAATTTCTGTTTTGAAAGTGGCCACTGTTCCACCCAAATAGGTTCATCTCTTTTCCAATTCATCTTTTGGGGGGGATGCTGTTCAGTGACTGCCACCTGAAAATCCTGTGAAGGCTCAGGAATGTTTATGGTGACATCTCACTGGGCCATCAGGTCTCTCCCCAGCAAGGGTTCATGGTAATCTAAAACTAAAGGGTGGAGATTTGCCAATTGCCCTTTCAGCCCCTGAATTTGCACAATGCTCTTGGATTGTTTGTCCAACTGAAGGCCCCCTATACCTTGGACGTGTCCAGGCAAGCTTTGCAAAGGCCAATGTGACGGCCAATTCTGTACAGGTACAATTGTGATGTCTGCTCCAGTGTCCAAGACGGCGTCGAGGGACGTGGTTTCCCCACCCACTGTTAGCTTGCATTTCTCTTTTGGTTTCTCTTTCTCTATTACCCGAACTGCATTTACTGTAGCACTGCCTTCGCCTGCAGGTGGATTCGAGATAGGGATTACCTGGGCAATTATTTGCCCTTTTGGAAGAAACACAGGTGGGTTTATACAGTGCAATCAGAGAACCAGGTGCTCGGGATCAGACGTTATGCACCCAGGAGCAATCTCGATCTCTCGTGGGGTGTACTTACAATCCCCAATGACAATGAATTTTCTGTCAATCTGTGGCCAAGTACCTCTTTCCGAGCTAATGGAGATAAAGTGCCAATCGGTGTCACTCAGGAAGAGTGGCTCAGTGTCTTGGTTTAAGGCAAATTTGGGAGGAAACCTCCGAATGGGGGTTCCTCGGGAGAGAAAAATCTAAATGGCTTCTTTTCTAGTGGGTCTGGGAAAAGAACTTTCTCGGAGAAAAGTGGAAAAAACTATTTATTTAACAAACAAGCTGCTCACAAGCATAGGAATGAATAATATGAAACAATAAAACTTCTTGCTGGTCTGAAAAGAGATGGCAAAACTGAGAGAAATCCTTGCTGTGAGTCAGCTTAGCTCTCTCAGTCTTTGATCAGTCTGGGTTCTATTTGGCGCTGGTAAATGCCCAGATTCAGGCCCGGGTGGGCCATAGGTGCAGTTCTTGGTGCTCCCCTGGGTTTTCAGTCCAGAGCAGATTTAAACAGTCCTAAGAAAAAAGGAAAAGGAAAAAAAAACTAGTCTAGGAAGCTTTTTTTTTTGCTTCAGCTAGCTAGACTAACTAAACAAAAAAAGAAGAGGGAAAAAAAAACTCTTTCGCCGCTGTCCGCACATTCGACGAACACACACAAGGACGACGAATGAAGAAGTGAGTAGGAGTGAAAAATGTTTTCTCAAAACAAACTGCGCGCGTCTTCTTCTTTGCTCTTCTTAGAATCAGTCTTAAAGGTATAGAACACACACACAGCACAGACAGAACAGACGATTGGTGATACAGGCATCATAGTCACCCTAGGACATTCAGTCAGGCTCAGTCGAAATGGCTCGTACAACGAGGTTGTTGTTAAAATCAGTTGTGTCTTTTCCTGTGAAACAGTCAAATCCGGCGCAGTGCTCTCAGAAGGAGCCTGTGTTAAATCCTGCTTACACAAAGGAACAATGGTGTTATTTTCCCCCTTTGTTTTCCTCTGTTTCTCTTTTCCCCCTCTATCTTGGGCCACCCAATTTTTTCCGCACGCTGGGTGGGCCCACACTCCTCATTTAGTTTTTTTGAGGGGCTTTTAGGGGTTTACCCCCTTTTCCACCCTCCTCTCCTCCCCGTTCTCTGAACTTGTCAAAGTCCTTTTTGACAGGACATTGCAAGCACCAATGTCCTGTCTTCCCACACAGCAGGCACAGACGTTCAGCATTCCCTCAAAGGGGACGCTTCTTCTGGGCTGACATGCGGGGAGCAGGCAGGGTTTTTGATGCCTCAGCGTCTACAGCAGTGACAGTCTTGACCCCGGCCCGTTTCCCTTGGTGACTCGCTGATTGGCTCATCCATGGAACTTTTTGCTCGCACACCTCAAGCATCTCCTGGAGTGTTGGCATGGGATTCATAGGCAAGGTTAAGATAGCTGCTTGACACTTATCATTAGCATGTGAGAAATTCATCTCCTCTAAAGCTTCCTCTCTTGCCTGCTTCTTTTGCACTTGTGACTCAACAGCTTTCGAGAGTTTTCCAACAAACTTAACATAAGGTTCATTGGGGCCTTGAAAGACTTCAGAATAGGGTGGGAAAGGACCAAGGGGTTGCATGCGGAAAAACGCTCACTCTGCTGCTTCTTTAATCTTGTCTAGAACAGGGGCAGGGATGTCTGAGGCTTGGGTATGACCTGAAACCCATTGCCCTTCACTGCACAGATGTTCTATGGTTATTGGGATTCTATTTGCATCAACAGCAGTGGCTGTACCTTTAATAAACCAGGGACTGCGTTTTTCAGCATATTCCTCCTCAAAGCTTCCCACAAGCCGTATTCAGTGGAATCACAGAGGCAATTGACAAAATGCTTTAGATCAGCTTGGACAACCACTATTCCCAAGAGCTGGGCATTTAGACA
>VZDJ01000361.1:213333-267271 GCA_008694505.1 Cyanoderma ruficeps
AGGTGCCATGGGGGGGGGTGCTGCGCGTGATTCGCGAATGAGAGAGAATTGCGGAGGGTGACGGACTCACAAAGGAGTCTGTTCGAACAGCTCAAAGGCCCAACGAGCGCCACCCCAGTGCCGCATCTCTCGATGGAGTCACGGCAGCGGGGGATTTTGGCAATGTCCCCAAGGAAACTCTGCCGGACGGGGCTCCCGACCACCATATGGCAGGCTTCTCAGCCTTGGCTGAGCGCCCAGTGCCACGCAGAGACTGCAGCTGCGCAGGGCGGGGGTCCGGGGGTTCCTCCATTGGACCCCCAGGACGGTGCAAATCTGCGCTGCCCCTTTCCACCGAGTATCTTGTGGACACACCACAATGTGGACAGTCTGTTGTGACTGTCCGCCCTCCCCGGTCCCAGCGTGCTTTTGGCGCTTCCAACGCTGGGAAGGCGGGGGGGGGGAGGAAGGGACCTCCCGCCGCCGCCACCGTGACGGCATGAGAGCGGGGCGCGTCAGCGGCGCCGGTCCTGTGGGGCTTCCTCAAGCCCCTTGATCGCCCGCACTCCAACGCCTGCTGTGGGGTGCGGGTACAGGCGAGGTCCGCTCTGGGGACCCCGCGTCCACGTTGGTGGGTGTCCCGCCCGCGGGCAGAGCTCCCTCACTGCTGCTTCGGTGTGGAGGGGTTTTCGGTGGTCCCGCTGACAGCATGTCCATGCAGGAGGGGGCTAAAGCCTCCCAACTCCAGCACTGGAACTGCGGTGCGGGATTAGGAGAAGAAACTCCACCACCTCCCCTGGCACCCAGCCCGGGAGCCAGCATCAGGCTGGAGCCATTCTGCTCCCAGACCTCAGAACTGGGAGGCTGCTAGTTACGCAGCACCCCTTCCAGCCTTTTCCATGTTGCTAGCAACCTCAAAAAATCCACACTGAAATCCACAGTAAAAAACTGGAGCAGGTGGTCACCCAAGGCTCTCCACTCCACTGTGGAGAAAGCTGCCTGGACATTGCAGAAAAAAACATGGGTTCTAGCAAAATAAAACAACGCCCGGCAGTCCTCTGCAGAAACAGAGGCTTCTTTCCTCTCCAGGACCCTAAGCCAAAGGTCTGCCAGGAGAGAGCCATCTGAGGTAGGGGAAGAAATCATCTCTCACCTTCACCTTCAGATACACAGCATTGTGAAAGATCCACACACTCTGGCTGCAAGCTCCCACACGTCAGGGGTCACCAGATGTGACCCAGGCTGCAGTCTGCACACATCCAGGGGTCACCAGATGTGACCCAGGCAGCAGTCCTCACACGACAGGGGGTCACCAGATGTGGTTTGTCAAGGCTGGGTGTGTCCCACTTCAGGGACAGAAAGATGAGGCAGGCCCACAGCAGCAGAGGGAACAACTCTTCTCCCCTTTATTTACAAATCTGACTCCATTTATACATTTGTACAGAGGTCAAGAGATTGGCTACAGAGGTCGCCACCTCTCAACCTGTATGGTGGACATGACCATCAATCATTTCTTCTCTCAGAGGAGAAGTATGCAAACATTCTAAAAATACACATTGTTTACATGAAGCTGCCTGAGAACCTGCAGCAAAGACAGAAGGCAGAAAATTCAGGGCAACAGCACACCAGACAAAATTCCACTGGACTGTGGTAACTCCCCCAGTTTAGATACTGGGCATGATGTTCTGTAGTATGAAACATCCCTTTGTCCAGTTTGGGTTACCTGTCCTGACCATGCTCCCTCAGCTTTTTGTGCACCTGCCCACTGGCAAAGCATGAGACAGTGAAAAGCCCTTGACTAAGTGCTAAGCACCACTTAGCAACAACCAAACCATCAGTGTGTTATCAGCACTATTCTTATATTGAATCCAAAGCACAGCACTGTACCAGCTACTAAGAAAAAATTAACTGTATCCCAGACGAAACCAAGACAGTATCCACCCCTTATTCCACACCACTTGCATCATGCCAGGTCCCATACTTCCCAATATCCCATCACCTTTCCTATTTTTTGATAGATATACAGACAGATATAATTCCCTTAGTCTATGGAACATCCCTATAAAAGTCCATTGAATTAATTTAGTCCATGACTTTGGGGTACATCTATCCTAACAGTCTTTCAGTCAGGAAAGATGGTGGATGGTGTTGGATTGTTGCATGTTGAAGCCAGTTCTGATTCCATCACCGCTGCACTTGTTCTGGTTTATGAAAGTTCATTCTTCATTAATGTGCCAATCAGAGGGAAGTCAGGTTCATATTTCCAGAATGGATGTGGCAAAGATGGATGTCACAAGGTGCCCAGTGTGACGATGCATATAGCTGCCACAGAGGTGATAATACACAGTATTATATAGTTATTAACACCATAGAGTTTAATTCATTGGCAATTCTCCCCAAATCAAATCCCCTTGAGGCACACACAGACTTCCCCATCGTCTCACATTACCCACCAAGCACACCCAGGTCCTTGAGTGAAAGCAATCCCATGGATGGGTTTGCTTTTCCTTGACATAGGGATAAGCCAGATTTTTCCTCAGCTTATTTTTAATGTGTGCTACAGGAATTTCATTCCCTTCTACAATACATAAAAGTTTTCATTGGGCAGGGCCAGCCCGATTGGCAAATCCTCTGGTGTTGACTAACCAGGTTGGTTTTTGCTAAATGTGTATCCCAATATTAGAAAGTCCCACTGCCCATTGCTCTCAGTGTAGTCTTTAGCAGTCCATTACATCATTCAATCTTTCCAGAGCCTGGTGTATGATAGGGAATGTGATACACCCACTCAATGGCATGTTCTTTGGCTCAGGTGTCTATGAGGTTATTTTGGAAATGAGTTCCATTGTCTGACTGGATTCTTTCTGTAGTAACGTGACCCTATTAGATGTTCTTTCCAAGGCACAGGACAGTGTTCTGAGTATTGCCATGGGGCCCAGGGTATGTTTCCAGCCATCTTGTGGTTGTTTCCACCATTGGAAGCACATGGCACTTGCCTTGGTGGATTTGTGAGAGCATGATAAAGTCAATCTGCCAGGCCACCCCATATTTCTATTTCAGCCACCATCCTCCTCAGCAAAGAGGCTTTAACTGCTTGGCCTGCTTAATTGCAGCATGTTTCACATACCTGGATAACCTGTGTGATAGTGTCCACGGTCAAGTTCACCCCTCGATCACAAGCCTATCTATATGTTGCATTTCTTCCTTGATAGCCTGAGGTGTCATGGGCCCACTGAGCTAGAAATAATTCACCCTCATGTTGCCAATCCAGATCCACCTGAGCCACTTCAGTCCCAGCAGCCTGATCCACCTGCTGGTTGTTCCAATGTTCTTCAGTGGGCCGACTCTTGGGTACATGAACATCTACATGATGTACCTTCATAACCAGGTTCTCCACCTGGGCAGCAATATCTTTCCATAATGCAGCAGCCCAGATCGATTTACCCCTGTGCTGCCAGTTTTTCTGCTTCCATTCCTGCAACCACCCCTACAGGGCATTTGCCACCATCCATGAATCAGTATAGAGACAAAGTATTGGCCATTTCTCTTGTTCAGCAATGTCTAAGGCCAACTGGATGGCTTTCACCTCTGCAAACTGATGGCAGGATACATCAATAAAGAAGGCATATTGGTTCTCACTTTCTTGTAATTTATTATATAGTGGGGCCTCTTCAGCATGTCACCTCCTCCTCTGGTGACATTCTGAAACCTTTGCCTTCTGGCCAGTTCATCATCACTTCCAAGATTCCTGGATGACTGGAGTTCCCTATTGGAGCTTGTTGATAATCAGTGGGACCCACTTACTCCATGTAGCATCAGTTGCATGATGTGCAGAGGAGACCCCCCCCTTTGAACATCCACCCCAGCACTGGCAGTCGGGGTGCCAGGAGGACCTGTGCTTCAGTGCCAATCACTTCCAAAGTGGTTCGGACCCCTTGATAAGCTGCCACTATCTCTTTCAGTTGGAGTATAGTGGGCTTCAGATCCCCAACTCCAAAACCCCAGGGGTCAACCTTGAATCTCCCCTGGTGCTTTCTGCCAGAGGCTCCGGGAAGGATCATTCTCCCCAGCTACAGTGTAGAGCATATTTTTTTACATCTTGCCCTGTCCAGACCAGCCCGAGGGGCTACAGTATGAACTGTCTCCTCTAATTTGCTCAAAGACTTTTCATTGCTCAGGGCCCCATTTGAAAACATTCTTCTTCTTGGTCACTTGGTAGAGAGAGCTTATTATATTTTGGAATGTACATTCTCCAAAAGCCTGCAGTGCCTAAAAAAGCTTGTGTTTCTTGTGAGTTGGTGGAGACATTGCTGTTTTGTTGATCACATCCACTGGTATCTGGCAATGTCCATCTTGCCATTTTATTCCTAAAACTTGGATCTCTTGGGCAGGTCCCTTGACCTTACTTTGTTGTATTTCCCCACACAATGATATCATCAATGTATTACAGGTGTTCCAAAGCTTCACCCTGTTCCAGTGCAGTCTGGATCAGTCCATGGCAGATGGTAGGGCTGTCTGTCCACCCCTGGGGCAGTTGATTCCACATGTACTGGATGCCCCTTCAAGTGAAAGCAAATTGTGACCTGCACTCTGCTGCCAGAGGGATTGAGAAAAACACATTAGCGATATCAGTTCTTGAACCACTTGGCTGCCTTTGACTCCAGCTCATATTGCTCCAACATGTCCAGCACATCAGCACTCAGTGGTGGTGTGACTTAATTCAGGCCATGATAATCCACTGTCAGTCTCCATTCTCCATTAGACTTTTGCACTGGCCATATGGAGCTATTAAAGGGTGAGTGGGTCCTGCCAATCATTCCTTGGCTCTCCAGTCAATGAGTCAGCTTATGGATGGGAATCAGGGAGTCTCAGTTGGTGTGATATTGCTGCTGGTGCACCTGCTGTTCTTCAACCTTCAGCGACTCCACAACTAAAGTCTTCCAAGAGACCGGGCAAGGTAGGCAGCTGATAACTTTCCTCTGTCTCTAGGGCAGCTATACAGAAAGTCAACCAATACCCTTCTGGGTCCTTGAAATACCCTCTCCTGAGACAGTCTATGCCAAGGATACACAGAGCCTCTGGGCCAGTCACAGAGAGGTGCTTTTGCCATTCATTCCCAGTCAGGCTGATTTCAGCCTCCAATACAGTCAGCTCTTGGGATCCCCCCTTCACTCCAGAAATACAAATGGATTCTTCCCCTTTATAGAATCATAGAACATCCCAAGTTGGAAGGGACCCACAAGGATCATCAAACTACCTCCTAGCCCTACACAGGACACCTCCAAGAATCACACCGTGTGCCTGAAAGCATTGTCCAAATGTTTCTTGAACACTGGCAGGCTTGGTGCTGTGATCACTTCCTTGGGGAGCCCATTACAGTGCTCAACCACTGTGATGCATGAAGGGATGAGACCCACCAGCAGAGAGAGTGAATCTGAGACTTATTTGGAAGCATCAGTATATATATCTTTACTCCAAAGAGCTTTTTTTTTTCATTACAGCTTACAGATGTAATCATAGTTCTACAATAAATCTGTCCTCTTGACATTTCCCAGTGTTCTCTCCAAAGCCATGGTAAAGGAGCGTGAAGAAAGTACAGTTTTATGTTGAAGTAGAGACTCATTCGTCCAGTTCTGTCTCAGGTACACGCTGTCCAGAGATATGCTGCTGCTTCTGCCAGCACTGCTGTTGCTCTCTGTTTAACTCTTGCTCTCTGTTTAACTCTTTCCTTACACCAACACCTGTTACCCCAACAAACAACCCTCTGGGTGGAGAACCTTTTCCTAATATCCAATTTAAACCTCCCCTGACACGGCTTCATGCCATTCCCTCAGGTCCTGTCACTGATCACCAGAGAGGAGAGATCAGTGCCTGCCCCTTGTGAGAAAGCTGTATAATGCGTTCTCCTGTCAGTCTCCTCCAGGCTGAACAGACCAAGTGACCTCAGCCACTCCTCATACAACTTCCTCTCAAGGTCCTTCACAGCCTTCCTTTGGATGCTCTGTAATAGCTTTATATCTTTCTTATACTGTGGTGCCCAAAAATGCACGCAGTACTCAAGATGAGGCCATACCAGTGCAGAGTGGAGTGAGACAATCACCTCCTTTGACTGGCTGGTGATGCCTTGCTTGATGCCCCCCAGGACACAGTTGGCCCTCCTGCCTGACAGGGCACACTGTTGACTCATATTCAACTTGCCATAGCTCGATGACATTAGAGTACACTGTGCACTGCTATCTACTAGAGGCTTATACTCTTGTGGGTCTGACATTCCAGACCATTGGATCCACACAGTCCAGTAAACCCAGTTGTCCCTCTCTTCCACCTGGCTAGAGGCAGGGCCTCTCTAATACTGATTACAGGATTCTCCATTTAGTTCTTGTAGAAATGGATTAGAACTTCATTCCATAGAATCAGTAGTGAAATCAGCCCTTCCATTCTGCCTGGGAATCTGTCCACTGGAGCAGCAACTTTACTGGATGATCCCAGGATTGGGTTGTGATTGTTTTCCCCTGTAATTCCTGCACCTGTGCCTCTAGGGTCAAAGTAGATTTTCCATCCCACTTCCTCATGCCTTCTCCATGGTCCCACAAGTAAAAGCACAGGGTATCCCATGGTGTGTATCTTCTGTATACTCTCTCAAGAAGGAAAGGACACCTGCTCTTAGTTTCTGAGTGTAGTGGTTTGACCTTGGCTGGGTGCCAGGTGCCCATTAAGCCGCTCTATCACTCCCCTTCCCAGTGGGACTGGGGAGAGAATAAGATGGAAAAGAACTTGTAGTTTGAGATAAGGCAGTTTAGTAAAGCAAAGAAGAAAAGCAAAAGTTTGCATGTGCATAAGCAAAGGAAAAAGTTAATCTCTATTTCCCATCATCGAGCCATGTTCAGACACTTCCTGGGAAGCAGGACTTGGTCACACATAGTGGTTGCTCCAGAAAGTAAACATTGTAGAATAACAAATGCCCCGCATTAGTAAACATTGTAGAATAATGAATGCCCCCCATTCCTCCTCTCTCCCTTAACTTTTATATCTGAGCTGATGTCATATGGTATGGAATATCCCTTTGGTTAATTTGGGTCATCTGGCCTGGTAGTGTCCCCTCCCAGGATCTTGCCCACTCCCAGGCCCCTTGATGAGGGAAGGAATGTTAGAGGGACAGCACTGCTCAGCAGCAGCCAAAACGCTGGTATGTTCTCAACACCCTTTCAGCTACCAATGCAAAGCACAGCACTGTGAGGGCTGCTATGGAAAAATGAACTCTCAGTTAGACCCAATACACTGAGATATGGGCCCAAAGAGGGAGAAGCACAAACAGTCTAGGAGCTTGCTGGAAAACACTGATGACAACTTTCTGACATAAGGGGTGGAGAAACCAACAAGCTGCTTAACCCCATACTAATAAACAAGAAAGGCCTTGGCTGCAGCGACCATGAGATTGTGGAGTTCAGTATCAGGCAAGGAGGAAGAGGGCAGCACGCATGATCGCAACCATGGACTTCAGGAGAGCTGACTTAGGCCTCCTCAAGGATCTTCTTGGAAGAATCCCATGGGAATGGGCCCTGCAGGGAAGAGGAGTCCAAGAATGCTGGTCAATATTCAAGCACCACTTCTTCCAGGCTCAAGAACAATGCATCATGATCAGCAAGAAGTCAGGCAAAGGAGGCAAGAGACCTGCGTGGATGAATAATAAAACTCCTGTCACTACTTGAGCATAAGCAGGAAACACACAGGGTCAGGCCACTTGGAATGAATATAGAGATGTTGTCAGAGTAAGTAGAAATGAGATGAGGAAGGCCATGGCCTATCTGGAATTAAATCTGGCCAAGGATGTTAAGGACAACAATAAGGGCTCCTTCAAATACAACAATAGCAAAAGGAAAACTAAAGATAATGTGGGCCCATTACTAAATCCAGGGGGCACCCTGGTGACAGAGGATGCAGAGAAGGCAGAGTTACTGAATGCTGCCTTTGTATCGGTCTGCACTGACAAGACCAGCCCTCAGGGATCTCTGACCCAGAAGAGCAGGGTAAAGGAATGGTAGGAGGAAGGCATTCATTTGGTCAAGGAGGATTGGGTCAGAAAACACCTAGGCAAACTTGACATCCACAAGTCCATGGGCCCTGACGGGATGCATCCAAGAGTGCTGAGAGAGCTGGCGGACACCATAGCAAGGCCACTCAATCAACTTTGAAAGGTCGTGGAGATCAGGAGAGGTGCCTGAGGACTGGAAGAAAGCAAATGTCACCCTGATCTTCAAAAGGAGCAAGAAGGAGGACCCAGGGAAATACCGGCCAGTCAGCCTCACATCAATCCCTGGAAATGTGATGGAGCCCTCATTCTGGAGGCCATCTCTACCCATATGGAGGACAAGGAGGTGATCAGGAGCAGTCAGCATGGATTCACTAAATGGAAGTGTGATGGTTTTAGTCATGCTTGACCAGCCTGATTGCCCTCTACGATGAAGCAACTACCTGGATGCGTCAGGTTTTTGCATCTGTAGGATTGTTTCCTGTAGTTTTCCTGTTGCTGGATGCTGTGGACTGTGTGCTGTCCTCCAGTGTTTGCCAAATAAACTCTGTGACAAGTTACGAGACAAAGCGTTTTGCAGCTACAGTGGAAGCTATTGATTCTTCTGCTGCCATTATATTCATTATATGTTTTTGAAAAAAATTGCTCTCTCAGGGAAAGGCATTGGGCTTATTTTGCCCCAAGGAGAGAGTTAAGATTTTGGAAAGGAGTCTCCAGAGGCATAGTTTAGGTCTTGAATTTGAGTATGTTGACAGTAGGATTATGGATGGTAGAGGAGGTGCTGTGGTCATGTTTTGTTCAAGCTCTGTATGAATTTGTGCATGAAACTGGGAGATCCCATAGGAGGGTTGAGTAACCTGTCACTGTCATAGGAGGAAGTTTTTCCAATGTTTGCAGTTAATCACTGGGTAGAGACATGCGTTCATGCAAATTATGTCTGGTACCAAAGTGGCTAAGAAACACCTGAAATCAGAAATTAAATGGGAAAATAAACAAACCCACCTCCCAAAATTTTAAATCTACAAAACAGTTTTCTAGAGTTTCCCATGTTTCCAACCACTATCTCCTTGCTTTGTGTTCCACAAATAATAAAAACAGGATTGCTTATAAAGCAGAATGGTTGAAATATGGCATTGTGCTTTTAGGTTGTAACTGTTTTCTTTCCTTCCTCTAATTCCTATAGGTGCATGGAAAAACTCAATAGAAGAATGGACTGCAGAAGATTGGAATGAAGATGTAAGTGTACCTTGTTAGGTAGACCGATTGATTATTTACCCTTTTCAGAGTTTGTGTTGTCTTCAAAAACTAAATGTTTGAAGTAATACTTGGTATGCATGCAGTGATATTTCTTATTGTGTTTTTTTGCTGCAATTCTTGCCTTTAAAATATATTTATATAAGCTTTTTTTAGAATAAAATTGAGTCAAGAAATATTAATTTATTTTTTCTTGGTAGACAATACATAGATAATAAAATTTTAAGTTTTATCCCAAATTATTTTTTTATGAATTGTAGTTCTCCACTGGTCAGTGCTGGTGGGTGTTAACTGCATACTTCCCCCTATTATGTAAGGATTTAAAGGCATATTATCACAAGACATTTATGTAATTAAGTGCTGAAGTTTGCTATCAACTTTAGACTCCTCATTTGATGCTTTTTGTTTTAAATCTGCATAATTGTTCCACTTAGTCCACTTCATGTTCATAATCTTAAAAAAGGAGCTGGTAATATGCTGAAGTTGGCACTTAATTGCTTCATTCCTGTTGTTTCATCATGACATGTGTAAAGTACTTAGAAGAATTTGGGTTCTCATTCTTTAACAGGTAGGAGATGTCCTCCTGTCTGCAATATATTTGGCATTTGTGATGATGGTCCATGAAATTTGCATTTATAATTTTAAGTTTTCAGCTATTGTATTAAAGCTTAAGTAGTTCAGAAAACAAACTAGATAGTAAGAAACATGGAAAGGAAAACTTAGCTTTTAAAAAGTATTTAATCTTTTATATGAACATCCATTATTTGAAGTTTATTTTCAGAAGAGTAAGAGATTGTCTTGGAAATCATCCCTTTTGCCTCTTCCTCCTGGGTGGCATGTCAGTGTTATCCCCAGAAATGTGTGAATGTCTCATATAACAGATATGAAAGCTCCATCGTTACCTAATGAGAGGGACATGTCTTTCGAGAAAATGAAAAGAAGTTCTAAAATTCATAGGTTTTCTGTATTGGTTACTGTCAGCAAAAGCTGGCAACTTCTTTAAACCTGTCCTCTATTTCTGCATTAAATGCTAGAAGTAAACTAAGGGCTAAGGATACTGAAATTTTATGACCTTGGTCTTACCCCTGTTTGCTGATATAGTGCAGCATTTGTAATACAGGAGGGGTGTTGAGCAATGCTGGTTAGGTAATTAACTATCAAATCCAAGTAATTTGTGTATGAATCTTGAAGGAACAGCAAATGAAATCTCTAGCCTGTTGTTAATATTTATTAATTTCAGTGTGCTGGAAAAATCCCTGTAACCTAGAAGAAAGTTATTCATGTGCAGATGTTCAGAAAGAGTGAATGAAATAGTGAGCTTCAGGCCAATTAGCCCAAAACATCCCTGGGGAAAAAATAAGGTAAAATTGATTCATTTGNAAAAAAAAAAAAAAAAAGAAGCATTAGAATGCACCTTGTACCATTCAGTGTAGTTGTATGAAAATAGGTCCACTTCAAATAAACCTGATATTGGTCTTTCAGTAAATTTCAAATTAACTGCAAAGATAGAGTATGTCCTTGTAAGAGATTTGATCCACATCTTTTGTTCTAAATATAATTACATGCTATCATGAAACATTAAGTGGATTGAAATCTGCCATGAAAATTTTAGCCAATAAATCTTTTGCAGGAGGGCATTTCTAGGAGGGCTATAAAGTAATCCAGTCCCAGGCCAGATGCCATCTAGTGTCTTTATCAATGATTTGGAAGTAATAAGGTCACTGCTGAATAAAATTTGTGAGAAATAATGTGTTTTAGTCTAGCAGAAAAAGACATAATGTGAACCTGTGGCTGGAAAATGGAGCCATGCATTTAAATGTCTTATAAACAATTCTAGCAGCATGACTAATGATTGAAACAACCAAGGAAGCTGATGTATTTGCTGTCTGCAGGTAAAGACCAGGTGTTTTTTTGAAGAATATTTTTGTTTAAATGTGGTGTTCCCTAGTGTCCTGGTTTAGGGCAAATTTGGGAGGAAACCTCCGAATGGGGGTTCCTCTGGAGAGCAAAACCTAAATGGCCCCTCCCCCCAGTTGGTCTGGGAAAAGAACTTCCTCGGAGAAAAGTGGAAAAAACTATTTATTTAACAAACAAACTGCCTACAAGCATAAGGAATGAATAATATGAAACAATAAAACCTCTCGCTGGTCTGAAGAGAGAGAGAGAGAGATGGCAAAATTGAGAGAAGTCCTTGCTGTGAGTCAGCTCAGCTCTCTCAGTTTTTTATCAGTCTCGGTCTCTTTCAGCGCTGGAAAATGCCCAGGTCCCGGCCCGGTTGGCCACAGGTGCAGCTCTTGGTGCTCCCCTGGGTTTTCAGTCCAGAGCAGATTTAAACAGTCGTAAGAAAAAAGTGAAAAGAAAAAAACAGTCCAGGAAGCCTTTTGCCTTAGTTAGCTAGACTAACTAAAAAGGAAAAAAAACTTTCTCTCTCCCCGCTGTCCGTGCATCCAACGAACACCCAAACACGACGAATAAAAAAAAAAGTGAGGAGGAGTGAAAAGTGTTTTTCCAAAACAAACTGTGCGCATCTTCTTCCCTGCTCACTCTCAGAATCAGTCTTAAAGGTACAGAACACAGCACACACAGAACAGACAATTGGGGATACAGGCACCATAGTCACCCTAGGACACCTAGTCAAGTACAAGTTAGGTGCAGGTGAGTGAAATTTCGTGTTGTTTGACCTGAGAACAATTTGATTCCTGTGATTTAATTACTAGACAGGACTGGTAATTGTCTTTAGTAGTGAGTATTGAGCTAGTATGTTGTCTGTGTGCTATTAAATAGGGGAAACTCCTTGCAGTGAAAATTGGAGGTTGTATGGACAATGAAGGACCAGACAAATTTTGAGGTACTGTAGATGGCTCTGGGTTTTCCTCTTAAAATTGTGATTATATTCTTCTGGCTAAATAAAATTATGTTTAACTACAGAAACTATCGGAAGGGAAGAAATAGAATACATACAAATTGCTGGAAAGTGGATGAAAGCAAACATTTTCTGTATAATATTGGTAGTTTTTGTTCTTATTTGAAACAATGGCAACACTTAAAAAAAGTAGTAGGAGTGTTTCCTTTACCAGGAAGCAGCACAAGAACTTGTTTTAATTTCTTTAACTTCAGTACATCATATCAAAACACTAATAAGGTTTTGTTATTTCTTATTTGTTGCTGTTGAATTTTTATGAGTATGCCAGAGTATATTTTCTTGTGGTCCTCACTTATCAACTGTCCATAGGACCTGGTAGCTTAGTTGTTAAATATATTATGTTTTGTGATTGGAGAATGATTTTTATCATAGAAACAGGAGCTGAAAAGCACAGGCATTTCACTGCAGATGGAGGAAATACACTTGTGAGGCTGCTGCTTGCAAATGGTTCACAACTGTTCATTCAGTTCTGGGGAAAATGCCAGAGCCTCAGTGAAAAATTTGTGGGTATAGTGTACAGTGAGCGTAAATAACTTTGTTAGGAGCGGATATTACTTCTAAGAAATACTAAATACATCTGTGTAATAAAGCTTTTCAGCTGCTGCTACACAAAGTATATGTTTAGACAAATGCTGTAATCCCAGCAGATTTTTGAATTAGGTGTTTGGAGCTTGTGGCAGTGAGTTTGCTGCAGGGTGTAGTATAAACTTCAATGTAGCCAAGCTGGTAGATGGAGATTTCTATTTTGCATGCTGGTTCACTTGAAGAGAACATTTCCTCTCACATCAAGCATGCTTTTGCATTGTCACAAACATCCTCAGGCTCCTCGATTTGCTTAGTTTTCAGGATTCATCAGTGTTTTGGCCATGGTTCATCTTATCCTGGGCATTATGAGCATAAGAAACTTTTGACATTACAATGAATTTCCTATTTAACCAAGAGATTGCAAACCATAAGCTGCTGCTTGTGCCATTAGCTGACCTCCTTGTGCCATATAATGCAGGAGTCTCATAATGCCACAGAAAGTACAGTACATGTTGTTCTAAAATAACACGTATGGTGGGGAAAGAGCTGAGCAATAGAGAAACAGCCTTTTGAATTGGAAATATGCTTGAGATGAATCTTTTGTTTTGATCAGTACATAGAGTTGTGTGCTGGCAGCATTATGCTCAGGATGAAATTGTGTTCCAGAAAGATGGTATTAAAATATGTTGTATTAGCAGGAAGGGAAGGAAATGAAGGGAGGAATTGTGGTGGTGCTAATTTTTCATGACCTAGTGTAGTGCTAGCGGAGAGCACATGAAACATTTGAACTTTGCCTCTGAGTAGTAAGTGATTTGCTCCCAGTCAGACCTTCTGCATCCTGCTTAAATCAAATGTTTTATAGAAGAATCACAGATAACCATGTACAGGGACATATGTGCTTTCAGTAGAGCTGCCTGTGGGACGGCAGATGATATTGCCTCATGTCTGTGATGTCCTTTAAACTGGGCTGCTAGCAATTAAAAATGCATAATTTTCTGGAAGAGCTACATTCAAATGTCATATTCTAAATGGATTCTTTGTGCATGTTTAAATAGGTCAGATATTCTTTAGTCTAAATACAGAGCTACACCAAAGTAGTTAAGGGTGATTTTGTGCAAATTTTCATTTAAAATATAACCATTATACAGTCATATCTTTACCTTGTTAAACCAAACCTGTACTGGCTTAAGACTTATTCTGGTTTGCAAGTATTCCTGTCAAAAGAAACTAATTAGCCATAGGAAGTTGTAGTTGTTTAACTACTATTTTTCTAAAAAGAAAAGCTATTTAAAAAAAATCCCAAACAGGAAACAATCAACCCCCCTACAAACCAAAATCACCCCCTTTCGCCCCCAAAATGCCAACTAACCAGCTCCCCCTCCCCAGCTACCTGTGTAAATATCTATCTTTATTGTAACAGCATGGTGGAAGCAGTACAGTTTTCTGCTGTGGATGGTTTGATTTGTTATACTAGTATAAGCAATTACACAGTTCTCCCTTTATTGTTTTCAAACTCATGCTTGCAGAGCAATCTGTTTAAGATGGTTTTGCCACCCCTAGCAGAAGTGCCAAGAAGGAACCATGAATGCTAGTTCACTGTACATACCTGAGTGCAAACCTGCCTCCACTGATGATGCAAGCTGAAATGTAAAACAGAGATACATGAAGTGAGTGAGAACGGTGCAATGTGTTAGACTTCTGCAACGAGATTTATCAGAGATGCTCTATGGAGTCCTAAATTATGTCTGCACACTGATGATATGCCAACTGTCACATTAATTACTTTCTACTGGTATAGTTTTTAGCCAAACTATTTCACAAACTGATGTAGTTACATTAGTATACCATTCAGTGTTCAGTAGATTAAATTTTCTAACACTTTAATTAAATTGGTACTTGATTCTGTGGAGAAGACTTTGCTGAAGTTCGACTACATGTTTTTTGTCTTTAAGCAGAGCTGCAGCATAACTGGTTGTAATGATAGTTTGACTTTACTTTTATGTTAAAAGTGCATGACTGTGTTGGTTTAGCAGATGGTAGGGAGCAATTGGTGATTTCCTTTGAAATTGACAACCAAAATAGCCAATTAGGTACAGGTATACACTTCTGGGTCACACAGCCTTAAAAGCTAGAAGGAAGCTTGGGATCTCTTCCTTCTGCCCTCACAGGAGGTAAGGCAGTCCCGGCTCTCTCCTTTGGGAGGGGCCGGGATGGCCCGGCCTGCCCTGGCCCGGGCTTTCACAGGAGGACTGCCTGGCCTGGTGACTCCCAGGCCAGGGGAGGGGGATGATGTGCCCCCAGCCCAGATCAGTTTTTAGCAGCTGTAAAACACCCTGCTGCTCCCCCTATGGGAGGGGGGGGGGAGCTGGCCCGAGGCTTGGCCGTGGGCCTGGACCCTTTCCCCGAGCAGAGGGAGGGGAGCTTGGATCCTGCAGCCACTCCAAGCTGGGCCCACCCTGAATGAGACCGAGGGGTGGGGGCAGGAGGCATCCATCAGCTGGCCTGTTCTGAGATCTGTAGGCCTGAGTTTCTTCCCCCATTCCCGAAGGCAAGTTTTAACTCTTTCCTGCCATCAGATGGAACTTACAGAGCACTACCTCTTCCCAGAGTAAGAACAGACAAAGTGATTGAACATAGAGAAGACTTAGCATGACAGTCAGATGGAGAGAGTGAGAAAAGGATTAATTAGAGGAAGGATGAAGGAGTTGCCTGCTGGCTGGACTTTCTTGTTTGAGCTATGGAAATGAACTCTATTGGTAGATTGTCCTTTAAATCATGGAAAAACATGCATTTGGGGAGATTATTTGTAGATTTTTGAGCAAAGATGTTTGTGATGGACTGAGTAATATTGCAGTAGAATCTATGATTCTTGTGGTCCCATGAGATGTCTGAACAGAGAGAGAGAGATGAGAAGCTCCTGCAACAGTGAAAGAAGTGAGAAGACATCTCTGTTCCTTGAGATGAAGAATCCTTTGCCTTTGGAATTGCATATCTTTAAAAGGTGACACCCTAGATGCCTGAGTTCCATGGCCCATGAGCAGCTTGGGAAACTGCTAATGGGAGGAGACCACATGGAAGTAGGTTTCCCCGGGCGGCTGTTTCTGTGAGAGTTCCGGCCCACAAGAAAACTGTTCTAGGTTGTCAGTGGGGGAAATTCCATGGTAAACTAAGAAACTCCTCTCCTAAAGAATTGATGAAAGACTATATTTAAATGGTAAAACTGACTGAAAATGACAAGTCTTGTCTCTATGTTGTTTGTAGAAAAGTGAACACTTGTGGGGGGAGGAAAGAGGTTTTGAAAGTTTCTTTTTTTTTCTTTTTTTCTTTTTTCCCTTACTGTGTGTTGATAAACTATCTGTGTACCTTAAGTTAGAGCCTGTTTTACCTTTTTCCTCCCAAAATCCTATCTCCTAGTTGGCAAACAAAAATTCGGCGAACGTGAAACCACAATGACTGAGATGAAATTTCTTAAGATGTCACTGTACTGAAGCATGTGTATGATTAAAATAACTCTCCCTCCTACACACTTTTTTCAGCTTTCTGAAACAAAAGTCTTCACTGCTTCCTCTGTTCCAGCTGAGAATCATGTGACTCCTAGGCAAAGGTAAGATCTTCCATAGTTTCCCTATACCTTAAAAACTTTCTGCTTGTTGAAGCAATGCTAGCTTGCACATATAAAATGTTGACTAAAACACAGGGCAGCCTTGGTCAGAGATTGGTCAAGCTAGTTTCAACATTGTGAGTCTTGCTTTTATGGGTTCCTGTGTTACCTATTATTGACTACAGAAGTGGAGCCAAACTTAGCAAATCCATGAACATAATACTGACTTCTGCACAAAGACTGCTTACTGACAGGAACAAAAGTAGCTGGTAATAAAATTGTGCTGCTGTTGTTGAAAAGGAATCTCTGGCTTTGCTGTCCAGAAAATGAAAGCCCTACCCCTTTAGATGTAGAAAGTGTTCAGAATGTAGTGCTTTGACAAATATGTTGACAGAAAAGCTTGTGTTGCCTACCAGGAAAATCACCTTCTTGCCATCACAATTACTTGCCTTAATTGATGATATAGAGTTCAGATAGAGAATAGAAAATATGGCAGTTGCTGCCTTTGCTTGTCTTTGTCTTCACCAAATGCCTGGCCAATTATGTGGAATCAGCTGCCTGCATTAGCCTCAGAGTGCAGGTTAAGGTTGTATGATGAAGACTTCTGTAGTTGGATAGCATGAGATCTGAAAACTAGATGGCCTAATGGTCCCAAACATCCTGATACAGCTGTACTGCTATACTTCAGACTGCAGCAAAATTTTCATTATAACATGGGTGTGACCTGGAGGAGGCATAGTGTCAGTTGGCTTACAGTTTATATTCCATTCCTTTCCTTCTTAAAGGTGATATGGCAGGAGGGTTGGACTAGATGATCTCTACAGGTCCCTTTCAACCCTAACTATTCTATGATATGCTCACATGTTCATTGTTTTAATGCAAATATTCTTCCAGTGGATGTCTCTCAATTTATGCTAAAAAATATTTTAGTTCATCAGCTGAAATTCTGGTATATTTTTTTGTGGTTTGTGTTTTTTTGTTTTGGTTGTTTGTTTGGTTTTTTACTTGCCAGAAGAAAGGCTTGGACATTAAAAAATCTATGCTAATCAAAGTGCTGGAAGCAGCTCTTCAGCCCAAGCCTGTGCTATATTTTGGATAAACTTAAGTCAATTTTTTGAGTAGATTTATTTTATTGTCTGAATGCTTTGCTTTTCCTGTGTTAAACATGTGTAGGTGTTAGTAGGCCATGATAAATGTAAGAAAATTCACATTTCTCATCCTGCTCAGGTATGTATGATAAAGTAATTTTGGATATGTGCCTGCTATCTGAGAAACGTAGCTTTTATTTCCGCTGCTCTTGTGACTTCCATACCATCACATACTCACTCAATTGCTGCATGTGACTTCATTCTTTATTGTCTGTATACCTACCCCATACAGAGGTAGGACTTTGATCCCTTGCTCTTTGCAATATACAGAGAACATGGATTATCAATATATATAGAGTTGGCAGGTGGGATCAGCTTAAACACAATGTATCTTTTATGACTTGTCTCCAGTTACTTGGTTATATTAATCATATAGGTTATTTATGTGATACATGATGATATACATTTGATAATGTTTTAAACGAGAACAAAGACAATTTATATTCTAGCTCTAGTGGTAAGTTTCAGCTAGCAGAATTTTATTTTCTGGCAAAAGTGTCTATTTTACCTCTTTTGTACAGCAGGCAAGCAATATTTGAAAAGACTGTTAATCATTAATAATTCTGTTGCCAGTATGGCAGCGTTAGTATTAGTGCTTTCTTCAGTTTCAGCACAGTCTAATCATCGTGTTTATTCCAGCCAAACTTTGCTTTGTCTTACAGCACTGATTTGGTAACACTGCTTCAAAAGCCCGAAAAGCCTGTGACTCTTACCCAGGAGACAGAAGGCAACTCATTTGAGGCTCCCCAACAACAGACCTTTGGCCAAGCCCTAGTCTTCACAAATTCTCAGCACAGCACCCAGATGGCATCAGGAACTGGCAGCTCCAGTGCTGTAAACTCTTATTCTCCTCAGAGCCTGGTAAAAATATCTTATGCTTTCTCAATATTCCTAATGAATAAATATTTCAGGTTAAATGACTTTTCCAGTACTGGCCATTTAATGAGATGGTTCAGTATTTATAAAATTCAGGTTGCAAATGTTGAAGGAGTTCTTAATTTCATTCCTTCCATTCACACACACAAAATAAAGTTTACTTTTTTTCTGGTTTTGCTAAGTAGTTGTTTCTCAGTTCACATGAAGTACTTGTGTCGCTATAGGACACGAAATGAATGACATGCACATGGTCAGGTTGTCAGGGCAAAAAGAGGGAAGTTTATTTTTCTACTTTGGTTTATATAGATTTTGGACAATGACCATGGATTGGACAATGAGGTTGCCACCTCTCCAACCACACTGGTCAAACTAGAAGTCTATCAATTATCCCTCCTCCAAAGAGGAATGTAAACATCACTTTTTTAACCTGAAAATCTGTGAGAAACTCTACTAAAAAAATGCAAACATCAGAAGGCTGATGCATTTACTGCATGCTGATTTAGGATGAAATGACTTGTTTACAGTGAAGAGTTCTATGCCAGAAAACTTTGATGTGTTATTTGCAAACACACATCTGACTGCCTTTTGTGGAAACCTGATTATTTCTGAGTCAATTGTGAGGGCTTGAAATTGGGCACTTAAACTGATTTTCACAGAATAAATGCAACTATTAGTAAATGCATGCTATTTTAAGATGCATGGATTAAAGTAAATCAGTATTGTCATAGTCAGTGATGAAGTTATATCAGTGATAACCAGAGAGGATCTGGTCATATGCTCCAACTGCTGATTTTTTTATTGGTCGTAAACTAAAACACAAGAAGTGATGCCTCAACACGAAGAAGAACTTTACATTGAGGGTGGCAAATCACTACAACAGCTTCCCAGGGAGGGTGTAGTCTCCCTCTCTGGAGATGTTCAAAACCTACCTGGACGTGCTTCTGTGTCACCTGCTCTGGGTGACCCTGCCTTGGCAGGGAGTTGGACTTGGTGATCTCCAGAGGTCCTTTCCAACCCTAACAATTCTGTGATTTATTAGTAATCTAGGACTGAAGAGGTTTTGGTTGCTGCCAAATAGCAGCTGTAGGCATTGACCCTATGGTTATGGGTTATGGTTGTGTTCAAATTATTTATTAAACACTCAACTCCACTCTTTCTCCTTTTTTTTTTTTTTTTTTTTTTTTTTTTTTTTTNCTCTTGGTAGTCTGCAGTTCTTTGTTCTGGCTTTGGAGAAGGTGGGTCTCCTAAATTGACAAACTCTACTGGATCCCAAATCTTGGACCAACTGAAATCTCCAGGTTTGGGTCAGTTTACCTCTCAACAAAACAATAGTTCTACTACCACTACCACATCATCCTGGGATCAAAAACCACCCATTACCCAGGCCTCAGTCCTTAGTCAGTTTGGTAAGTGCTTTGACATAGCTTTCTCTCTCTGTTAGCCTATGTCTTAATACCAATAGCAATTTAAAATGGCCTTAAATTAAAAGCTTTTTAAAAAAAACATAATCCTAATAATATAATTGGTTACAGCGTTGTGTTACACTTAGTTGCTGGTAATAGACATTATAAGTATATCACGAACTAAGTTTTGAGAGGCTTAAGTCTATCTATAAATGTCATTGAATCTTTAGAGGTTGTTGAGCCTTCATGTAATGGGATCTTTGATTTAATGTGCTTGAATATTTCAGTGGAATTTTGATGTGACTTTGTGTCGTGGTTTAACCTCAGCCAGCAACCAAGCCCTGTGCAGCCGCTCACTCCCTCTCCCACCAGTGGGACTGGGGAGACAATTGGAAGGGTAAAAGTGAGAAAACTCATGGGCTGAAATAAAGACAATTTAATAGGGAAAGCAAAAGCCACACATGCAAGCAAAGCAGACTAAGGAATTCATTCACCCCTTCCCATGGGCAGGCAGGTGTTCAGCCATCTCCAGGAAATCAGGGCTCCATCATGTGTTATGGTGACTTGTGAAGACAAATGCCATCACTCCAAACATCCTCCCCTTTCTCCTTCTTCCCCCATCTTATATACTGGGCATGATGTCTTATGGTCTGGAATATCCCTTTGGTCAGTTGGGGTCATCTGTCCCAGCTGTGCCTCCTCCCAACCTCCCATGCATCCCCAGCCCCCTCCCCAGCGTGGCCATACAAGGAGCAGAAAAGGCCTTGACTCTGTGTAAGTTCATCAATAACAAAAACATCTCTATATTGTCAACCCTGTGTTCAGCACAAATCCAAAGCACAGCCCCATACCAGCCAATGGGAAGAAAATTAACTCTACCCCAGCCAAAACCAGTACACTTTGTTTCTCAAAAAATCCTGGAAAATACCTATTTTCAGTGTGCCTATGCTGCTTCTAGGTTGTACCATATTTTGTCTTTTCCCCCAATTTTTTCTCTTCTCATCATTGCATGAATTTTGAATGAGTACTATATAATTTCTTCATAATGTGCATCACAACTCAGCATTCTTTCCCTAGTGTGAAGTCTATGTGTGCTGACAATGATGCAGGTTACCCATTTTTTCTATTCATAATTGTATGGATTTTTCATTTAATTGAGTAAAATTAGTAGAAATAGTGAAAATGACACAAACTTGGTTTTATAGTGTAGATCCTAGGAGTATTCTCACTGTGAAGAGTGATAGCTCTTGTATCTCTCTGCTGTGTGAGTGTGTTTCCAGATAGATAAGCAGCCAATTTGGTAGCAGTTATAATCTTTGACATGCAGAAATTCTGAAAAAATGTTTATGTACATTTTAAGTTGCTTTCTAATACACTTTAACTGGATTAAAAAACCTTCACACTGTGGATCTCTTACAGCTGTTGACCAGTGCTCTGAGATACTTTTAGTGTCTGAAAATATGAAAGGGAAGGTCTTGGGGAAAAAAACCTGTCAGCATCCAGTGTCTCTTGACTTTCAGCCATATTTAGATGGTAGATGACTTCCTATTTCTGTTGAAAATCTTTTCTTTTGTAGGGGCAGGGGAACCCTAACTCACAATACCACTAAGTTGCAAATCTAGACCACTCGGAAGTAATCACATTTTATCGTCACAGTTAATTGCTGTAAAACTTAGTGTTTGACTAAAATAATCCATAACAGTTTTAGAGGCCTAATGTGTGATAATGTTACATCACTGTATGAATAGGTTTGCTTTTATATTTTTTAAGAAAGCCAAGGCAGGCAGCTCTGGTGCAGGTGTGTTTTCCAGCAGAGCAGGGGATCTATGGGAAGTGGTTGGTGATGGTGTCCTGAGCTGGGGAAACCCCAGGAGAGCAGCAAGACCCATCAGGAGCCAGCAGCTTGCATGAGAGTGACTGACGAGGCATGGGCAGGGCCAGGAGTAATGGTGGCCACCTCCTGTGGCACTTAAGCCAGGTAGTGGTGTGGCAGGTTGTGTAGGAAGCCCTGCCAGCTCAATCAGGGAGCAATGGTATCCACCTGGCAGACAGCCATAGCCGACCTCTCTAAGCTCTGCACACACCATAACTGAAACAGCTGCCTAGACAGAGCTCCAGTGGGAACATGCTGCCACCCAGGTGTCAGGCTGCAGGGTGTGCCCTGCTCTTATACCAGTATTGGACAGCAGTAGTGAGCACACCTGTGGGAGGTGTGCCCAAGTAGAGGAATTCCTCTGCTTAGTGACAGAACTCTGGGAAATGAGTAGGTTGAGGAGTATCAGGGAGCGCAAGAGAGAGACTACTGGAACCAAACCCTACCTTTCCTGGGACAGGCTGTCAGGGTCCGCAAACATATGCGGGAAACCTGATGGTCCGTTTTAAGGATCTCAGAGCGCAAAAGACACAGCGGGGGACAACTCAGTTTACTCAATCAAAAATGCACTTTATTTAGTGCCAACAAATGCGATAGTGGGGGAGAAATAAAGAATAGTAAGAAAGATAGAAAAGAGGCGAAGGGGATTATAGCTACCAACGTGGAGGGACGAGTCCTCGAGGCGTAGAGATGCCTATAGACGAGATCTTCTCCAGTGGGGTGTACACAAAAGTGAGCGGGGGCTCTCCAGAGTTTTATAGGTTTGTCACTGCGGGAACCAAGGCGAGGGGCACAAAGCCAAAGCGAGAACCACCTGTGTTGGGGTTGGGTGTCCAGGAACAAGCTGCAAACCGTACCATACCTTAGGTACGAACAGACTGGTTTGGACGTGCAGGCTTGGCTCAGTCCACTGTGACCAGTTCCATTGTTCTTGCACTCCGTTCCTATGGGAATGCATACCAGTCCTCCGAGACTTGGCAAACTTTGCGCCTCAGCCAGGCCAGGGGCTCCCTTCAGAGTCTGGGGTCTCAGTCCTCAATCTTGGAGACAGTCGTGAGGCATATCACATCCTTGGACAGCCTCTGACACAGGCCCACCAGTCAGACAAGGCACATGACAGGGAAGATGTCCTATCTTCTTTCTGCTTGGCTTAACATGGTGACCTAAAGGATACGGGGTAATGGTGACAAGTTCCTACCCAACACAGCAGGCACATCTCATCTGTTCCTACCCCACCTCCCCAGGTACCCTGGCATAATAGGTATGAGGCTCTGCAAGTGGAGCTGAACAGTAATGAGGACGGTGGTTCATCTGGCATGGAGGTGTTGCCACGGTTAAGTCAGCCTATGCCCCGTGTCAAAACTGCTTCCATAAAGAAAAAAAGACAGGTCATTGTCATAGGAGACTCCCTTCTGAAGGGAACAGGAGTCTTCACATGCAGACCAGACCCACTTCTTTAAGAAGTTTGCTGCCTCCCTGGGGCCCAGGTAAAAGATGTGAAGAGGAAGCTTTCTATGCTGGTACAATACTCAGATTATTGATTTTTCAGGTAGGCAGTGATGAAGTTGCAACAAGAAGTCTGCGGGCAATCAAGAGAAACTTCAGGGTCTTGGGGTGATCGGTTAAGGGATCAGGAGCACAAGAAGTGTTCTCTGTCCTTCTAGTTGCAGGGAATGATGAGGGAAGAAACAGGAAGAGCCAGCAGATCAATACCTGGCTCTGAGCCTGATGTCACCAGCAGAATTTTCTTTTGTTGCGATCATGGGTCAGTTTACGCAAACCAGACCTGCTGGCAACAGATGGGGTTCACCTGTCTTAAAAAGGGAAAAGGATATTTGCACAGGAGTTATCAGGGCTTGTTGGGAGAGCTTTAAACTAGATTTGAAGGGGGAAGGGGATAAACCTATGCTCGCTAGAGAGAAGCCTTTGAGCAGCACACCAGTGTTTGAGGGACAATGTGCCAGTGAGGTACTTATGTCTGCCATCTCAGTGGAGGTAGGGGACGTGTTGACTTTTTCCCAACCTGGAAATGAAACTTGAGATAATTTCAGTAAGGAGGTAATATAAAAGACGATCTGTCACCATTACATGACATGAAAGAACGACACTCACCATCAGGTTGAATTGAGCAGAGAAAGTTTATTATGATTTGGGGTTTAAATAGGATTTGGAATTTGCTCAAGGATTGGGGGACGAGAGGAACACCCCTCTGGCCCCAGTGGTCAAACCAGCAGTCCATCACAGAGGGGAATGAAAACAATCTACTTTTGTTTATGTTGAATGCATGAGAAACTCCAGTACAATTATGTAAACAAGATCAGAAGGCTGAAAATTGGGGTGACAAGGTTCTTTATTTGAAGGCCTTCAGAGGCAGTTATGGAAAGGTGTCCACAAAAGCNCCTCCCAGGGTTGAGTACATTTTTCTAGGTTTTTGGAAATTAGCATAATTAATAAAAAGCACCAATTAGGAGGACAAGTGGTGATGCAATTCCCCCAGGTCATGCCCCTTTCTCTGGAGCCCCCCCTTCAGAACTAGTTGTACTTTGTCCATGAGAATGTATCTTGAAGAGTTGTTCTTGGCCTTGGTTCCCAGGAATAACCAAGATAGCACAGAGCCTTGTATCTCTCGGGGCATGAAGCTCTGGAATTTGTTTTGTCTTTCTGCTTAAGGAAAGGCCATGGAAAAGTACTGGGGAAACTAGTCATTAATATAATAGACTACAGAGCTACAAATATGTGTGAAGAATACAGAGAACATATAAAAGAAAAAAAGGTGAAACCTAAATGGCATCAGATGGAGATCCATGAGGCAGCAAAGACACAAGGGTTATTGATTTGTTAGAAATCCCAGAAGTGCCTGAGAATGGTCACACAGGAATTGGAGCTTCTCCCCCCCAAAAAGGCTGCAGGATCAATAGCCCAAATGAAGTGCGTCTACACCAACACACACAGCATGGACAACAGAAGGAGGTGGAAGCGATGGTGCAGCAGAAAAATTATGACATAGCTGCCATCATGGAAACATGGTGGGATGATTCACATAACTGGAAAGCTGCAACGGATGGCTATAAACTCTTCAGAAGCAACAGGCAAGGAAGGAGAGGCGATGCGGTAGCCCTGTATTTTAGGGAGTGTCTTGATTGCCTGGAGCTTAATGATGGTGATGATATATTTGAGGGTTCATTAGGAGGAATCCAAGGGAAGGCCAACAGGGCAGATATCTGGGTGTGAGTCTGTTATAGACCACCCAACCAGGATGAAGTGGTGGATGACATATTCTATAAGCATCTGGGAGAGCTCTCATGATCGCTAGTCCTTGTTCTTGTCCAGGATGTCAACTTACCAGATGTGTACTGGAAATACAACACAGTGGAGAGGAAACAGTAGAAGGTTCCTGGAGTGTGTGGAAGAGAACTTCCTGACACAGCTGCTGAGCCAACCAGGGGAGGTGCTCTACTGGACCTGCTGTTTGTGAACAGAGAAGGACTGGTGGGTGATGTGGTGGTCAGAGGCTATCTTTGGCACATCGATCACAAAATGATAGCGTTTTGGGTTCTTGAAGAAGTGAGGATAAGGGTCAGCAGAACTGCTACATTGGACTTCCAGAGAGCAGACTTTGGCCTGTTTAGGAGACTGGTTGATGGAGTCCCTTGGCAGGCAGTCCTGAAGGGCAAAGGAGTCCAGGAAGGTTGGACATTCTTCAAGAAGGAAATTCTAAAGGTGCAGGCAGTCTTCATGTGCCAGAGGACAAGCTGATGGAGAAGAAGACCAGCCTGGTTGAACAGAGACCTTTGGCTGGAACTTGGGGGAAAAAAGAGTCTGTCATCCTTGGAAGAAGGGGCAGTCAACTTGCAAGGATTACAAGGATGTTGGGAAAAAATTAGAAGCGCCGAAGCCCAGCTAGAATTCAATCTGGCTACTGCCATAAAAGACAATAAAAAATGTTTCTATAAATATATCAGCAGCAAAAGGAGGGACAAGGAGAATATCCTTAATTGAGTGTGTGGGAAACCATAGTGACAAAAGATGAGGAAAAGGCTGAGGTACTCAATGCCTTCTTTGCTTTAGTCTTTCATAACAAGACCGGTTTGTTCTCTGGGTGCCCAGCCCCCTGAGCTGGAAGATGGAGACAGGTAGCAGAATGAAGCCCCCACAATTCAAGGGGAAATGGTCAATGACCTGCTACACCACTTAGACACATACCAGTCCTTGGGTCTGGATGTGCTCCACCCAAGGGTACTGAGGGAGCTGACAGAAGTCCTCACCAAGCCACTTTCAATCATTTATCACCAGTCCTGGCTAACCAAGGAGGTTCCAGAAAACTGGAAATTAGCAAATGTGATGTCCATCCACAAGAAGAGTTGGAAGTAGGATCTGGGGAACTACAGGCCTGTCAGCCTGACCTCAGTGCCAGGGAAGGTAATTGACCAGATCATCTTGAGTGTCATGACATGGCACCCACAGAACAACCAGGGGATCAGGCCCAGCCAGCATGAGTTTAGGAAAGGCAGGTCCTGCTTGACCAACCTGGTCTTCTTCTATGACAGGGCAACCTGTCTAGTGAATGAAGCAAAAGCTGTCGATGTTGTCTGCCTGGCGTTTTGTAAAGCCTTTGACACTGTCTCTCACAACATTCTCCTGGAGAAACTGGCTGGTCATGCCTTGAACGGGTATACTGTTGTCTGGGTCCATAAATTTGCAGACAACATCAAGTTGGGTGAAGTGTTGATTTGCTGGAGGGTAGGAAGGTTCTGCAGAGGGCTCTGGCCAGTCTGGATTAATGGGCTGAGGCCAATGGTATTCAGTTCAACAAGGCCAACTGCCGGGTCCTGCACTTGGGTCAGACCATCCCCCTGCAGTGCTACAGGCTGGGGGCAGAGCGGCTGGAAAGCAGCCCAGCAGAAAAGGACCTGGGGATGGTGGTCAACAGCCAGCTGAACATGTCAATGTGTGCCCAGGTGGCCAAGAAGGCCAATGGCATTCTGGCCTGTATCAGCAATAGTGTGCCCAGCAGGTCCAGGGCAGTGATCATTCCCCTGTACTGGGCACTGGTGAGGCCATACCTCAAATCCTGTGTTGAATTTTTGGTCTGCCACTACAACAGAGATATTGAGGTGGTGGAGTGTGTCCAGAGAAGAGCAATGAAGCTTATGAAGGGTCTGGAACCCATGTCCTATGAGGAGCAGCTGAGGGAGCTGGAGGTGTTTAACCTGGAGAAAAGGAGTCTCAGGGGGGACCCTATTGCTCTCCACAGCTAACTGAAAGGAGGTTGTAGAACATGTGGATCAGTTTCTTCTCCCAGGGTAACACGTGACGAGACGAAACAGCTTTAAGTTGTGCCAGGGAAAGTTTAGTTTGGATATTAAGGAAAATTACTTCATGGACAGTGTTTTCAAGCTGCCCAGGGAAATGGTGAAGTCACCATCCCTGGAGGTATTTTAAAAGCTGTGTAGACATGGTGCTTAGGGACATGGTTTACTGTTGGATTTGGCAGTGCTGGGTTAGTGGTAGGACTCAGTCTTAGAGGTCTTTTCCAACCTAAACATTTCAATGATACTAAATACTGCTTGCCCACAGCTGTTTATTTAAAGCAGAGAATATCAAGTGTTAGCTTTATTATTATGGTGGCAATGTTCAGTATGAAACTTGTTTGATGTCTGAGACTTGCACACTCTATAAAATCATAGCTGTCCAGTGTGTCAGGTCACCCAGATTATTTCATAAAGGGTAGAAGCATGAAGAGCAGAGTTCAATGCTTTAATTTTGATGTTTCTTTTTCCCAACACTGACCAGACTTGAAATCTCAGCCTCAACCATCCCCAGTTCTAAGCCATCTGACCCAGCGACAGCAACAACAAACACAGACAGCCCCTGTTCCTCCTCATGGGCTGGAGTCCTTCTCCTCCCAGGTAAAACTCCACGAGCCATCACCAGTAGAAACCTCTACCGCTGTTAGCAAAATATTACAGCTCCCCACTATATCTATGGATAACCAGGAAGTGACTGTCCGCCAAACCCAGCAGAAGCAGATAAAACCACCAAAACGGAGGATAACTCCAGCATCCAAGGTGGGTAATTGAGTTTGTCCTTAGTAAACATATAAGCATACAAAAGCTTGTATCAGCAATAGTATGGCCAGCAGGACCAGGGAAGCGATTGTTCCTCTGTACTTGGTACTGGTGAGGCTACACCTCGAGTCCTGTGTCCAGTTCTAGGCCCCTCAATTCAGGAAGGATATTGAGGTTCTGAAGCAAGTCCAGAGAAAGGTAATGAAGCTGGTGAAGGGGCTGGAGCACAAGTCTTATGAGGAGCAACTGAGGGAGCTGGGGGGCTTAACCTGGAGAAAAGGAGGCTCAGGGGGACCTTCTCCCTCTCTACAACTGACAGGAGGATGGAGTCAGGCAGGGGTTGGTCTCTTCTCCTAGGTAACAATTGACAAGACAAGAGGAAATGGCCTCAAGTTGTGCCCAGGGAGGTTTAGATAGGATATTAGGAAAAATTTCTTTACAGAAAGGGTTGTCAAGCATTGGAACAGGCTGCCCAGGAAGGTGGTGGAGTCACCATCCTTGGAGGTATTTAAAAAACATGTAGATGTGGTGCTTAGAGACATGGTTTAGTTGTGGACCTAGATTAATGGTAGGGCTTGATCTTAAGGGTGTTTTCCAACCTTAATGATTCTATATATAAGTTTCTAGGAAGAAGGAGAGCAAAGACCATGATCTGTTTCTTGTTTATAAAGAAGGAAATTCAAAGATGAAGAGTTTTTAGGTTCAAAACACAGTGATGCATTTTCCAAGCACATATCTAATTGTTCTGGGTAGAAAATGACTGTTGCTATGTGATTTTTGGATTGACTTAGTAGCCACAAGATGAATATTGGCTGAGGGGGATGATCACAGATGACACTTTGATATTGTCGAGTAGTATGGCTTACTCTTTCCACTCTGGATCAGGGCACAGAATCAACAAATTAATTTCAGGTTACAAGAATGTAGTTAGTTTATTTAAAGTGAGGGGTTGTCACAGATCTAGTTAGCAGCAAAGGCTGAGCCAGTAACTGAAGAAGCCTGTAGTTAAGGGACAAGTGTCAGTTACTTATATCTTTTTTACAGATAGTGCATGCAAAGGAATTATGTTGGGTTTTTTTCCTCCTTTAAGATTCCTGCCTCTGCAGTGGAGATGCCTGGATCAGCAGATGTGACAGGATTAAATGTTCAGTTTGGAGCTTTGGAGTTTGGATCAGAGCCTACAATCACAGAATTTGGATCAACTTCAAGCAGTGAAAATACCAGCCAGGCAACCAACAATAGCTTGCACTCAAAATCTGTCAAGTATGTGTGAGTTCCCCTCCTGCATTCTTGCATGTCTTCTTTAAGGGGTCAAGTTTGTGCCAAAAACATCAAGGCACAATTGCCATGTAACGAGAGGGGGGAAATATGATGACATGTAAGGTGAACGTGTGCCCAGGTGGCCAAGAAGGTCAATGGCATCCTGGCCTGTATCAGCAATAGTGTGGCCAGCAGGGCCACAGAAATGATTCTTCCCCTGTACTTGGCACTGGTGAGGTCACACCTCAAGTCCTGTGTTCAGTTCTGGGCCCCTCAATTCAGGAAGGACATTGAGGTGCTGGAGTGAGTCCAGAGAAGGGCAACAGAACTGGTGAAGGGTCTGGAGTGCATGTCCTATGAGGAGCAGCTGAGGGAGCTGGGGATGTTTATCCTGGAGAAGAGGATGCTCAGGGGGGACCTTTTTGCTCTCTACAACTCCCTGACAGGAGGGCGGAGCCAGGTGAGGGTTGGGCTCGGCTCATAGGGAACAAGGGACAGGATAAGAGGACAGTCTTAAGCTGCAACAGGGGAGGTTCAGGTTAGACATTAGCAGGAATTTCTTCCCAGAAAGGGTGATTAGACATTGGAATGGGCTGCCCAGGATGGTGGTAGTCACAGTCCCTGAAGGTGTTTAAGGAAAGACTGGATGTGGCACTTAGTGCCAAGGTCTGGTTGACAAGGTGGTATTTGGTTATAGGTTGGACTCAGTGATCTCAGAGGTCTTTTTCAACCTAATTGTTCTGTGATTCTGTCAAGTGTTTTTTGTGGATAGCATCTTAAAGAAGAAATTTATTTTCTAATTACAATCAAAATCTCCCTTGATGGGTCAGTGTGAAGCTGGAGATGACATGAATGTATATAACCTTATAATTAAGCTACCCTTTATAAAATTGCTATTTTGTGTTTAACTTTCCTGATTTTTAAATTTTTTTGAGGGTTTGTTCCTCACAACACAATTTTTTTCTGCTTTTTGGTCCAGGAGAGATGACCTTTGTAACATATATGTGTATTAGTAGATTAGCATCAGATTACAAATCTGATCCTTCTATGGGATGAGAAAAAAGCCAGTCTCTCATTATGCAGAACCTCTTACTGAAATGGTAAAATGGCCAATGATAAATGATGATAAATGCCAACATACTAGCAACCCATTTTTTCTTCCTTATTCATTCAAAAATTGGCTTCAGTAAGAAGTTTCCCAAAGTTAAATCAGAAATATTATTAAAAATGAACTTTCACATTAATTTCTAGTTCTGTAAACTAAAAAAAAAAAAGCAAAAAAAAAAAAAGCTGTTTAGAAAGTAAAACAATCCTGCATGTTTTAAAGTATTTTTCCTCTGCATAGTTCTGTTAGACTGCTACTTTAATGACAGAATTCTGTTGTTAAAAAAGACCGTGTGTTTCTCATCATATACCAGACTTTATGGATCTAGTTGTTTAAAAAAGAGTTAATGTTCATTAATATATCATTTGAGAAGGTGAAAATAACATGACCAAAAAAAGTGCTTGTGTGTAAACTCTTGTTTTGGTTGGGCTGGCAGGAGGAAGATGAATGGTGCTTGGTGCAGCTGATGGTTTTGAAACAGTGATTACTGAGGACCAAAGTAAAATTATATATTTTTTCTCATTATTAGATTTTCTGGTATAAATAATGGAGATTTGACTGCATGTTTCAGGTAGTTGTAGATAACTATATAGGAGCTGATATTTTCACAAAGGTATTTGAGATGTAGTTTGCCATGTTGATAAATAATTTTTACTTTTTCCAGTGATCCTTTGAATACTTCTCTGCCAATATCCAATACAGTACAGGAGTCCACCTACACAACCTCTGCCATCAGCTCTTCCAGTCTGACCTGCTCATCCCAGACCACTAGCCCAGTAACAACTTTCTCCTATGAGCAGACTTCTGTACTTAGTAGGATAGTGTACCAGAGCTCCATGGCTCCATCTGAACCAACCCCTGTTGAAGTTACAGTGAGTGAAATTCCAAAATAAGACTTCGACAAAAGGGAAATATTCTTATCGGTGTTAGACTTGTATTACCCCGATATGGTAATATTTTAATCAAGCCAAGTGGTATTCTTGATTCCCAGGGTCACTGTTGTTTTTTCTTTTCTTATTTTGTAGCCATTTCTTGTATATGGGATATAAGAGCCTCTGCTTTTATGGGTTTTAACATCTTAAATTGCTGTTTGACCTTTATTCTTAGTAACACTTAACATTCTAGTTGAGTTTCCTTCCCTGAAGCTGTTTTTTAAAAAAGAACTATCTCTATATGTAAATATCAGTCATAGTATTTTGCCATAACTTGACAATTTCCATCCAAAGGTATATTATTTATTAAATTAACATGGCACCTAGAAAATGGATCCCAAACTGTTTGTGGCCCTTCCAGCATTACTCTTTTGTTGGATTTAAACAGCAGTTGGAATTAGTTTCATCTTTTATTTTAAAAAGCATAAGGACAGATCTAGTCTAGGACAGAGAGAGTCTCAGGAGATATTCAAAAGCACCTACTCTATTTGTATATGGAATGTAGGTTTAAGAGAATTTATTTTATCAAATATTTAAGGAACTTGTGAGAGTTTTTTTACTCCTGGCCTTTGTTATGTAATGGCTCAGTCACACTTGTCTTCTGCACTAGCTCGTATTTACTGGTGAGGATCAACCATAGACTATCCACTTCTGTACTCCAGCATTATCCAAAAAACAACTGGTACCTCTCAAGTCTTATCTTTGAATGGAAAAAAATTGGCGTCTCTGTGTAACTTGGATAGTTAAAATTGTGAGTTGCATTAGATCAAAAGCACAACCATTTCCTATATGTTACAGCAATTCTTTCTTTCATATCTGTGTGAACCTGAAGTTTGTGTTATATACAATAGATGGGATGGCCTCCTGCTGATGGGTGTATTATGGGCAGTATATGGGATTCTGTATGTTCAGTACACCTCACACTTGAGACAACCTTATTATGTGGTTTTGTTAAAGGCTATAAAAAAAGTTAATTTTCTGTCTTTTTGGTCTTTCAATTTAGAATGAATATAGAATTTTGCATGAAGCATGTTCTGTGTGTGGTTTGGTCTGAAAATTTAATATTCCTATTTGATAATTTATTCATCCATTTCTCCTTTGTTTACAGAACGGGCACAGCAGTGTTAGAACACAGGCAACTCTTGACAGTAAGTTTACAAAGCTTGGTTGTGCACAGGGCTTTCTGATCTTTCCTTACTACTTGCTGTGTGCACAACTGTAGCAGTGATGTCTGGTTTAACATATTGTTCTCATGGACTATTTTATTTCTGACTCTTTTGAGTTTATTTTGTATTTCCATAGGATATACTACTTGCTGCTTAACTAAACTGAAGTGTGAAAGCAGCTCTATTAAATCTACAAACCTAAGCAGTCTTAGAATTAAAGCAGCTGATTTGCTGCTGCTTTTTCTTTTGAATTTATCTGCCAAAATTAGTAGAAAATTAAAAAATTAAAAATTAAATATCAATATAAAATTTTGTAGTAATTCTTCCAATTCCCAGTTGGGAAGCTGTGAATAGCATTTAGCTATAATGATACAAAGTCACATTCTTCGAATGCACCTCTCATTTGGTGTAGTGCTACTTGTGCCCTATTAGAAGCACATGGGCAATAAGGGTGACTAACATGCTCCCTCTGCCAGGTACCTTGTTCCCTTGCATTGGAGTAAGAATAACATAATACTGGCTCTGATACAGGTGTTACTGTTATCTTCATCTCAGCAAGGTTCTAATGTGGCATTTTACTTGTAGCATCCCTACATCTCTGTTCCTGGAGTTAAAATAATTAAATTAAATTCTAGTTTTCAATCCTCTGACCTTTATGTGCTGCTCCGTGGAAATTTTCAAGGGCAGCAGTGTGAATTAACATCTTTTGGAATTCCAACACTTTAAGTCTGTCTTCCTCTTAAGCATCTCTTCAGGTAGGTCACTAATAGGGCAGACTGTTTTTTTATACTTCTGAGTAGAAAGAAGTTGGGCATTCAAACCTATAAACAATGTTTTGTTAGTGCTAAGTTAAATTTAAATGAGCAGGAGGAGTGTATATGCCCAAAGAATTACTGTTGCAATAATAAAGCCAGGACTCAGTTTCTTCATACAGGCAAAAGCCCATCCTTTATTCACATAACTTATTTTTATACAGTTTTCACAGACCTCCTGTTCAACTCCAATTGGCTAGCAGTTTTCTTGCCACTCAATTCATTGGTTATTAACTGGCACTTTACCTTTCCATCAAATCTCTCTATTCTTGGATTGTTTACATATTTTGTTCACTGATTCTCATGGGATAGATATATTGTTTATACAGGTGCAAACAGTTCTCTTACTAAAATAGGTTATTGTGCTGTTTTCGCATTCCTCTAATTCTTCCTTATGGGAACTTGCAAGTTAGTTATTAGCTTAGCTAGAGTAGCAGAGCCGAAACCATATTTTATAAGGTCTTTCTTTTATAATATCTCTACCTGTCTGCAACAAGCTACCACTTGAAAGATTGTTATATATAAAAACAACTTTTCAAGTGGAAAAGTTTCTTACTCTTGTGTACAGAATTAATGAACAATGTATGAAATTCACTACAGGACTTTTTTTTGCTATAGAAAACAATATTTTTGAGATCCTAATATTTTTGTAATTATTCTGCAACAGCTTTATTAGTCCCTTTTTCTGAGCCAGTTCCCTTTTGAGAACACTTTTGTTCTTTTCTATATCTCAAGCATATAAACTGGAATCAGTCTTTTTCCATGTATCTATTTCATGAATCCAAACTATTGTGTAATTCTCTCATTTTAACATTTGAAAGTACTGACATTTTCCTTTCTGCATGTGCTGATAATATTCTTAGTTCATAGAATGGTTTGTATTGGAAGGGATTTCAATTTTAGTTCCAACCCCCTGCCATAGGCAGGGACACCTTCCACTAGATCAAGTTGCTCCAAGCCCGATCCAACCTGGCCCCGAACACTTCCAGAGATAAGGCAGCCACAGCTTCTCTGGGCAACTTGTGCCAGTGCCTCTCTACCCTCACAGGGAAGACTTTCTTCGTAATATCTAATCTAAATCTACTCTTTTTCAGCTTAAAGCCATTCCCCTCTGCCCGGTCACTCCATGCCCTTGTGAAAAGTCTCTTTCCAGCTCTATTAGAGTGCCTTTAGGTACTGGAAGTCTGTTACAAGGTCTCCCTGGAGCCTTCTCTTCTTCAGGGTGAACAATCCCAACTCTCTCAGCCTGTCTTCACAGGAGAGGTGCTCCAGCCCTCTGATCATCATCTTGTCCTTACTCTGGACTCACTCCATCAGGTCCACCTCCTTCCGATGTTGGGGACTCCAGAGCTGGACACAGTACTCCAGGTGGGGGTCTCATGAGAGCAGAGTAGAGGGACAGAATCCCCTCCCTCAACCTACTGGTCACGCTGCTTTTGATGCAGCCCAGGATACACAGCTTTCTGGGCTGCAAGTGCACATTGCTGGTTTATATTAATTTTTTCATTCACCAAGACACCCAAGTCCTTCTCTCCAGGGCTGTTCTCAATCCATTCTCCACCCACCTTCCAATTGTGCTTGGTATTTCCCTGACCCATGTGCAGGACCTTGCACTTGGACTTGTTGAACTTCATGAAGTTTGCACTGGCCCACCTGTCAAGGTCACTCTGGATGGTATCCCTTCCTTCCAGTGCACCAACTGCACCCCACAGCTTGGTCTCATCAGGAAACTTGCTGAGGGCGCACTCAATCCCCCTGTCCATGTCACCAACAAAGATGTTAAACAGCACCAGTCCCAACACCAACCCCTGAGTAACACCACTTGTCACTGGTCTCCACTTGGACATTGAGCCCTTGACTGCAACTCTTTGAGTGTGACCGTCCAGCCAACTCCTTATGCATCGTGTGGTGCACCCATCAAATCCATGTCTCTCCAGTTTAGAGACAAGGATGTCATGCGGGACAGTGTCAAATGCTTTGCACAAGTCCAGGTAGATGATGTCAGTCACTCTTCTCTCATCTACCACATTCCCCTTTTTCAGTCAGTGGGAACTTCACTGGACTGCCATGACTTCTCAAATATGATGGATAGTGGCTTAGCCACTTCCTCTGCCAGTTCCCTCCAGATCCACAGATGTACCTCTTTAGTTCCCATGGATTTCAGGTTCCTTAAATGGTCTTGAACCTGTTCTATAAAATTTCCTTCTCTGTTGTCAGTTACCCTCATGCTTATTGCCAAGGCCAAGACTTCTTGATTTCTGGTTGTATAGCAATCCAGCAACCTGACTTGGGTCATTTAGCGAGGAAAGCAAACCAGTAACTTGAACAAACTGTGATGTGTACCTTCTGAGTGTATATGTGAATTTTCTTTTGTGACCATTCTAAGATTGTCTTTACATGCATTGCAATTTAGTGATGATCCACTGGCTAGTGGTCTCTGATGTGGTATGGAAGCATGGCCTAGCAGAAGGCAGGGCTCAACACGCTCTTGTTTTTATTGGTGAATGAGTGCCTCTAATTTGGTGTATTATCTTCAGAGAACAAGAGATAAGTGTAGAAACAGGTAGGTATTCTGTTGGGCAGTAGAGTTGTTCAGTGTCTTAGTATAGTGATCCTTTGGAAAGGTACATCTGTGGTAAACAAGTTCTACTCTATGTACCTGAAAAAGCACTATTCATGCTTAAAGCTTTTTGTTATCTAGGTCACATAGAGTTAGGCAATATTTGACAACTCTAGCCATCAAAAGTGCTTAATGCTGTACCCAGTTGTGGCCTTTTATCATAGCTTCTTTTATTCTACTGCATTAGACATTTGACTCAGTTCTCTGAACTCATAAGTTGTATGTGCCCTTGTACTCCAGTGATCCAAGTCTTAAACATCAAAGGTGCTCTGTAGGTTGCAATGAAGAAGCAGAGCTGTAGGCAAAAGCAGATTTGTACAGCACAAATGACTTCTGTTTGTGGAACCAAATGCAAGGAATTTTAAAGTGAGGATTGACTTGTGAGCAAAAAGGTAGTAATCCAGATAGTGGGAGGTGAAGTGCAGAAGACTAGTTTGCTACGCACATAGCATTGAAAATTATAAATCTACTGTAGGTGAAGAGCCTAAAGGGAAAAAATGATAGTTATGTTGCTGTTTGAATTTTCATTAATAGCCTGGTTCTTGATACTGTTATTGGTTCTTAATGGTCAGCTTTGTAAACCAAGGGGAGAACACTTGTGTTCCTGAATATAGGCTGGGATGTCAAGTATGCTGGAATTTGTCTTTGAATGTCTCTTTTTAATTGGTTGCAGCTACTTCATCAGTTCCTGCGCTTAAGACAGAGCCTTCTCCCTCACTACCTTCTGCTGGTTCTCTGCCCAGCATGATGTCCACTACTGCTTCACTTCTGCCTTTAGCATCGCAGCACACAGGAACTTTGCCCAGCTTGCCTCAGTCCAGTGATCTGGCCAGCAGCTCACTCTCACAGTTAAGCAGGTACAGTAGGAGATGTGATAAACTGAAAGGGGTTCAATTGTCAGGAAATAACAGACAAGGGTGATTGTGTATGGGGGTGTCAGGCACCAGGGTCTCCTTTTCTGACATTTGCTAGAATTAGGAGGAAGATTCAGAAGAGGCCAGGATGTTTCTGATTGCAAAGTATGAGCTTTGGGCTGCCTCTTAATGATAGAGCACCTGCTGCCCTGAAGTTTTCATGGTTGTCTTGGTTTAAGACAAGTTAAGAGGTGGACACTTTGAAATAAGTTACCTCCCCTTTAGTTTTAAGGAATCCCTTTCCAACAATAAGGAGAGATGATTATGAGTAGATATAAGTGAAAAAAGAACAGTTTACTAAAAAAACAAAACAGACAGGCAAACATAATAACATTAATAGTCACTAGTTACAAAATTGCTGAAATCTCGTAGGCTCCCTGGGAACAAGAAATTAAAAAATGGCAGAGTAACCCTTCCCCCAAGATGGCACCCTCCACAGACAACCATGTGTGGAAAGACAAAAATGGCAGCAGCCCTCCCCCCTCTTTTCTCTCTGGCAGCAGCAGCAGCTCCATTGGTGAAGGTGGCTGGCACACTGGCAGCTGGGACTTGGTCAAGGGCTAGAACTTGTGCAGGGACTTTGCCTTCCTCTTGACAGAAGATGGCAAGGCAGCCAGCTGGGGCAACTCAGACTCTGCGCCTTCCCATTTCCACTGGGCACTGCTGGTGGGCTGGGGTGATTGTATGGAGCGGGGCTGTTCTGTTCTTCTTGTTGCAATGCCACAGCTGCAAGCAGGCACTCACACTCCCACTCATGAAATTTCCCTTGAAGCAGTCCAGGACTGCCTCTCACAAAAAAAAAAAAAAAATACTTAAGGCAACCCTCTAGGAAAAAAAAAAACAAAAAACAAAACAAACCCAAAGGAGAGCCTATGCCTACTGGTGCCTTGGCTCTATCTCCCTGCAGGAACAAAAGGAAAAAAGCCGGAGCCATGAGGCAAGAGAGAGCTCTGCCTGAGTGCCTCAAAAAACCTGGGCACCTCCCAGCCCTTGTATAGTGGTTTCACATTTGCCAATTTCTGTTTCCCAAAATTAGTGCAGTGGTCTCAGTGTCTACCATAATCATTTACTTTTTTTCTGCTGTGAGATATGATTCGGAGACAAGCAAAGACAGCTCAAACTTAAAAGGTATAAAGATAGGTTTATTAACAGACACTAAAAGAAAAGAATGAGAATCAAAATGAAACCTTCAAAACACTTCTCCCCCCACAATTCTTCACTTTCTCACTAACAATATAAAGAGACAAAACCTGGGATTTTCAGTCAGTTTCACCACCTTAAAATAGTCTTTCATCAGTTCTTAGGGAGAGGAACCTCTCTTAGAATTCCCATGGAGACATCGCCACAAGAAACAGTTTTCTGGTGCCTCTCATGTCACAAATCTGCAGCCACCGGGGGAAGTCCCTCCCATTTGGCAGCCTTCCCACAGCTGCATTCATGGGCATATCAGCTTTTTCTTAGGGTACAGTTTAAGGATGACTGTTCTAGTATAAAATGAAGGTTTTCTTCATCTATCTCCAAAATCATCTTCATCTCAAGAAACAGAGGTCTTTTTCCCTGGGGGCAGAGGGCTTCATATCTCTTTATCACTATCTTCCTCTGTTCAAAATTCTCCATTGGATCACAGCTATGTCAGTCCACGGCTATGACTAGAACTTTGCATCCCCCTAAAAAGCATTCTGTAAGTTACAGGGATATTTTAGTCCATTTTCCATGGCCTCACAAAAGAAGTCCAGCCCAAACTAGGCAACTCCTCAATCTTCCTCCCAATTAGGACTTTTACTCTCTCTCTTCACTGACTTTAGTCTCATGCTGTGACTCTCATTCTCTTTTCCTCTCACTTGAGAAAAGGGTTAATGTCCTCAGGTCTCATTTTGTGCAGTGAAAGAATTAACATCTCTGCCTGGGTCTCTCCCTCTTGGGCTGTGGCTCATGGCATTAGATTTCAAAGCCATGCAGATGGAGTGGGGAGGGAGAACTCACTGAGAGATCAGAGCAGCCTGGGGAAATGGTGGTCAGGAAAATCAGCAGCCAGGACCTCAGTGGCCAGGATCTCAACCAAGCTGTGCTGCAGGCTGAGCCAGCTGGGCTGCGTGGTGGAACGGGGCCGGTCCGGCCAGCGCTGCAGCAAAGCAGGGCCTGGCCTGGCCCCACCTTTATCGGCAGATGTTAGCAGCCATGGGAGGCCTGATCTAGACGGGGCTCTCTCTCCTCCCCTCCCCCTGCCCAGCAGTCATTGGACCCGGCCCTAACCTGGGGTCCAGCCCCAGGCAGGGCCCAGCCAGCCTGGCTCTCCCCATGGCAAGGAGAGGGGCTGGGACCAGCTTACCTCTTTCCAGGGCCAGAAGAAAGAGAGCTTTCCCTGGGAGTTCTCTGATTTTAACTCTGTGTGTTCCCAGAGGCGTGTCATCTTTCTAATGGCTATACCAAATGTCAATTTTCAAACATAAAGTCTGATTGGGTTTGCTATAACTTCTTTGAAAAATTCACTTCCTTCCCAAATTATCACACCTTGCATGGTTATTTTCCTGCTGCAGGGTCTTAAAGAGACAGTAACAATTTTGGGCACAGATAGATATGGAATACAATAACATTTTGGGTCACCCAGGACAGTGGTATATAAACAACTTAGTGTTTCAAGTAGCTCTTGCTTCAATCATGTCAGCTAAATTGATTCCCACTGTTTGTTTTTCCTACTTTTTCTGCAGTGCCTGCTGTTTGTTTAGTGTCGTATGTTTGAAATTTGTAGTAGTTTAGCATGGATGTGAGGGGTTTTTTTCTCTCTAAAGAAGTTGTGGCAGGTATTGGCAGCTTGGCTGACCAATTGGAGAGTTGTTCACTCCTCTGGAGAGCCCAGGCTTAAATCAGAGATCCCAGGTGACTTGGCCCTTTTCCTCTTCTGGCTGGCAAGGAGGTAACATCACTTTGTAAGTTAAAGGCCTGGGTCCAGGCCCTGCTGCCCCCCCCCCCCCCTTGGCGGGCGGGCCNGGGCCTGGCCAGGCCTCCAGGGGCCGCTGCCCCACGGGAGAGTAGCCTGGGCCAGCTTGTCCCCTCTTCTCCCCTGTGTTCCCAATGGGGGAGGAGGAGATTGCAGATCAGCAGTGCTGGCCCTGCTCCAGAGGCTGCTGTGGCTGTGCTCTTGGCTTGGCTGCCGGCACTGTTGGCCCGAGGGAGAAGAGAATCTTTCTCCAGAGCCTCAGGGAGCTGATCCAAGTTTGAGTCTTCTTTGGATCTGACCGGGTGGGGGAGGGTCATCTTATCAGTGTTCCTGAGCATGCTTCCCCACCCCCATCACCTGCTTCGGCCTTGAAGTTCTACACCAAGAGTCAGCTAGAGAGAAAAGAAAGATTCTGGGCAAAGACATTAACCCTTTCCCTCCTTCATGAAAGACAGAGTAATTTAAAATGTAGAGAGACAGCATGAAATAAAGTCAGTGAAAAAACTGATAAAGACTGTTGGAAGAAGGGATGGAGGAAGTGGACATTTTTGACTGGACTTCTCTGGATGTAAACCATGGATAAATGGACTATTTCTTGTAATATCATAATGCGGTTTAGGAGAATGCAGGTTCTAGCCAAAAGTTATGTGTATTGATATAATTGAGATTTAATTGAGAATTCTGAATAGAGTAAGCCCCCTGGCTCCTGGGGTAAAATAAGGAGGCCTCAGCTTTTGAGATGAAGATGATTCTAGAGAGGAAGTGATTTTGAAGCCCCGGCTCCTGGGCTACAGGAAACTCTCTATTTCTTTTGAGACAGAGATGATTTTAGAGATAGAAGAAGAGAATCCTTGTTTTATACTAGAAGAAGCATTCTTAATACAGTACCCCAAAATATGCTGAAGCCCATAAGCAGCTTGGGAAACTGTTACATGGGTGGGACTGCACAGATCTGCAAAATTACGGGAGGTTGCAGATTTATGACATTGAGAGCCACCAGACCTTTTCTCGTGGCATGTGTCTCCATGAAATTCTAGAGAGACTCCTCTCCCAAAGTGATGCAAGATTATGTCTAGATGGTTGCAACTGACTGAAAATGTTGTATAGGAAAGTGAACAGTTTGTGGTAGAAAGGTGTTTAAAGGTTTCATTTTTCTTTTTTCTCTTTTTCCTTAGTGTGTGTTAATAAGCTATCTGTTTACCTTTAAGTTGGGCCTGTTTTGCCTTTTTCTCCCAAAATCCTATCTCCCAGAGGCAAAAAAGAGCAGACACTCAAACCACTACACTAAATTTGGCAAAACAGGAATTCGGCAAACGTGAAACCACTATAAAATTATTCCCTAACAATTTACTTCCTGGCTGATTTTGAAATACTGTGTTTTCATTTATATTTGTATTTCTTAAAATTAGAAAATGGAAATGATTCCACAGGGAAAGTGTGTGCCATTTTTTAAGACATTTCCTTAAGACACTTTGAAATGTCAGATTGGTGTTTCTGGAAGTGCATTTAGCACAGCTTAGCTCATTGACACTGTGATTTTTTACTGCCTGTTACTTGAGCTTTGTCCTTGGATAGGTGACATCCTGAGGCTGTGCTGGTTATGTTTCAATACTCACCTTCATACTGTATTTGTAATATAAGAAACTAATTTTATGGGCTATCACAGTTTTTTTTCTTTTTCACAGCTAGGACATAGTCTCTTAATACACTAGTGATTTCTGTTGAATAAAATGGTGAATGTGTCAAACAACAAGAATTAATTCATTCACTTTGAAAACATATCCCTACATTTGTTTGTTGAAAAGCTGTGTACATTGGTAGAAATTTTAGTTGGAGGATTGATGCTGTTGGTCAGATACAAAGCACCATGAAAGATGATACTTGAATTCCAAGCATGTCTGGCTTGGTTGTGCTGATGGCTCTTGTCTGTCTCTACCATAGGTCAGATAGTGAATTAAGGCTTTTAGAAGAGCTGGGGAGAGTGGGAAAGGGAGTGGTTTAAAAAGATATGTAGGACTGAAATGTTTCTTTCCTTGCTGCTTGAAGTGGTGTCAATGTAATTTCTGCAGGCAGAAAACAGTTTTAGAGTCAAAGTAAAATTAATCTATGGAACTGGCGAGATTTATTCTGGTTCCACACCTCAATGAGCTGCCAGAAGTGTTTGCCCTTTAATTAGGGCATATAATTTAGCCTGCAACTTTGCTATGAACGCTACTGTATATTCTTGTGACTATTTCCGTAGAGAACACTAAAATATTTGGTATGGTTAGGATCTCTCTTGCTTCTGATTTCACATGAGGAGGGGTTTTTTGAGCACCAAACCATACATAGTTTTTATATCTTTGCTTTGTCAGTGTCCAATTTGTTTATTGTGCTATAAGTTATGTTCTTGACCTCGAATGTAAGGTATAGCTTCTGTCACTGTAAATGTTTAAAAAAACCATTTCAGTCACTTTTCAGGAAGATCTTTGGATTACAGATGTATGTCAGTGCTGCTGTTAGTGACAAAAGTTCACAGACCTAGTCAGTTAGGAAAAAAAGATGGTGCTAAAGCAGTTTCTTTCTCTTGGAACCCTGTAGGCTGAAAATTTCAGGCTTTCTGAGCGAGGGGGCTGACCCTCAGGCAGGCACCGCATTTGACTTGAGGCCTTGGAACAGGCTTCCAAAGTTGTGTGATAGCACTGGGGTTGTGGGTGTGTAGTTGGAATGGTGTTGTGTGATCTCGCAGAGTGAAAACTTAGGTTTGGGGTTTTGGTATGTAGTAATGTGTGTGGGCCAAGATGGAGGATTCAGGGTGTTGTCTGAGTTCTTCTTCACCTTCTTCTGTCTTCTTCATGGATCTGGGTGGCTTTCTCTAATTGGGTGAAGGATGTCTGCATTGTGTACCTCGAATGGTCACTATTGGGTCGAAAGCATAAATAATATAGGTGTCACTTTGGTATTGGGTAATTATCTCTTAAATAGCCTTGGTAAAAGTTCGAGGCTTTCCATTTTGTCATCACGTTTCTTTAACTGGCAAGTTGGAGCTCACGCTGTAAATACTGTAAATAGATGATATAATAAACAACCAAGACCAAACTCAACTCTATGTTTCCCATGTCTTTCATCCTGACCTTGGCCGAGATAAAGCAGGCAGAACTGTAACAGGTTTCTAAAGCAAAGCTATTGCAAATGTTTTTCATCAGGGGATTCTTTATTTTCATATTTTACAGTGTATGTATAAAACTGAACTAATAGTTCCATTTCATCTTTTCAAAGAGGAAATTGGTTTTGGTAGGGTGTAGTGGTATGAATTGGCCTTGATTAAATTGACAGATTCTGTAGTAATATGGCTAACTTTTGGACTTTCACAGATGCTCTTCATTTCTTGGGGGGTTTTTTTGAGGCCTGTCTCTTGAGAGTTTCTTGAGGCTTTTGGTAGAGTTATGGGGCAAATACCCTGCAGTTCTAATTGGTTGAACTAATGTTATGCAGATTATGTGAGAAATATCATAATGAGTCAAACCAAAGCACTATCTCACCTAATTAATACTTGTGCCCTGTGGCAAGCAGTAGCAGTTGCTTATGGAAAGAATGAAAATCAAGCCATGTGTTTGTGTGAGCGTTCTTCTGGTTTTGGACTTCACATGTTTTAGAGTCATTACTACATAACTCCTGAATCAGCAGTTGTTTTTTTTTAAATATAGTAATTTGATAAATATAAATGGATGGTGTTTTAGATGTTTAGATATTTCTTGTTAGTAATAGTTGTCTCTGTACTTCATTTTTTTCATTAAACCATAGTAGGATATTAGTTAAAGGGAAAATGTAGGGGGGTGTGTGTATATATATACACACTTCTACAGACAATTTCTTCTTTATTTTCCTACTGTGTGTATATGTGTATACACATAGCTACAGTTTTTATTCTTTAACTAATATTCTACTACCTACTCTGTATATATATGTGTGTATATACATAGATATATATTAAAAATGTTTTAGGAGAAAATAATTTTATTAACTCTGCAATTTCTTTTTAGCTCCGTTTCCAATCATCATAGCAACCTCTCCCCTGCCTCAGTGTTGTCTTCAAGCACATCACATGTGGTAAGTCCTATTTGCATTTCCACAGATATTTGGCATATAGTCAGTTTATCTGATGATTAAGACCCTCTCTTAGTTCAGTGTGTTCCAGTATGCTAATAACTGAAACAAGAGCTTTATCTCAGGGAAGGAGGACTGCCAGATCTCTAGTGGTAAAAAATTCTTTGCCATTTGTGATTTGTACTAGATCAGGAATAGCTGTTAAAGAGACCTGCCAGTCACACAACTGTAGAGGAATTTTTTGTGCCAGCAAGGGAGGATGTAATATAGAAAGAATTTCCTATAACAAATGTGTTTAAAAAACAAATAAAACTTTATATGTGGCTGTCTGAAACTGCTCTAAAATGTGAACTGTTCGCTGTCTCCACCAGGGTGGATAGCTGGCAAAGTGCAGGTGATGGAGTGGTATATGTGTCCTGGGGTGACTAAACCAGGACAATATGTCATGACAAATGCCTCACGAGAGATTATTTTAGAGTTTACCATATGACATTGTTGTCTTCTGTGTATTTAATGCATTAGAGATAACAAGGCAAACAGTAGTGAACACAGTGCTCTGGATGAGGTTGCACAAATGAAAGTCAGAGACACTGCCTTGTTCTGTCTGTAAAATCCCAGTTGGGGTGTGCAGATAGGTTACTGCTTTTCTTTATGCTTGAATTTTGGTTTGCAATGCTCCACCCCTGCTGCATATGTAACTTAAAAATCACACTTATCAAAATGTCCCCCTTTTTTGTTGTCAGAGTTCTTTTTGGCTTCTGTGTGTTGATGATGCTGTTTTGCAGGTGTGATCAGCTTACAGCTAAAGCACTGTATTGTGCTGGATTCAAACCAGGAACTCCTTTATCCTCATGTGTTCCTGTAATACATTTTGTGTTTCAGTTTACCACATTGACTGTTGTGGGGCACTGCAGTTTTAATCTTTTAAATTCCACAAATGCACCGAGGAAATCACAATAGCAGTGTCCTGTATTTTGAAAACAAATATTGTCTTTTGGAAGAATATAGTTTATTTAACATAACAAATACTAGCTTAAAGGTGTATACAAGCAAAAAGGGCAAGAAACAATGCAAGGGAGTGACATTTGAGTTACTGTGGTATAATTTTGTGATGATATAGCAGTTTTAATTTAACTCTCATATAATAATTTTCTTTGAATAATTAAAAATCACAAGCATGCAACTTAATTGCTTGCCTGATACATTGATAATGCATTATTTTTTACATGTGCTGCTGTTACATTAAAGACTGTTTGGTTTGATTTTTAGTTTTGTTCCCTCTCCATACCCCCCCCCCCGCATTCACTGTGCCTCATTTGCTCTGTGATCCTCATTATTTTTGTCTCCTTTCTAGCACACTACTGTTGAGAACACAATTTCACTTCAGCCTTCAACAACTTTTTCAACTGCTTCAACCTCAGCCACTAGCACCACATCTTTGGTTGTCAGCATGGCAAGCAGTATGAACACTACAGCTAGCCTTGGCCTGAGTGTTACCAGTGTGTCTGCTACCACACGGGCAGCTCCCTTAATGTCTTCAGGTTTGCAATATTAACAGTTCATGTGGAGAGACAGAGGACTTCAGTAAGCACGGCTGTCAGTTGAACATCTTGCCAGCCATAGCTATGCTAAGAAGTCCATGCTCTTGGCTAGCATTTTTAGCATGCTTTATTTTCTGGGTTATAAAATAAAAATGCCTGGGTTTGTGTATTTGAGATATTTGTTCGGATGTTATGTGGCATTTATGTAGCATATTCCATCCCCAAAGAGCTTTATAAATAGAAACCAGAGCAATTCTGACTTTGGAAGTGTTATAAATGTTGTGACACGGATCTCTTAATCAAAAATCAGAGCTTTATTTTCTACAGATTAAGTGGATTATATAGAGATCACAAATACAAAACGAACAAAATAATATAACGAAAATCAGCCAAATTATAGTGGAACCGGCAAGGATTCCCGCCACAGCAGAGTATAAGTCCGATCGTGACTGGGAGGCAGATATCAGACCAGCCCGCGCTGAGTCCGCGATCATCTGCTCCGACATGCTGTTCCCAGGGTCCCATCTTTATACAGCTTATTTTTCCCCGGGCCAGGCTTTTCCTCGGAGATGGCTTTCCCATTCAATTTCTGATGTCGTCTCTGCCGAATTTGAATAGAGTTTCGGGGATTAGCTCAACCCGCTTTCAGTTGTAGAGAAGGTCTCCGTCCCCAGACGCCCCTTTGTGGATTCTGGGGTCTCCCCCTGAATTGGGGCAGTTTCGGCTGTCTGGGCCGGGGATGGACATGTCCCCTCTGGACAATGTGGTGTGGACTCGATGGCTGAAAGCTGAGAGGGTTGAGTCAGCTCGGCCTTTTCACTTGCTGATGGAGTCATGCATTCCTCGCAAATCTTCTCCGGTGTCTCTTCCATGGTCACTGGCAGCTGCAGGATTTAATTTCTCACCCCCCCAAATCAATATGTACCATATTTTATAACAGAAGTTTTGGACTAGGAGATTCATCCTGTTTGTATTCCAGGTTATAATCAGCTCTTTGCTGTGAGTTCATATTAGCTTTAATTTCAGTCTTGACTTCATTTGGCAATGTCAAAATATACTGCAGTGTCCTCATTATCATACACCACATCCCTATTGTCACATCTAGAGAAAGGAAAAAAGTGTCTGATGTCTTCGTCATTCCACAGAAAATAGCACTTTAGAAAAAAGAACCACAGAGGGAAGGTTGGGAGGCTTCTTGCACTGAAGTGAAAGCAATGATAAAGTCTCTCTTTTCTATTCAGCCTGAACTGCTAAAAGGAAATCCTAGGGAGGGAAGTGAACGATTAAAATATTAAGATCAGACTTACAGAAGAATTCTCATTTCTATAGCTTGTAAATAAAGTCTGATGACTTGTCAAAGTGCATTTTTTTATTTTTCTGCTTCCTAGCTCTGCTTCATGTAGGCAATTGAAACCGTTTCAATTTCCTCTTTGCTATTCCCAGGTGCAGTAAGTCACCCACAAAAAATATGCTGGCAATATTAAGTGCTTTCCAGTCTATTGCTGGTGATAAGGGGCAATGTGTTGACAGAGCAGAAAATGGAAGGAAATAATTTGCTCTTAGACTGAAAACAATGCTTGAATTTTGCCTTCAGGAGAGGACCAATGAAAGGAGAGTTCCTATAATTCTTGTAATTCTCTTGGACAGAGTAAATAACAAAATTAGACTGTTCTCTGATGGGACTCTTTTCAGTCTTAAGTAGCCTGTGATTTGCCTTCCTTGAGGCATGGTTAAACTCTCCAGGCTCTTTTGAGCATTTTCATCAAACAGCACAAAATTCTTCTGTGTAGTTCTTTTACAAACTAAGACAGTGCTGCTGCCAGGACTTTGTGAGCTATCTTGTCTCAATGCTGAAACCTTTTCTTTTCTAAAGACTTGTTAAAATGCCTATATTTTAATTCTACAGGGAAAGCTCCCCCAAATCTGCCTCAAGGTGTACCACCCTTGTTGCATAACCAGTATATTGTGGGACCTGGAGGACTTCTGCCTGCCTACCCAGTAAGCAATTTGTTTGTCCTTGATTGCTTAAGCCTTGGTGCAAGTGAGCCCTCCAGACCTTCTGTTGTCTATGCCAAAGCATTTCTTTTGGCACATGTTGCACCTGGAATTCTTGTTCCAAATGGTGAAGAATGTTAACTGTATTCAGTGAGGGTTTACTGTTGATAGTGAACTGCATAAGTGTTGGTACAGACCTGATCTGGCTGTTGTTGAAGCTAAACATGTATGTTGCTATGGTTTTCAGCATTATCAGGTTTTAGGCCCTTTGAATAAATTTAGACCCATTTAGGTTTGTATTACTGGAGTAGATAGTATTACATAGTAATGTAATAGTAATAGTGCATAGTAATGGTTGAAATGTGCCATGTGTCCTGTCTGTCATACTTTAATAGATTGCACATAACCTTTTGGTGTCTGACCAGGGACAACATATTTTTGGTTATCTGTTTTTTGAATCAGAAACTTTATTCTAATAATTCCTCTATGTCACACCAAATGCAAGGGGATACCATAGGTTGCTTTGTGGTCTAGTCATCAAATCATAAATCCTGCTATTTTCAGAAGTAATTATTACAGCAAGGAAGGCTGTTGCTCTTACACCCAATTCTGAATGCCCTGTAGATTTTTCACAATTTGATGAATGATGCATCTATGTAAACCATATTGAACATAGAGCAGTAATATTCTCAAGAGGACTGCTGTCACAAGGAAACAACATCAGAGTGAAAAGCCATTTTAAGCTTTGCTCTACTAGTCTTAAAATGCTACAGTGCACCATGATAGCATAATGTGACATATCTGTACATCTTTAAAATAGATTGTGCCTAGGTCAAACTGTTTAAACAGAGCCCCAAATTGATCATCAGAGAAATGTGTTATAATGTTTTAATTTTATCTGTCTTTAAGCAGATTTATGGTTATGATGATCTCCAGATGCTTCAATCCAGGCTGCCAATGGTAAGTATATCACTTGGTTTATTTAGCTTTAAACAAGTTATCTTCAGTGTTGATCATTTGTACAATGCAAATTAATTCATTTGATAGCGACTGAGAGCTTATCTTTATGTTCTATATGCTGTTTTTTTAATCATCCAGTTTTCTAGGTGGTATAAATTGATACAGTGAAACTGTCAATTGGCAAATAGAAGCAAATATGTTCTGTGCTTTTGAGTGGAGAAATTTTAAATTGTCATAGGGACAGTATGACATCTTGTCAAATCTAGTTGAAGTCTGTGTGTCAATGTTTTGGTTTTTTCCAAGAGGTAGGATTGAACAGCAAGTAAACAAATTGGCAGCCAGTAGGTGCATCTGGCAGGTTTTGGAGATGCTCATGTCACTGAAACTGCGGGAAAAACAAAAAGCCTCCAACAACATTTTTAAATTTAGAGAGTCATGGCGTTACTTTATTCTGGCCAAGATTTTGTTCTGGCCAGGATGTACCAGAGAAATCATCTCATGCACACATAGCCCGGATGTGCAGAGAGAATCATTCCTTGATAGACATTATTGCAGGATTTTCTCCCAAACTTTATACAGTCAAAAGTCATAGAGCTGCACTATTTTAAAGTTCATTGGTCCAGAGTTGAGCAACCCCCAGTATTCAGTTTCCCATTGGATCTCCTCACCTCTGATGTTAATTAGATCTTCATTCTTTGATTTTCTTATCAGTCCTTTCAGGACCAGATGTCTCCAACTCTGCCAGAGGCAGCATCTGAGGGTAGATATTCCTAGATAGCCACTGATGTTCCATTAATGGCCGCTGATGGCCCTTTATCTTTTGGGCTACTACTCCCAGTCTGTTGATATGTTGAGTTCATCAGACCCCACCTGGTGGAACAATGCCCTGGAAAGAAACTTAAAATTCTTTTTCCTGGGGCAAAGGCAAACAAAATCCCTTGACTAAAGATATACAAAAATTTTTAAACTGGTACGTTTTCCAACACTCATAGGTGATCTTTGCATGTGCATCATGGCAACAAATGCAGGTGAACTGCAGGAGGGAGAGTATATGAAGTTTTCTTTACCTGGATCGAGAATGTAAATGGCATGAGTGAAGCTGAGGGTTAGATTCACAAAGAGCCTCAGCCTAGATTGCAGAAAGGTAAATAATTTTGTTTTCAGAAAATTAGGATAAGGATCTTGAAGAGAATGCTAGTATGTTACTGAGAAAAGTCACCAAATTAAGTGATTTGGTGTATCTCTAGATGCAGAAATGGAGCAACAAGCAGTGATCTGAAAATAAGCATCACTGGATGAATGCCATAGGTAAAGATCCAAGTCAAAAACAGGTCTTTCATGTGGAGTCTGTGGACAGCCAGAGTCAGAAAGTCAAAGGTAAATACAGGGATGTCCTAGACAAAACCCTGTCCATCTGCACAGCCTGAACACCTGTCTCAAACTCAGACAACTTTATTTTATAACCCAGCAAATAAAGCATGCTGAAAATGCTAGTCAGTAGTGTAGATTTCTTAGTGCAGTTATGACTAGTCTTAGGAGGAGTGGCTGAAGGAGCTGGGGTTGTTTAGCCTGGAGAAAAGGAAGCTCAGGAGACATTATTGCTCCCTGCAACTACCTGAAAGGAGGTTGTAGTGAGGTGAGTGTTAGTATCTTCTCCCATGTAACAAGTGATAAGACAAGAGGAAACTGCCTCAAGTTGCACCAGTGGAGGTTTAGACTGGATATTAGGAAAAATTTCTTCATGGAATGCATTGTCAAGCATTGGAACAGTCTGCCTAGGGCAATGGTTGAGTCTTTTCTGCCTGAGTCTCTTCTGTCTGTAATGATCTGGTGTTGGTTGTGGTCTGTTTTCCTTTTCCTTGTGTGTTGCCTTTGTTTTCATATTAGCTGATCTTTTCACATTTGGAAGGGTTATGAAATGATGTTTGGAAGAACCTGAGGAGCCCCCTTCTGGACCTGGAGGGCCTTGGGGGGTGCGGTGGTGGTGGTGGCAGCTTCTGAGGAGGTAGATCTGGGTGTAGGCACTTGATTGCTGGATATGTTCCTGTATACAGCTTCCCCAGCTCCTACGTTTGAAGCTCCTGAGGATAAGGAAGAAAGGCTTTTCCTTCGGGTATATATTGCTCCTCCTTCTGCTGGGTTGGGTCCCTGGCTATGGTCCCATGTGTATGTGCCTGTAACAGGAGTCTTGTGCTTCCTCTACCTTTTTGCCTCAGATGGCTGAGGAGCAAAGAAGAAAATGCCCCCCATAAGGCTGTTTGTAAGCAAAAAGTCTTGCATTTGGGATGGCCTTGACCCCCTATGCCCCAAGAGGAGGGGTATCCAAGAGTCCTCTGGAGGTGGAGCTGAACCAACTAATCTAGTTAGAGCTCTAGTACGAGGAGAAGGAGGTGGTAGTTTCACTTGCTGAAGTTTTAGGGTCCCCTCCAACAGCAAGGATCACATTCTGCTTTTATGAGAGCAATTATCATGTTTTATCAAAGCTTTTGAAGCAGGGAAAATGTCTGTGTGGTGGTATTGACAGGCTGGGAGCCATGGTCTTGTCAGGCAATGTTGTGTTGGGGAGTGCTGTACTTTGGGTGCTGGCATATGCACGATGTTTTGGCATACCTAGGTGCTGTTGTAAATAAAACTGCGGGAAAAACATAAACCCTCCAACAACATTTTTAGTGTTAGAGAATCAAGGCATTACTTTATTTCTGGCCAGGATGTTGTTCTGGCCAGGATGGACAACAGAAATAATTTCATCCACGCATAGCCCGGGTTGTGCAGAGAAAATCAGTCCATGACACATGGATTTTACTAGATTTTTCAGATATTTATACAGTCAAAACCCACAGAAATTCATTGGTTCAATGTTCATTGGTTCCAAGTTATGTAGTTCTTAGTATTTGGATTGTTTGGAGTTGATGGTCCGTTAATGGTCGTTGATGGCCATTGATGGTTGTTATCTTTTGTGTATCTTCTGTGCAACTCAGAGTCTGTTGAGATGTTAAGTTCATCAGGCCTCCCCTGGTGTTATGAATAGATATGAGAGTTTAGATAAGTCCTTGCCTTTTGCCCAGGCCTCTGGCAGCAGACAGTAGTCTTATTGGGGTGGCCAGCACCCCAAAACCCACTCTCATCTGCAAGTACTTTATAATGGCCAATTAGGTTTATTATAGAATGATTTATTTTATAGACACAAAATCAACAGACATTGAGACTTTAAACAGACTATTTACTACACAGGTGTAAAACAACAACAAAAAAAGGTAACTACTAGTAGATAATGTTATAAATATGGTGAGCCGAATCAAAATTAAAAAAAATCAATTTTATTTGCTCGCTAATGCGAATTTAAATACAGATAAGAAATAAAAACACAACAAGAAAAAGACCAAATTGCAATGAAACAGATAACAACCACAGCCACAACAAAGATAAAATTCGATCGAATTGGGAGGCGAACACTGGGCTGGCCCGCGCCAGGTCCCCCTGTCATTCGCTCCAATGTCCTGCTTTTAGGGTCCAGTTTTTATACTTTTTATTTCTCTCCAGGCAGGGTTTTTCCTTTGTTTGGGGCAGGATTATGGAATTCATAGTTCTTCCTTTTTGGATTCAAACTTCTTCTTGAGTGGAATCAGAATGGTGTCTGCGGATTAACTGGAAATTTTATTGATATTGAGAGTGAAACCCCTTTGCCAGATGGTTATTGGAAGCCGAGGGATGGTTATTGGAAGCTGAAGCCATCCAGAGCTGATGTTTGGGTGCTTTGGTTGCGGAGACACAGCTGAAGTCCTCTCTTCAAATGCAGATTGAGGCAACATTCCTCAGTCCATCAAGTCCTCATGTGTCTTTGGCTTATTCCTATAACCTGCAATTCTTTAATTTCTCATGCCCAGATTAATATACAGTGTCTATTTACAACAGATAACATACAGTGTGAAGCCCAAAACTGGGCAAGAAAATAAAACTCAATAGTCAGATGGCTATAGAGCAGGTATTTGTTTATTCAGCGCTGGGAGTGAGGGGGATCTTTCTGTCAAAAACTCACTCCTCTTTTTTAGCCTTCTGTTATGTGAGAAACGATGCTCACTTTTAAAATTTCAAAGGTTTATTAAGCCTTAACAAAATACAACAAAAGAGTGAATAAGGAGAAAGAGCAGTGCTGAGAGTGTCTGTGACTAGCAGCCACGTGCTCATCTACAAAATGGATGCTCTGCTTTTTATAGTCTTGGCCCCTCCCAAAGTCTTGTTAGTCAACTCCTTCTCTGCTGTTTATTAGTGGAGATCACTTTCTTACAACTTGATTGGAGGTCAGGTGTTGCCATGCCGTGCCTCATAGTAACAAGCCTGCCCTCCCCCAAATGCCCTGACCAGTGACAACAATATAAGGGAGAAGGGATAGAGGACTATGGGGACAACATACTAAAATAACATAACTATACATCTATAAAGCTTCTCTTAACATACGCATATTTATCTCTCAATTGTGAGAGCCAACCATTGCATTACCCATCTATAACAGTTACATTTTAAAAGTCCTCTGGCGCAACATCACAATTACGACATATCATTAGCATTCTCATATTTGCATAAAGCTGTGTCATGGTTTTACAACAGTTTGTTGCTTTTACACGTGTCAGTTTCTTCTGTGGTGGTCATCAGTCTTCTGGTGGTCTTTTGATGAAGGCTTCTGTAGTCTTCCTCATGCTTGAACTTTTTGCCTCTACAGTGCATGCCTGGTGCTTCTTTTTTTTTCAATCTAACTTGTTTTTAGCTAATTTTGCAGTTTGCAAGTTTTGTTAAAACTTGCTATCTTGCTTTTGATGGTGTTGGTTATCTCATTTGCCCTACTATCTTGCTTTAATTGTTATCTTGCTTGCTTCACCTGCACATATTGTTACAATGTTACTTATGGTTAACCTTTTGTTACATACTACTTAGGATTCAAGTGCATGATTAAAGGTACCTATTAACAGCTAGCAAAGAAATAGTATAGATTAGTATTCAATGTATCTTACCATCCAATTGCTGATGGGGCACACATCAAAATCCTTTTCCTCAGTTTCCAGAAAAGTAGTCACAAAGATGCATCCAGGCTTTGGGGAGTAGCCATCTTACATGTTTCCAGGGAGTGTGTAAGAGCCTTCTGCCTCCATTATAATCTGTGTGACTTTTATAGTAATAAAGAGCAGTATCTTTGGTCAATGATATTTATTTTTCTTTTATCTCTTCCTACATCTGCTCTCCATATCAAGATCTTGATTCTTGGTCAGGCTGCAGACCTTTTGGCACCAGGAGATGACCCCTTGCTGGGCCTTTGACCTACCTGGGTTATCTCTCCCATCTGTACCAGCCATCTGTGGTAGAGAGAGGAAGGGAGAGGAAGTCCTGCCACACCTGGTGGAACAATACCCTGGAAAGAAAATTTAATTCCCTTCCTCCAGGGTAAAGGTGAACAAACCTGACTAAAGTTAAAAAATAAAAAAATTTAAACTTGGTATATTTTCCAACACTGTCCCTGCAGGAGGTACACTGATGTAGGAGGTCCATGGCTGGACCTTGTCTATGTTGTCCTAGAATAGCTCATGCTGCAGGGTGTTTTCAAGCAACACAATGATACAGTTGGCATGAAAAGTGCCTGAAGTGGCAAGAGTAGCTGAATTCAGCCTAGTCAAAGTGATCTCTGCTGTGTCTCTCCATGTAATCATAGAATGGGTTGGGCTGAAAGGAATCTTTAAAGGTAATCTAGTTCAATCTCTGTTACAAATCGGTTTAACACAGGAGACCAAAGGAAACTAAGCCTCTGTGAATAAAATGGATCAGACCCAGAAAGGTTCAAAATATACCCAAAAAGCATGATTAAAATCAAACGTGGTTAGATGTTGGTGCAAAAAAACCTTGATATATTTTATTTTATAGTAAAAAAGGAAAAGAAAAGAAAAGAA
>VZDJ01000362.1:0-21205 GCA_008694505.1 Cyanoderma ruficeps
CCCTGGCAGATACCTGTCTTTCTAAACCAAGACAAGCACCTATAACAATAACTGTCAGGTCTTTCTTTTTCTCGACAGTGAGCCACCCAGATCTCGTGGCAAAACACGCACTCAAAATGTACAAAGGGAAAGCAATTGCACTCAGGTATTTCACAACTTATTCATTCTAAGTTCTTCATCGGCGCTGAAGCTTAAGCCGCAAGTTGCCTGGAGCCGATGTTACTGTCCATTCAGGATTCTTTTCCTTTGGTTGAATTTTTTTTACCCGGGATGTGTGAGTCCACTCTTTTTTCGCCGTTCGGATGGCCATATCTGTGGTAAGCAAAACAAGGAAAGGGCCTTCCCAATGAGGGGACAGGGGAATCTCTTTCCAAGATTGGACAAGTACTTCGTCCTCGGGGCTAATATTGTGGATTGGGAATCCCAAAGAAGCGTTCTGCGTGGCCACCCCCTGAGTCCGAAGATCTTGGAGATGCTTGTTCAAAGCTACGAGATAAGGTTGGACTTGCCCCTCCTCTACTCCGGGGTGCCCCACTGGCATGCCGTGTTGGTAGGGCATTCTGTATAACATTTTAAACAGCGAGATTCTTGTTTCAGTATTAGGCTGTGTCCGAATATTTAACAATGCCAAGGGAAGACACTTCAGCCAAGACAATTTTGTTTTTATTACCAAATTTGCCAGTTGTGATTTTAGGGTCTGATTCATTCTTTTCACTTGTCCAGAGCTTTGGGGGTGCCAGGGGGTATGGAAGTTCCACCTAATTTCTAGAGCCTCAGCAGTTAATTTTACGATTTTGGAGGTGAAATGAGTGCCTTGATCTGAATCAATGTATTGGATTACCTTGAATCGTGGCACTAGTTCTTCCAACAAAATTTTGGATATCGTATGAGCGTTTGCCCGGGCACAGGGGAAAGCTTCCACTCACCGTGTCAGCTTATTTACTATGACTAGCAAATATTTGTATCTCCTTGCCTTTGGTAACTCGGTGAAGTCCACTTGTATTCTTTCAAAAGGTCGATATGCTAGAGGCCGATCACTAAGAAGAACCCGTCTGGACTTGGCCTGGTTTACCTTCTGGCAGGTGAGACACTCCTGCACCTCCTGGTTTGCCAATTCATAGATACTTTTGCAGCCGAAAAATCTTAAAACTTGCTCCGCCAAAGCTCTGGAGCTCCAATGGGTGCGTTGGTGCAACTTCTTTAAAATTTTTCGAGTAAGTTCCTTGGGTAGCAATTTTTTTTTATCTGGCAGTTTCTATTTTTTTCCTTTTAAATCACCTCAAATCCTTTTAAATCTCTCAATTTCTTCCGCTGTGGGTTGTGGTACATACTTCGGGGTTTCTTTATCTCTTATCTCTGGGGTGCTGATCGCCATCAATGCTGCTCTTTTTGCTTCAATATCAGCCCACTGATTTCCCTGGATTTTGAATTGCTTTCTTTTTTGGTGACTTTTGATGTGAACCACCGAAATAGCTTCAGGTTCCCGGATGGCTTCTAAAATCTTTTTTTTATGATTTCCTTATGTACTAGGCATTTTTCTCGTGAGCTGATCAGCCCTTTTTCTTCTTAAATTTTTCTGAAAGTATGTACCACCTCAAAAGTGTACTTGGAGTCGGTGAACACAGTACCCCTCTTTCCTTTAAGTCGCTTCAATGCCCGGAGAATGGCATAAAGTTCGCAAGCTTGCGCGGACCAGCTCGGACTGAGGGGTCCGGATTTTATTACGACCCTGGACTTCTCATCTATGATTGCATATCCAGATTTCTTTTTTTCTTTTATTACCCTAGAAGACTCGTCTACAAACTACTTTTTTTTTTCTTTTAATTCTTCCTCCTCCAGATCGGGCCTAATTTTTGTTTGGAGTTCTATAACTTCCAAGCAATTATGTACAATTTTTTTCCGGAGCTTTTTTAAAAAGAAACTGGGCTGGGTTCAGTGCGTGGGTAACATGGAGTTCTAATTCTGGGGAATGTATTAATATGGCTTCATATTTTAGAAGTCGGGCATCGGTGAGCCACTTCTCTGCTTTTTGTTGGAGGATTCTCCTTACATCATGCGGAGAGTATACTACTAAGGGGGCCCCAAAGGTTACTTTCCGTGCCTCTTTCACCAGCAAAGCTACTGCCACGATGGCTTGGAGGCAGGTGGGCCATCTTCGACTGACTGGGTTTAATAATTTCGAGACATAACCTACTGGTTTTTTGTCTCTTGCCCAATCTTGGGTAAGAATTCCGTGAGCTGTGTGATCATTTACATTTACAAATAATTGAAAGGGTCTCCTCACATCGGGAAGACTGAGCGCCGGGGCTGAGATTAATACGTTTTTCAGGTCTTGGAACTCTTTATCATCATTTTTATCCCACTTAAGTTTAGCCGTAGTCAGTTTTTTATACAGAAATTTCACCTTATTGTTATACCCATTTATTTACTGTTTGCAATATTTAAAGAGACCCAGAATTTGTCTTACCTCTCACTTAGATCGAGGAGGGGGTAGAGCCACAATGCCAGCCACACGTTCCGGGTCCAGTTTCTTTTTGCCCTCAGTCAGCCAGTGCTTCAGATATTTTACTTCCGGTTCAGTGAATTGAAGTTTCGATTTCGAAATTTTCAATCCCTTGCTTCCCAGGAAATTTAACAATTCAATGGTACACTTTCTCATGCTCGCCTCTGTGGAACCGGCTACCAACAGATCATCTACATACTGCAACAGCTTTGTCTCTTCCCCAGGGGTGAATTGACTCAGCAACTGCTCCAAGGCCTGCTCGAATAAATTAGGCGAGTCCACAAACCCCTGGGGAAGAGTCGTCCACCGGAGTTGCTGGCTCCTGTGGGTTTCGGGATCTGTCCATTGGAAGGCGAAAAAGTCTCAGCTCTCTTTTGCCAGAGGGCATGTCCAGAATGCATCCTTCAAATCAATGACACTGTACCAGGTGTCTGTCGGGGCGAGGCGGTTGAGGAGGGTATAGGGATTTGCCACTACAGGGAACTTCGTTTGAGTTCGTGAATTAACTGCTCGGAGATCTTGCACTAATCTATATTGTCCGTCCGGCTTTTTAATCGCCAGTATAGGAGTGTTATGACTAGACATACACGGTTCTAACGTTTTCTTCTGCAGCACATTATCTATAATGGGTTTTAACCCCTTCCTCCCCTCCAAAGGTATGGGATATTGTTTTATCTGGATTGGGCAGTGGGGGTCCTCTATTTTCACCCGGATTGGGTTTATATTCAATTTTCCTGCGTCCCCTGGGACATACCAAACCTTAGCATCAATGCTTTCTTCATCCTGGACAGTCAGTTTATACAAGCTTATTATCAATTGAGAGTCCTGGACTATTAAATTGATTTCCAATGCAATGATTAGATCTCTTCCCAGGAGATTGTATTCTGCCTCTTCTACTAACAACAAATTTCTTACACAAATCCTAGTTTCAGATTCTATCTCGACGTTTTTGATAATTGGTGCTTTGAAGGGGATTTTTTTTGCCCCCACCACCAGCATGGATTCTTTGCTTTTACTGCATCCTGCTGGTAACTTCTGCACAGTTGACTTTTCCGCGCTAGTGTCCACGAGAAAAGTAATTTTCTCGCTTTGGGGACCAATTTTGAGAGTTAGCAAGGGCTCTTTAGATGTTCTGGTTCCCAAAAGAAAAAGCCCCCGACACCCCTAGTCTTCCTTAAAGATCTGCTCATCCTTGATTTTCTTGGCACAATCCCTTTTGAAATGGCCCTTTTTCTTACAGTAGAAGCACTCGATGTCCTCTCTTGTTCTCGGGGAAACCTTTTCAAAAGAAGCTTGCCTTTTTTCCTTTCCTGAATTTGTCTGGTTTGGCCTCCCCTTGCCTGAGTGCTGATCCTGTCTTTGGGCTTCCCGAACCGCCGCCACCATCACTTGGGCTTGACTTTTACTCTTTTCGTCCTCTCTTCTCATATAAACCTTCTGAGCTTCTCTTAAGAGTTCTTGCAATTTTTTTTCCTGCCAGTTTTCAATCTTTTCTAATTTCCTCCTAATGTCTCCCCACGATTTAGCTACGAACTGAGTTTTGAGCAGCACTTCTTTCACCGGAGAGTCGGGGTCGGTCCCCGAATAAGTCTGCAAGCCCCTCTTCAGTCTATCTACCCACTCACTCGGAGATTCATCCTTCTTCTGGCATTCTCTCAAGATTTTACTAATATTTTGTCCCCGTGGAACTGCCTCATGGACACCCTGAATGATCATGTTCCGGAGATCAACTATATTTCGCCTGCCTTCCTCACTCTGAGGATTCCATCTCGGGTCCTCGTTTGGCCACTTTTGCTCTTCCTTTTTCCCTTGAGGATTTCTCTGTTCTCATTCCCGGATCCCCGCTCTTCTGATCATGTCCCTTTCTTCGGTATTAAAGAGGGACCTCATGATCAAGCATAAATCTTCATAATTGTAAATGCTGGTACCCAAGAATTTGTCCAGCCTATCTGCGACCCCTAAAGGATCATTCATCAGCTTCCCCATCTCCTTCTTGAACGCCCTTACGTCCGCAGTGTTGATGGGGACGTTCACAAACTCTATCACCCCGGTTGCCATGGGCACTTCTCTGAGGGGGTAGAGGGAAGAAGGACCCTCATCGCTCTTATCTTTTCTAGTCCTATGTCTTGTCATGGGTGGGGAGAAGGAAACTTTTTCTTGGGGAGCCGTCTTTTCTGCCCTTTTCTGAGGTTCTGGGGGCCCAGCTTCCTGCACGAGTGCCCTACTCTCGCTGGGCACAGGAGGGGCAGACCGGGAGGCTACCGCCTCCTCTGGAGGGGGTGTCCATTCCTGTGGCCACGGCAGGGCGGTCGCCCCCTGGTGAGGAAACAATGTTCTTCTTGCCGCGGCCCCGGGCTGAACTGGGGGAGGAAGGTTGTCCAGTGGCTCCCACTGGTTCTTTTGCCCTCCTGCTTTTGCCTTTACTGGATACAAACTTGCCCTAGGCTCTCAAACCTCGGCATACAGCTTCTTTTTTTACTCATATGGTCTTTCCTTGGCCAAGAACCGATTCAGGGCCTTTTCAATCCACGGTTCAAAGGTTCCGAACACCGGCCAGACCACATGGTCTCGGATTTTCTTCCTCCCCCACACTTCGGTACAATAATGCACCATTTTTTTTTTTGGACAATCTCCTCCTCTGAGGACAATCTGCCCAATTTTCCAGCATCCACCTCAATGGACTTTCTCTGGGGATTTTTAGGACATTTTCCTGCCCTGCTCCTGAGGGCGTGCTATTTTCCTGTCCCATTCTGACCTGACTCCTTTACCTTTCTTGGCTGCGCTCGGCTCCCGTACTCTTGGGACCGATCCCACTTACCAGCTGGTCGGCTCCTCCTCGGCGCTAACTTCCAGCGAGCTGTTCTGGAGTGTTCTCCGAAGAGGACTTTTCCGACCTACTTGGTAAGTCCCTGGGCTACCCTAGCCCTCGGACTAAGAGGCTTACTAGTCTCGAACACGAAAAAGACATATCTTTTCTTCTTAGCCCCCCCGTGATTGACTCCCTGGACCCCCCTTTGGCCCAGAAGTTGCCGGGTGTAAAGAGTGTCTTCCCAGATGTCTCGCGCTTCCCTCTCAATTGACCACGTCCCTCGCGGGATCGTGGAAATGCGATTTCGATGTCCACACTCGCGTCGTGGAATGCTCCACGTCTCAAACACACGTCCAACCACTCTTCACTTAATCACGAATACTCACACCTCCTTTCTTCGTGGAATTTTTGTGCACGTAGAGTTTTTCGAGTGAAAAATTTACTGGGGCTCAGGTCAGTCTTAATTGCCTGCGAGTTCACTTTTATGGGCTTGAGCCCCCTTCTTTGATGTAGTTTTTTCTTTTTGGTAAAAAATTTTGTTCTATAGTTGGTCTACTGAGAGACCCCTCTGCACTGCCGGGCTGCTTAAATCAGCGGGGCGCCCCCCGGGCAGCGTGGGGTTCTTGTGAAAGAAACCCGACTATATCACGTCAGGGTCACCAAGTCTGTTATAAATATAGCAACTTAAATTTTTTAATCAAAATCAATGCTTTATTTTTCTAAAAATTAGATTGATTATATATAGATTAAAAATTGAAAATAAACAAAAGATTATAACTCAAAACAGCCAAATCACAACGGAACCCGCAAGGATTCCTGCCACAGCAGAGTTTAAGTTTGATTGAGACTGGGAGACAGATATTAGGCCAGCCCTCGCTGGGTTCGTGATCATCTGTTCCGACATACTGCTCTCAGAGTCCAACTTTTATACAGCTTATTTTTCCCCAGGCCAAGCTTTTCCCCGGATGATGGTCCTTCTATTCAGTGTTTAATTTCGCCTCCACCGAATCTGAATAGAGTTCCTGGGATTAAGTCGACCAGCTTTCAGTTGTAGAGAGGGTCTCTGTCCTCAGACGGCCTTTTGTGGATTCGGAGTCCTCCTCCTGTATAGAAGTAGTTTCGGCTGTCTGGGATAGAGGATGAATTTGCCCCTCTGAACGATCTGATGTGAATTCAGTTGTCAGAGGCTGAGGGGGTTGAGCCCACTCAGCCCTTTCACTTGCAGATGGTGTTGCACATTCTTCAGCTGATCCTCTTGGTTGCTTTTCTGCCGTTCTTGGTAGTTGTGGGATTTAATTTTTCATCCTCAGATCAATATGTGATATATTTTTATAACAATCAGTGAGGAATGTATCAAAAGAACAGGGAAGAGGTATACAACCCAAGTGGGAACAATGACTTGCAAAAGATACCTAATAATAAATGATTCTGATAGTCATTGAGTTCCTCAAGAACCAAATCTCTATTGGTCCATCAAGAAAAAGGAAAAAGGGTGTATTTACCATGAAGGATATGGACTATACAAATGTGCTAGAAAAGGAATAAACCCTTTTTGGGGAGTGAGAGAAATATCTAAATATTGGAAATACCCTACAAAAGTACAAGATAATTTCTGGAAAGCCTCTGAGTACCTATTTTGGATCTGTGGGAATACAGCATACACCCATCTCCCAGGGGACTGGGGAGGGAGTTGCATTGTAGGGATTATAAAACCCGCTTTCTTCCTCCTCCCAAAGGAGTCGGGATCAAATCTAAGAATCCCTCTCTATGATGACCTAAAAAAAACCAACCAAAAGAAACGGCATATAATTAACATGGAAAGTACCCAGAGTTGGAAAGGAAAAATCTGGACCCCAGAAAAAACTGTTAAAACTTACGGTCCAGCCACCTGGGCCCAAGATGGATCTTGGGGATACCGTACCCCAATTTACATGTTGAACAAGATCATTTGACTCCAAGCAGTACTTGAGATTGTTTCCAACAAAACAGCCCTTGTTTTAGGCCATATCAGCAATCAGTTAACCCAGACTAGAGCTACAGTCTACCAAATCTGACTCGCAGTAAATTATTTACTAGCTGATGAAGGGGGAATCTGTGGTAAGTTCAATTCTTTGGAGTGCTGCTTGGAGATCGATGACAAAAGTGAAGTAATCAAAAACATCTCTAAAGAGATACGTAAAATTGCATACGCTAGTACCCAAGATTGGACTCCCCTAAGAAATTCTGATTGGTGGAATGATTTTGGGTCATTTAAAGGAGGGTGGTGGAAGAAAGAAGTGTTTATCATAGCAAGTGCATTCATAAGTTTTTTGTTCCTGCCATGTCTACTCCCATGCCTAATACGAACAGTAACATCCACAGTTCAAGCAAGTCTCCGAATCCCAAGAGTAACTGATCAAAAGCAAACCAAAATAATAACAGCAGAAACTCAAAATCAAGAACACAAAACTGGCCGAAAGGTATATGACCAATACCAAAAGTTGAAAAAATTGTATTCCCAAGAGCCAGAAACTTCAAATTGATGCGGGCCAAAAGGCCCGATCAAAAAGATAGAGGGGGGATATTGTAAGAAATAAGATACAAGTTTCTGAGTTCAGTTGAGTGCCTTCTCAGTTGGATACTGTTTACCTTGCCTGGGGTAAGGCTTTTTTTCTGTTAAGTACCGTTTAGCTCAGACCTATTGTTATTGTAATTGAAAAATGCCTTTCCTAAATGTTTTCTCTGTTAAATGTTAATTACCTGAGACCCCTTTCTTTGTAACTGTATTGTATTGGCAGCTCCTCCAACTGCCCGTGCCAGGAGCTGCCTCTCCCTGCTGCTTTCCCCATGGCAACTGATCACACCACCCGACATGCAAGGGGAAAAAACCCCAAGTGCTCATGGAACACTATTTGGACATAAAACCCCTAAAAACAACGAGCCAACACAAAACCAAAGACTAAGAATGACCACTCTGGGTCGGCAGGACCATAGGGAACCTCACACCAATCAGAGCTGGACTCCACCTCATCGCCATAACTTCAACAGCACTCGACCAGACAGACACCCCTAGAGCACGAGCCCCAAAGGTGTCTTCCCAGGATCTATCTGAGGGCCTCTCATGAGGAGGAAGGCCCAGCTCTGCTCTGTGGCAAAGCTGAACACCTCCTTCTCTGTGCTGTCCATCGGGAGCAGCGGCAGTGTGCGCAACCCCTTGAGCCCCCACCTAGAGCTGATCTTAATAAAGGCATTAAAAAGGAGCTGGTCTCCTTGCCCATTCTTCTCAAAACCAGAGCAGGGAATGTTTGGCCTGGATTTGGAACTTTCTGTTGGCAGCATGGACGGATTTATAGGAAGAGAAGGCAGATCCTGCACAATTGCCCTTGGATGAGCCCCGGAGAGGCGACTCCGGCCTTTCTCTCCTGGCAGAGCCGACACAAAATGGAACCATGACTTGGGGAAGTACTTCTGGTCAGCACCTCTGTGACGCTGGATTTATATGAAGGAAGAAACCAAACCAAGTAAAATTCCAGTCTGCTGGAAAGCTGAGGCTCAGCCTGAGGCTTAGGGACAGCCCACCTCCAACTCCAGCCATGTTCTGAGGGGAGCGGCGGCCCCGGATCTGTGAAACTGCAAAGCTCGTTTGTGGTCCCACATAGCAGTCTCTGCCAGTGCCCCTGGAGCCAGAGTGAAACCCGAGAGTTGCCGCAATCCAAACCTTCTCCACACCTCCTTGTATCTTCCTGGAGGGAAAACAAGCAGTGCAGAAGCTGAAGCTTTGTGGCTGGGATGTCACACATCTGGTTTGAGCTCCAAGAAATGCATTTCCACCCCCTCCCCAAATTGTTCATGTTAAACAAACAAAACCTCAGCGATTTTGTGAGATTTTTCCTCTGGGATAACTTTGGAGCAGCTTTGACTGAGAATTCCAGGCTTGGGCTACACTTCATCCCTAGTGGAAGCAGCACATCTCAATCATCAGGAGGGAGGCACTTCCAAAGGGGAACAGCTGTGCCCTGGAGCCCCCTTACTGGGAATGCTGCCAAGAGTGGGAGTGGGGAGTGGTCTTGACCACTCTGTGTTTAGGTTCAAATCCAGCATTTTTCCCTGTGTTATTTATGCTTTCTCCCCTCCCCCCCTTTTAAGAATGTCTGGAATTGTTTAAGACGTGTCCAGTTGTATAAAGTTGCCTTTGAGAGCTTTATGGTGTCAATTGGATTCCCACTCTTAGGAACAGAGCTTTCCAATTTGCTGTATTTCCCTTTTCTATCACATCAGCACCAACTTCCTTTCAGTGCTTTCAGGTGTTACCTCAGCCTGAAGTTCACACTAATCCCTGGACATCACTTCCATTTGACACAGTTCCAGTGGTTCCCTGGTTGGTGCTGCAGGAGGGAGTGTCATTCCTCTGGGATCCTCTTCCACCAGCTCCTCCCTGTCATCTTCCAGCAGAGGTGGATAAATCAGGGCAAATCATAGAATCATGGAATCAGAGTGGTTTGGGTGGGAAGGGACCTTAGAGCACATCTCATTCTATGCCCTGCAATGGGCAGGGACACCTTTCACGAGACCAGGTTGCTCCAAGCCCTGTCCAGCCTGGCCTTGGACACTTCCAGGGACAGGGCAGCCACAGCTTCTCTGGGAACAGATGAAAGGTGTGGGAGCAGGTTCTGGTCCTTCCCCCATCTCCTCCTTGACTCACTGTAGCCCAATCCCAATCACATCCCTTCCAAAGCAGGGGACAATGGCCACACGTGTCACCAGTGATATCTGTCCCCTTGTCCATGCTCACTTGCAACCACCTCCAGCTCCTCCAGGCACTGGGACAGTCTCTGGAAGCCACATTGACATTGTTCTCTCCAAGGACAGAGGCTCCTCGAAAGCCAGCCAGAGCTGGGCCTGGGGTATTCCCGGCTCCTGGAGCCCATCCAGGGTATCAAGTTTCAGAGCTGGGGCACCCAGAGGCTGCATGGGAAAGAAGCAGCACCACTGGGACAGTCAGAGGGAGGAGCCATCATTTCCATTGCAGGGATTCAATTTTCTTTCTCCTTCATCAGATTAACACCAGTGTTACTCCATTAACTGCCAGGGAGCTGCTCTTGATCTGACAGTCAGATCTGTCAGTGTCACAAAATCTCAGACTGGTTTGGAAGAGACCTCAAATATCATCGCAGGGACACCTTCCACTATCCCAGGTTGCTCCAAGCCCTGTCCAACCTGGCCTTGGACACTTCCAGGGATGGGGCAGTCACAGCTTCTCTGGGCAACCTGTGCCAGGGCCTCCCCACCCTCACAGGGAAGAATTCCTCCCCAATAACCAATCTAAATCAATACTCCTTCATCTTAAAGTCATTTCCTTTTGTCCTGTCCCTCCATCCCTTGTCCAAAGTCCCTCTCCAGCTCTCCTAGAACCTCCTCAGGCACTGGAAGGGGCTCTAAGCTCTCCTCAGAGCTTTTCTTCCCCAGGTGAACACCCCCAGCTCTCCCAGCCTGGCTCCAGAGCAGAGGGGTTTTCTTTTTATTTTGTGTACAGTCACTTTACTCAAAGAAGCAAAGGTAGATGTGGGATGAACCTGCAAAACCCTTCCTTTTATGTGCTTGGAAGGGTTGTTTTATTTTATTTCCCCCTTTTTCCCCTTTTTATTACAACCCAAGGACCTCATTGTGATTTCCATTCTCTGCTTGCTGAGTCAGCTGTGATGTAGAAGAATGCATTGATGAAGGATGTTGGGACAACCGGCAGCTCTTTCAAATGCTGTTTATTGTATCAAAGATGTTACAGCATTCCAGGGTCATGGGTGACAGAGTCATGCCTAAAGCTGCCAGCTACAGCTTTGGCATGCCTGAAGCTGCGTTAGCTCTGGTTACAATGCATTATATAGTTTTCTTTACTGAGTATCTTAATACATAAAAACCAATCAGCATCATACACAATACCTTTACATTTACCTATAGCCTATCACAACTATTATCATTACCATATTATGGTTAGTACTATCCAATCACATCAAGTTAGTATGTTACATTTTAAGCTTAAAGTTGTTTTTCTGTTTTCTTGCAGTGGAAAATTATTAGACCTTTTTTCTACTTGGTAAAAACATGTTTTTTGTTTGCCTATAGTATCTCTTGCTTTTCTTGAGACCTCTTTTTGCTTGGTAAAAACATCATCTTTGTTTGTGGTCAACATATCCTTTGCCCTAGTCATAAAAGTTTTCTTCCAACTCAACCTTTGTTCAGTAACAACTAACTCAGCAATCCCTAAGTTAAACATTTTTATTCTTCTATATCAAAACTTGCTTTCATTTCTATTTCACTTACAAGTTTTACATTCAGAGAGCCTTCTGCTAAGCATTCATATCTGTAAAACTTTCCTGTTAAACTTTCATCTTCCCCAACACTGTGACTTTTCCCTCCTGATCCTCCTGTGCTGCTCCAGCACACTGCTGATGGTGGAGACCAGGATGAAGTCTGGAGGTGCCTCCTCTGATTTTCCTGTCCCTCCCAGGACAGTGACCAGTGTTTTCAAAGTGTTTTTCAGTGGGTTTATTGTTCTGAGCAAACAAAAGCAAATGCTTGCCCAGTTCTGTTGAAGATCCCATTAGGACACTGTGTGAGGACACTGGTGCTCTGGGAGCCTGCACCAAAAGCTGGATCATGGAATTACAGGAACATCTAGGTTGGAAAAGCCCTTCAAGTCCATTGAGTCCATCTGTTCCCCCAGCACAGGCAAGGCCACCACTGGCCATGTCCCCAAGTGCCACATCCACAGTTAAATCCCCCCAGGGATGTGACTCCAGCCTGTGCCAGGGCTGGACAACCATTTTTTTCCCTAATATCCAACCTAAACCTCCCTTGGTGCAACCTGAGGCTGTCTCCTCTCATCCTGACAAGCTGTGTGGACACCTCACCATGGCAGGGTGTTGCCAACACTCAAATCTTGTCCCATGACATCACCTCAGAACCATCACTATCTTCATACTCATGAATCTCTTCACCATTTCATCTTCAAGGTTCCCAATTGTTATGATGAATAATGATAATCAGACCCATAGCAATCTGTGGATCTTTCCTAACCAGCATCAGATGTGGTAACACCCAGAACACAGGGAACAGTCAGCCAAGGACCTTGGGGAAAGCACTTTCTCCACAAATTCCAAATAAACCTGAAAGTAGGTTGATTGAGTTTGAAACCCCTCCTTTTCAGACAAAATAAGCCAAGCTTGGGAGCTGCCATGGAGCAGGTCTTCGATTCAGTGTCTAGACACCAGGACAGCCGTGGAGGGTTTGGCATAAACCAGACAATCCATTCAGTTGTGCAACTCTCTCAATACCCCATGGCTTCGAAAAGTTATGAATTTGAGCAAAATATTCTTGGGCAATTTTCTGTAATTTGAAAGAGGAATTTGATTAGAACAATAGTTATAGAATTAAGAACAACTCTCAGCCTGGCACTCAAAAAAGAAATAACCAAAACCAAACACTCAGCTGTATGTTTGGTGTAACAACCTCTGGACTGAGATGGAGACCCGATTTGGGATCAGAGTGACCTCATTCCAAAAGGTGTTTGTTTCTTAGCAGATGGATGGATCCTGTCCTAAGAAAATATCAACTATATTCAGTGTCTGCTGCTTAAATCATAATGCTTGAGACGCTCAGTGACTGGAGGCTGGAGCCAAAGAGAGATGGTCTCATGCCACCAGGGCTGGGAGAAGGGGCTTCACCTTCCTGCAGGACTGGATTTCTGTTTGAAACCCTTTTAGAGAAACCACTGGGATAGGAAATAACACAAATCTAAAATATTTCCAATATGCATTCTCTCTTTTGGAGTACAGGCCCATTGGGATGTCTCACCAACTGCTGGCTAAACTCTTGCATCATGGAGTCCTGGAATGATTTGGGTGGGAAGGGAACTTAGAGATCATCTAATCCACCCCCTGCCATGGGCAGGGACACTTTCCACTATCCCAGGTTGCTCCAAGCCCTGTCCAACCTGGCCTTGGACACTTCCAGGGATGGGGCAGCCACAGCTTCTCTGGGCAATCTGTGCCAGGGCCTCCCCACCCCACAGGGAAGCATTTCTTCCCAATATCCCATCTAACCTTGACCTCTGTTTAAAACCATTTCCCCTTGTCCTGTCACTATGTTCCTGTATAAAAGGTCCCTTTCCCTCCTTTTTATAGCCTTTTTAGGCACTGTAAGGAGCTCCAAGGTCTCCCAGAGCCTTCTCTTTTCCAGGCTGAACAGCCCCAGCTCTCCCAGCCTGTCTTTGTAGAGTGGAAATTCAGTGAATCATTTTTAGATGTCAGTCAGGATGACATTTGAACTACTGTTGGATCATGTTCCAACTGGGATGTTCAGTCTCCCTGGTTTTACCCACATCTCAGCACACTTCCACCAGGCATAGGGAATCCAGTTACTGCTCCATCAGTTTTCACTGGAGGAGAGACCAGAGCATGCCCCAAAATCTCTGCTGGATTAAGGGAATACACTGCCAAGGAAAAGGCCCCTCAGAACTCCCTCACCTTCACTGCTGAGGAAGCTGGAGCCCAGTTAACCCTGAGCATTTGTACAGAACAGGTGGAGGAGCAGGAATAAAAATCCCCAGTGCCTCAGGCCTGGAAAACTAAATCCACATTTAAACATCCTCTAGTGGCCCTGGGGGACTGATCCTGAACCCCACTGAATCCAAGACACTCTCACTGAGATGCTGTTTGGGGTTTGGACACAAAGTATTCAAGCTCTTGGAATTTCCCATTGCTGGGCTGAGGAACAATTTAATAGGAGAGAAGGTTTCTGCATTGTAGACATTTTTCTTCTTATTAAATATATCCTGTAGTTGGTCATGGATGTTAAGAGACTCTATAAAAGCAGGTTTTAGCAGGAGTTGATGAAGTTGCACAAAAAGCTGTAACAACAGAACTGGGACTTAACCCCAGTTCACTGGTCTGGTCCAGTTCTTTCCCAGAATAAGGAAGCCTGGATTAATGGGAAGTCACAACTGAGGCAGAGGGGCTCGAGCCCCAGCCAAAAGGCCAAAGCTCTCCAGTTCCATGGGCTCTCCCTCTCCCACTGCAGCTCTCCTGGAATTTGGGAACTTACCAGCAGCACAAGCAACAAACTACAATCAGCTTTTGAGGAGTCTTTTTTATTAAGATAAATCCAGCAAAATTCCTAACAGTGGGTACATACAACCAACCTGCCCTTTTTAAAAAGAAATGTTTGTATTTCATTTAAAAACAGGATTACACTTTTTTTTTTCAAAACTGACAAAATAAAATTACATTTGGGAAACAACAGATTTCCAGCTCTTAGATTTTTTTCATGAAAATAGCTCACCTTCTTTATAAAAGCAACCCACAGAACCACTGGAATGTTTAACACAGTTATTTGTTTTGAGACCTCCCCACTTTAAGAAACCATACAACACATACAAGGGAAAAATTAAAATCTGAAGTCTGTAAGCATGACTTACACAAAAAGGGACACACTGACAGAAGTCAAAAGCTACCACCACTTATTCTTTCCATGTACCATACAAACTATTACAATCACAAAATTTAAAAACAATGACTTTTTTTTGTTGTTGTTTTGTTTGTTAGGGATTTAATTCCCAAGTAACCGAGATGAAGATGTTCCATAATTAAATTCATGCTAAAAAAACCTGCATTTATAAAATAGTTGATAAAAATATTCCTCTCTGTTAACAATACAGCATGGAGGTACGGATACCAAATGATGGAGATATAGGGCAGGGTTAACATTACTCGGACTTGGCTTCCTTATCATCAGATGCTTCAGCAGCTGGTGCCTAAAAAAGGGGTTGGGAAGAATAGAAATATTATTGGTAATGCTAATTGGATTCCAATCTAACTAGCATCAAAAAGAGACCAGGTTGTTAACACAGACATGGACAAGGCTTTGTGTGGATAGACAGGAACGCACAGAAAATATCGACACAACAGCGGGCTGATAATTCTTAAAATGAAAACAGAGTATCAATTAGTGAGGTAATTTTGGAATAAGTGCCTGCAGAGAGGCAGAGGTTTGGAATGTATTTTAGTTAGGATCAGTGATACGTTAGGGGAGGTTCAAGCCCTCACGATGGGGCACTGGAAGAACTGCACATCAACAACAATCTCACTCTGTCCGAACTTTGGGGAACCACTTCTCACCTTTCTCTACAAAAATGTGCTTTTACTTCTCGAGTCAACACACCAAACCTGCAAAGCTCCCTCACAGCCCCTCTGAAGCACATTAGCCACGCAGTGCTTTAACCAAGCAGCTCCTGATCTTGTTTTAGAAATGAAAGAATGAAGGACCCTTGGCTGGATGGTGACACTCAACCCATGAAGAGACTCCACTGTCAGCGACAGAACACAACAGGCTGGGCTGTGCTATGGGCCAAGAGAGCCCTGAGAAAACACGGCTTCACTATCAGCAGGGAATCTGCTGGGACAATCCCTCAGCAGATGGGGGCTGCAGCTGGACTAGCAACAGGCAGCTGAGGTAAGGAGCTGCCACAGCACGGACCCCTGAGAAGAGGCTGCAGATAAGAGACAAGACCCAGTCTACTTTGCAAATCTCTTGCTGAATTGTTCTGAGGCAAGTAATTGTTTTAAAAGAATTGTGTAGAACTCAAAACCAGATTTCTGGCCCAGCACCAAACCGTGCTGAGCAGCAGAGGAACCCAGCAGTCCAGAGGGGATGTGCAAAGTCAGCTCAGGGCTGGAGGGTGATGATGTCCCTGGGCTCCACAGTTCCTCAAATCCTGGGCAGCCCCAAGAGGGACCAGGGCCAGCAGACAGCACCTGGGGAAGGGCTCCAGCACAGAGCAGGAAGGAGCTGGAAGGAGAAGGCCATTCCTGCAGGCTCTCCCTGGGCAGGAACCACAGCTCCTCTGTCCTCACAGTGTGGCAGTAACCCCCCCACCCTCTGGAGCCCAGCAGAGCTCCTGCAGCTGTACTTCCAGCACATCTGGCTCTGTTCCCAGCTTTAGTGGAGCTAAAGTACCTCATTAGTTTTGGTATCTCCATTTTCAGAGTGGTTTTCTTCTTTAGCATCCTCTTGCTTAGTTTCCTCTTTGCCTTTGGCTCCTTTCTTCCCTTTTGTTGCTGCCTTTTTGTCCTCCTTTTTATCATTTGCTGCTTTTTCTTTCTGTTAAGAAAACAGACAGTGAAATATTAAATCCTAATTTCCACCTTGTACATCAGCACGTCCTCAACTCCAAAACTCTCTGCACAACCTCCTTCCACCCCAAAAAACTTCCTGCTGAAAAAGATGAGATCAAAGTTTCACAGGAAAAATGTTTTCCTTCTGTCTGTCCTCAATGTGCTACAGGGAAGTGCAGAACATAAAAAGCAGCCATGGCTGGGGTTAAAAGAATTCTTATTTTAAATAGGCATTCAAATAATTAGCTAAAAAATGTTGAACTGGCCTGTACTTCTGCCCTGCTGCTGAAAGGCAGCCACAGAACAAAACCAACATGTGCAAACACCAGAATACTTCAGATGTGCTGTTAATGCAGCAGTATCTATTTAGAAAATGTAACAAAGCTGTAGGCAAAGGACTTTCCCCCTTCCCTGCCAGAAATATTCCATGTGATAATAAACCACTTCCATGCCAGAAAAACTGGGGGCTCAACAGCATCACTTTGCTAACCACAAAAGAGTTGCATTTATTATTTAAGTGCAGTTTCTTATATGTGGATCAGGCTAAATCAAAACAAAACCCAAAACTTGATGCTTCTGTAGTAATAATTTTCCATAGGCAAGGTCAGATCCTGACCCAAATACATGACCCTCATTAAGTTCACTTCCAAGGATGCGCCTCTTGCTGCCAATAAGTAACAGCACTGGCTCAGCCCTTTGCTTGATTAACCTACTTCCCACAGAGGAACCAGAAACCCTGCAAAATCTACTCACAGCTGAGTTAGGATAAATGAAAAATTGCTAAAAAGTTACAAAAAGTTTACTTTCTTACTTCAATCCCTCAGTTATTAATGCATAGTTAATTCACCTTAAAAAGGAGCTGCTAAGGGCAAACTCATAGTGTTAAGGGGTAGTCACCTGATTCTTCAATTATTAAAAATTCACAAAAATTAACAGCAAATCCTCCAGTAATGCAGAAAATTTAAGGTGGGGTCAGTACATTCAGTGAGTGAGGGTCTCTTTCCTCTCTAACCTCTCACTCTTGGGAATACCCAGTATCCTGGTGCTGTTTGGCAGTGAAATTTAGAATTATAATTGTGCTATGGCACTGCTTATTTGTTCCCTTATCCCAGAAAAAAAAAAACCCACAACAAAGTATTAACAGAGCTAAAAACAATTCTCTGTGCTGGAAAAGTCCCTCTTCAGAAAGCATTGGAGGAGAATCCAGGGAAACTGACTTCCATGGCTGGACTGACTGGAGATAAATGGTCCCACATGACACAACAGGTCCTCAGCTACAGCATTGTGTTCATTTTCCTCAATAATTTTGCTCTAGAGATGGCAACAACAGTTCAATTATCAGGTCCTGCATTTTAGAAGTGACAAATCTCCTTTGCCAGCTCCATGTTTTTCAAGATGGCAAAGTTTAACAGGTGAAATCTATTCTGACACACAGGAAACCATTCCAAGATCCTGAAGGCTGACAAGTAAAGCAGTTGGGGCAGACATGAATTGAAAATGCCTCCACAATTCTCACTCCATCACCCTTTGCATAGGTGTTGATGCAGTTTGAGGAGCTCTGGAGAGCCAAAAACAAAGCTCAAGTGTCCTGGCATCAAACAGCACCTCAGGAGCAGGAGCACCAATGCTTCCCAAGTCCAGCTGGGGGCAATTCCCAAGGCACAGCTCCCAGGGGATCCATGCACAATCCCAAAGGGAGACCACAGCACCCAGTTGTGCACTGGGGGTCCAAACGAAGCTTTGCCAGTCCCTTACAGACCTGTTCCTCCAACTTTTCACATTCAGCTAATGCAGCTTGAGTGTTTAAACCCCGCCATGTTTCCATGAAAATAAAAAGGGAAAACTTGGCAAAAGACCCAAATACAATAACGTGGATCATCCACTGCTGTCCTGCCCTGTCCTGTGTGCCACCAGCAGCTGGCTCTGCTTTGCCTGGGGCACCAGCCACTAGAGGGAAGTGCAATGCAGAGTGTCCAGTGCTCCATTCAGCCAGGAACATGGTCTAGAATTCCAGTTGCACGGCCAAGATGGAACGGGAAAACCTCGCTCTGCACAGCACTGAGATTACAGAGGTGAGCACAAAATGGCATGTGGGGTTCTCTCTCTTTTCCATGGCATCTCTGCTGCTCCACACAGAGGATGTGGAGGGGAACAGTTCCCTCACCTAGAAGTCTGCTGGGCCATAGGCAATTGCAAATTCCTTTTCAAAGGAAAAGGAAAGAGCTCCTGGTTCCCAGCCCATCATCTCCGTCTGCAACCAAAGCGTCTCTCCCCCCTGTGCTTTGCACGCCTCATCATCCCAAACCACAAGGAAAACATATGATGGGAACAGGTTAAAAACAATCCCTGAAGTTTTGTTGCTGGGTGTTTATTTTTTTTTTTTAGCTGCAAAATCCTAAATGTTTACAGAAAAATCTAACTAAAAAGCACTGCAAACTGATGGCTGGGAAGTCTGATAAGAAGGGGATAGAAAGAAATCCCTCATGGATTGCAGAATTGCCCCCTTTGAAATTTCAAACTGCCGCTCCAAACTAAAAATGAGCTTTAAATAGTTTCTTTTTTAATTATACTATCAGACATGCCAATGTTTTTGACATTTCCAAAAATATCCAGCTGAAGGGTTCTCTAGAACTCTGAGTGATTAAAATGTGATAAACTGATAACTAACTACAGAGAGAGCCTCAGAATGAAAATACAGTAAGAAACTGTAATTAAAAGCACGATTTTCAATGCCTCCTCTAATTGATTCTCTGATCTCTATTCCAAGCATCATTTCCCCGACAATGCACTATATGAAACTTCAGAATGGCCTTGTAAAGCAGCAGCAAAGCCTCACCACAAGGGATTTTAAATCTGCTCAGTTTACCACATTCCTTCAGTAGAAATTGGATAAAATTATGTCTTTCCCATTCTTTTAGCTCACATAATTCCATCTTAAAGCTTTCAGGATAATTATGAATAAGCAAAGTGGTTAATTGTGGGGGGTTTATCCCTGTAAATACCTCGAGAAGGAAAATACAACTTCAGTTCAGAACCCTTACCTTAGGTGCTGCCTTTTTGGGCTTTGGCTCCGGTTTGGGTGGAGCAGGTTTCTGCAAAAAACACAAGAAACAAGTCAGGTGAATACCAGAAATAAATATATATTTTTATATTTTTATGAGCATTATGTTGGTAACTTGAAAATTATTTGTTGGCCCTGTGAAAAATCAATGGGCAAATTGCCAGGCAAAGGAGAGAGCAGGTGATTTATAGAGCCACGAGCATTTGTATGGAGAAGTCCTACAGGGAACAAATCCATCTTGAAATCAATATTCTTAAACTCTGGATACTTGTGCCCAAATGGAACGTGCACTAACACAGATGTTGTATCTCATGTGAGAAGCCTGGGATGTGGGGATGTTCAGGGAACAGAAACATGGAATGGGAATTTTAAATATTGTAATAATCTAAGTGTGCCTTTCCCAGTTCTGAGGGAAAAACACCAATAGTTTATTTTTAACTGTCCCCATCCCAAGTGATAAAATATTAAAGGATAAATACAGATACTCACAGCAGATAGTCTAGCTGACCTTCTCTTTGGCTGCATAAGGAAAGATATGTCAGTAAAATTCAGAGAGCACATAAAACACAGCTTTCTCATGACTGACTGCCACCCAAAATAACATGGCATCATGAAGCCCCATAAAAATCCTATTATTTATGAAATTATAGGCATTATGGTGAGGGCCTTGATGCCTTCTCATCCCTGGAAGTGTCCAAGGCCAGGTTGGATGGGGCTTGGAGCAACCTGGGATAGTGGAAGGTGTCCCTGCCCATGGCAGGGGGTGGCACTGGATGAGTTTAGGATCCTTCCAACTCAAACCATGCTGCAATTCCATAATCCTTGTAGGTCCAGCTCAGGGTATTCTATGACTTCCTAGAAGTGCCCCTTTGCTCAGCAGTTCTCTGCTGCCACCACTTTACTCTGCTGACATGGTAAGGGATGAAGTTTCTTTGCTTGCAAGTTATGAGGCTGAAGGGGATATGTTCCCACCAGAACCTCACCCCAGGGGAGCTGCTGGACCCCCAGAACCACCTCAGGGGGGTCACCTGCCACCTCAGGGGACAGTAATGGCCCCGAGCACCCCAAAACCAGGCACAGGCCACTTCCAGGGGCTTAACACCCCTCATGAGCTGCGTGAGTTTCCTAATTTCTGCAGAAGCCCACAGGAATTCTTGGGAGTGGGGACCACACGCAACTCCTACCTCCTCCTTTGCCTCGCCTTCAGCTGAAGCCTGCAAGGAAAGCGAGACACTGAGGTGAGAAGGCAACACCATCCCCTGTGACTCCACCTGAGCCCTCAGGGGAGCCGGGGGAGGCTCACAGGGCCCCCCAACACCACCCGCAGCAATGGCGACCTCCCCCATCCCCGCCGTCTCACGGACTACAACTCCCACAATGCCCCGCGGCCGCCGCCTCTACGTCATCGCGTCGAGTTTGAAAAGTTCCCGCCAATTTCCCCTCACACAACAAGGTCGCCGCGGGTCCCGCAAAGACAATGAGGGACAATTGGGAACGCGGCGATCGCGCCCGTCCGAGGCGTTTCGACTCGGTCTAGGCCCCCGGCGGCCTCGTCCGGGGCCGTGAGACGCCTGGACCGGGTCGAAACCCCTCGGGCAGGCGCCTCGGTGATTGAGGGGCGACCGCGTCCCCACCCCCCCCCAGCCCGCGCTGTGAGGGTTGGGGGGGGGGAGGGGGGCGCCCCA
>VZDJ01000362.1:21256-46150 GCA_008694505.1 Cyanoderma ruficeps
AAAAAAAAAAAAAAAAAAAAAAAAAAGAGAACAAAGGCAAACGCAGGAGAAAGAGGCGACATTTAAAGGCGAATCCAGCCGGGAATGACGCGATAGGGATTAAAACGCTGGCGGAGGTGGGTGGGGGGCTCTGGGGGGGTCGTGGGGCTGGTTTTGGGGGGGTTTTGCTGCCCCGCATTCTCCACAGGAGCAGCACAGCACTATGGCTGTTTGTAATCCAGCATGGAGACATTGCTGCTCCAGCCTTCTCCTCCTTCCCAAACAAAACAGCCCAAAAGTGAATTCGCCGTGCTGCCCTGCCCGCCCCGAGCCCTCTCCCTCCGCTTCCCGCTCCGCTCTAGGACATACACCAAAAATAAAAAATGCAAAAAAAGAGAAACGAACCAAAAACCCTAAAAAACTCCACACGCGCGCGCGCGCTAATTTTTTTTTACAGCTAAATTTCCGCAATTGCCGCTTTAATCTCTCCCTCTTCGCTCCCCATCTGCCTTCCCTAGTTGTTTTTTTTTTTCGTACTTACCTTTCTTTTGGGCATAGTTGCACCTTAATAGTTGATTGCAAAACCTAATAGAGATATCGAAAAATAAATGGAAGTGGCGAAAAACTGTTCCGACCGTCCTGCAAAAAAAAAAGAAAAAAATAGACAGAAAAAACCCCAAAAATAAAAAGGAAGATGTTTAAGGGACCAAGAGTTAATTGCGGCAGAAACTGAACCAAAAAAAAAAAAATCCCCCCCTCTTTATTGCAAACAGTAAAATACACCAACACGCAACCAAACTGCATGAATGGGGAGCGCGAGATGGGCCCGGCCGCTGACTGACGGCCGCAACGGCCAATGGGGGCGCGGGGAGCGGCGCGGGGGCGGGGCGTGGGCGGGGCGGCCGTAACGCGAGCGCCGCGCGCTTTCCGCGTGTGCGCGGCCCGGAGCGCGGCCCCGGTGCCGCCGGCTCCGCCCGCCCGCCGCAGGGCCCCGCGCCGCCGGCCCTCCTCGGCCCGCTGCCCCTCCGCGGGCCGCCCCACAAACTTCCCCGAAAGTTCCCGCAGGCCGCAGGACCACAACATGGCCGCCTCGGCCCCGCGGCCTGCGGGAGCGCGGCCTCCGCCGCCGCCTCCCGGCCCTGCGGTACCTGTTGGAAAGGGCCGTGGCCCGCCCGTGGCCTCGGCCGGCGGAGGGAGGGGGCCGCGGCCTTTGTCCGGGCCGGCCCCGCGCGGCATGAGGGGGCGGTTTAACTGCCCCGGGATTGTCTGAGCACCCGGGGCTCTCACCGGCCTCTCGGGCTCTCGCACCTCCGCTGACGCCGTTGAGGTTGGCCCCGGAGCGGGGCCTGCCGGCCTGAGGTTGTTCACAAGGTGAAGTCTCAGATTTCGGCATGGATTAAGGAAAATCAGCTCTCGTTTCCGTCGTAGCTGCAAATGTCTGGCAGTGCCTCCACCATCTATTTTGTGTATTTCCGAAGGGAAAGCACGAAGTGTATTAATACCACCTTCAGGACCAAAGCACTTTGCACTAAGACTTGAAGCAGGAGCTGCTGCTCTGAGGGTGTCACTGTTCCTGCCCAAAGCCAAGACAACCCTTTCTATGACCTAGAATAAAGTGGATTCTGTAATCTTCCTAGAAAGCTGGTTCCAGCACCCAACTGGCCTTATCCCCCTTCCCCCCCCAAAGTTTTCCCCAGCATCTTAACTGTACTTTGGTTGTGAATTTCAGTTTCTTTGTGCTGTGTCCAGCAGATCCAAGGAACGATTAAGGAGCATCAAATTCCAATAACATTTTGCAGACTGCATTGTTTCACATAATATTATAATTTTCTCCCTAAAACTTCATTTTGCTAGACTAAACAAATTCTTGGAGGCCTCATGATCTCAGAGGCCGTATTTTCTAAACCTTTTGTCATTCTTGGGCTCCTCTGGACTCCACATTCCTGCCCAGGTCTGTATCCAGTAATCAGGTTAATTAGGTAACAGATCTGAGTGTGGCATTTGCAGAGTCAGCAACGGCATCACCATGTTGGTTCAGACTCGTCCTGATCCCCTGTAATCCCTGGATCCCTTTCAGTGCTGCTCCCTGAACAGCTGTTCCCCAGTTCTTGACAAATTCATGGTGACTTTTTGATTTGTCACTTTTTATGTCACCTCCCTCTCCAAGGGCTGAGATGTCAATAGTTTATTGTCTTCCTGCACTTTGCAGTTAAGCTGAGTAGTTTTCCGTCCACGGAGCCACCCTTCTTCCCTTTCCTCCAGCCAATGTTGATCCATCAATGCCATGATTATTTTGTTAAAACATACCAGCTATTTAAGGATGGCTCTGACTGGCCTCCTGAATCATGAGAAAGGCATTTTCCAGCCTCAGTGTAAACATGTAACCAAGTTCAGTCACGCCTCCTGCAAGTTCTCCTGAGTTAATCAATATTTTGGATAGTGTTTCCAGTAGTTTTCTCCATCCTCTGAATGAAATGTGGCCTGAAACACATTTCAAGAGCTCTTAGTCTCTGAGTTCTCCATCACCATCAAGGTTTGTGCTTGAGTTGCCTCAGGAGGTTTGTCCTGTCTCCCTGCAGCTGCTCTTTCATCCTTTCTATATTCTGGGAGAAGTCTTTGTGGAAGAGAAACGGGAATTTATTGGAGGGTCTGTCAACATCATCTGAGCAACTTCCATGACCAACAGTTTGGATCAAAATGTGCAAGTGAAGCACAGACTTAAAATTTACAACTGATTTTTGCATTATATTTGCTTTGCCTTCCTTTTCACCTTTACATTTTCTCAAACACTTTTATTTAAAAGAAAAAACCCCAAAACATTAAAGCACAAACTGACCTAAATAATGACTAGTGAGAAGATGATTTCCCTCTAAAAAGACAGGATAAGCTGCTGTGAGAGGTTGTTATGCTGCAAGTATAAATGGCTGTAACTATGTGGGAAATTACAGACCTGGCTGTAACCAGGAGAATAAGTTTATTCTGAAATACCAGTTTGTAACATGTGACTTTCTTGGTGGTTTCACCCAAACTGGCATTTTTTATTCAGTACAAAATCACCTAAAACCGAATTTATGAACCATCTCAAATCAAAGCAACGAATCAGGAATTAATCTTCTTTTTATGTGTTTCAGTGAGAAAATACCATCTTAAATTTGAATTTCTCTTTCTGTAAGGAGTTGTTGGCTCCAGAGGTAAAACCATCCAGCCTGCAAACAGAAACATGGGATTTCATCAAACCAAAAGTTTGATCCAGCACAGGATGGTCAGCCTGAACAGCCCAAACTGAACTTAGAGAGTGATGCTCAAATGCTGAGGAATGGTTAGAAAATTGGGAATGTCCTGCAGAGGAGGAGGGCCTGCTCCTGGTATCATAGATCTGTAGTACTTCAGGAATGTTTTCCTGGACCACCTTCTTGACTTGAAGTAGATAGGACATTCCTAAATAAAGGCAGAACAGACCTAGGTCGCTCTTGGGTGATTGACTTCTCACCTTCCTGGAACAGTGGGTCAGATACATGCTCCTTTCTCATTCCTTTGTGCTAAAATTCACAGGGGTTGGCATGTTAGGGGATTTCTTTCCACACATTCTGCCCTCAGCTTGGTTCATTTAACTGTGCAACAGCCCCACAGTCACGAGTTCAGAGGAAGGGAAATTAGGATTCTGTGTGCGTCGTAGTCATGGCACATATGACCAGTAATATTAATACATATTTTTGTGGCAAAATACTACAAAACACATTTTTGTGTTGTGTACCTGGGTTTTAAAGTGTCCTTCTGCCTTACTTTATTTAACTTTTGGGACGAGTGGATTATTGATCTACAGAAGAGGTTTGTGCTTCATTAATTTTATAGTTTGTCCTGGGTGATTCTGTGGTTTGTCCTGGGTAAAAATTGATTTATGTGTCAAATTCAGTATTGATTGCAATAAAACATTTAGAGCTTATTAATTTGGGAAGATGAGGATGAGGAAGTTAGGATTCTCATTGAGTCTGTTTATCTATGCTTCAGTAAAACCTTTGGCTTAGCTACAGCTTCTTACCTGGTCCCCAATAGTGAAGGGGGTGACTACATGCTCCAGAATTGTATTAAACACAAAACACAGGTAAGAGGATGCAAGAATGATTTCCAAGGAGCTTTGGGCATCTATCCCAAAGCAGAAGATCACACTGGAGTTGTCTGGACTCCCTTGATAGTCAACAGAAAAATGCTGGCACCTTTGGGAGCTGGTGTACTCCATTCTAGGACAGATGTTCAGTCAGGCATTCTAAACCAGGAAATGTATTTCCTCATCGAACACAAAGGAGATTATTCACAGATTTGGTGCATAAAAACAAATGGAAATATCTATTACCACTTACAATACACTGGCACAGGTTTCCCAGAGAGGTTGTGACTCCCCATCCCTGGAAGTGTCGAAGGCCAGGTTGGATGGAGCTTGGAGCACTCTATAGTGCAAGGTGTCCCTGTCCATGGCAGGGGATGGAACTGGATGAGCTTGAAGGTATCTTTCAACTCAAACCATCCTAAGATTCCATGAGATGCCAGCTTTTCAGCCCGAATAACAGGAACAGTAATTCTGTTAATGCTGTTTGAGGACACTTTGCTCAGCTGGGCCTTCAAGGATGAAGACAGAAAAGGCTTCTGCCCTGAAAGGCAGAAGACAGAATCCTGAAATCTGCCAATAACCTCGTCTGGCCCTGGCTCCTTCTGACCCAGGACTGGGCTGGACAGAACACAATTTGTGCTCTGAACACTAAATCCTGCCTTTCTCAAGTCCATCTTGTGAGAAACCTGCAGTTCCCACTGGCTGTGAGCTCTGGAAGGAAGGAAATGGGGCTGCAAATCATTATTGGCTGCCCGCCATAAGGTGTTGGGGGTCTTCCATTCTTGGACATGGCCCCTTGCATTCACAGTCTTGGACTTTGCAGAGGCCTTGGGGTCTCCTAGGACTGAGTCAGCTTTGGTCAAAGGGTCTGCTCACAGACTTGCTCACCCCAAATTCTCTGGCAATTTTCAAATGGCTTCTGGGAAAGCTTCTAATAAAATAAGTTCAAAATCAGTGCTAAAGGTAGGATGGTTGGTGAAACTTTGCTGAGCTTTTTTGGTCACAACCCTCTCAGTTGCTTGTTGAGTCTCCCTGGGAATGGACTGTAAAAGCTGGGAGCACCAGCCATGTCCGGAGGCTGTGTGTGGAAGCAGTTTTACCCACTCCAGGGGTGCAGGGAGGACCATCTGGCAATGGTTAGGTTGTTATTATTTGCTGTGTCCATTGGTTCTACCCCAACCCGATGCTTCAGCGCGAGACAGATTCTCAGGCGAGCTCATGAGTTCCTGTCTGGGAACTCCCCACCTTCCTCCTCTTCCACAAACACATGCAAAAAACTCACTGTGGTTTTCTGCCCAAATTTTGTCTTTTCTGCATGTTCCTCTTAGCCCTCCATGGCAGACTGGTATTAGAAATCATCTTTCAGGCCTTCTGCTCCTGCCAAGACTGAAAAATTACTTTTTGTGGGTTTGAATATTTTGTAAGTAGTGTGTCAAACTCTGGTTTTTACACAATTGTCTTTATGTTTCACTTCACAGAATCACAGAATCCCAGGAAGGAACCTTAAAGCTCATCTCATTCCACCCCCAGCCATGGCAGTGAACTCCTTTCACTATCCCAGGTTGCTCCAAGTCCCATCCAACCTGGCCTTGGACATTTCCAGAGATGGGGCATCCACAGCTTCTCTGGGAGCCTGTGCCAGGGTCTCACAACCCTTACAGGGCACAATTTCTTGCTAGCACCCAGTTTAGATCTACTCTTGGTCAGTGGGAAGCTGTTACTCCTTGGATGTATCTGCAGTCTTGTAGCTGTAGTATTCCCTACCGTGTACTTCCTTTGGGTACTCCAGGGTAACTCAGTGCCCTTCAGGAGCAGACACAGGACTTGCCAGAGCCCAGGCTAGCTGCTGGCTCTCGGCTGGGAGGATGGATGGCCAGTCTGGAGCACACGGAAAAGCAGGGATTAAATGCTAAGTGAGGAGTTGTGTGTGGCCAGCCCCACGCTGGATGGGAGATTATCTTGAAAACAGGGAAGTGGTGGAGTCACCACCCCTGAAAAGGTGCAGAATTGTGTAGATGTGACACCTGAGGCAATGGGTTAGAGGTGGCCTTGGCAGTGCTGCGTGAACGGTTGGATCCATGGTCTCGGAAGGCTTTTCCGACCTAAACGATTCCACGGTTCGTTGAAACCACTGCTGACCCCCAAGGCACCACTGCGGACATCCCCGGGCCTCCAATGTGTCACAGAGCCCCAGGCAACTCCTTCCTCCTGTTCTTCCCCCTCCTCCCCTTCTTCCTCCACCTCTTCCTCCTCCTCCTCCCGGGCCAAAGGGAGCGGGCCGCGGTCCCGCCGAGCGCCAGCAGGGGGCGCGCCCCGGCAGCCAGCGGGGGCCGGGCCTGGGGGACTGAGCCGGGCCTGGGGGGGCTGAGCCGGGCCTGGAGGGGTTGAGCTGGATCTGGGGAGGCTGAGCTGGATCTGGGGACTGAGCCGGGCCTGGGGGGGCTGAGCCGGGCCTGGGGGGACTGAACGGGGCCTGGGGGGCTGGGCTGGGGACTGAGCGGGGCCTGGGGGGCTGAGCCGGGCCTGGGGGCTGAGCTGGGACGGGCGGATTTAAGGCAGCTGCACTGTAATGTCCCTCAGTGGTTCCACTGCACAGGTGGAAAACAGCACTCACGGAGAGTTCCCGCTCTGTGCCCCCTGCTCTGTGCTCTGTGAGTGACGCCCTCGCTGTGTGTCTGCCACAATTAACTCGCAAATCAAGAAACCCGGCCTTGCTGAGTTTCCACGAGGAAGATCTCTTGGACTTCCCCACGTGCTTCCACGAAGTCTTTAGAGCAGGGAGCAGTTTCCACCTCCCGCGGCATGGGATGCAGCAGGAGATGGGCAAAGCCAGGAGACACGCTCTGAGTCACGGTTTGCGCTTTGGCTCCAGTTACTGCCAGGCTGGGACTGGGAATGAAGGATGGATTTCTGATTTCCTGTTGAGAGCGCATGTCTTGTGCAGCTCGTCCAGAACGCTCCTCTCTCCCCTTTCTTTCTTTTTTTCCTTTACCCATCACATTTTCTCAGTTTCACACAGATCCAGACCATCTCCTCCAGCACAAGCACGATCCGAGAGCAGACCCTGGCACCGTCTCCTGTTACTCACAGGTGGATTCTGGATTTATTTCTCTCTGTGATTACAAAGCAGCTGTGGAGCATGTGGGAACATGTTCTTCCTGATCTTTTGGGCAAGAGGGAATATGCAGTTGATACTGCAGTATCTTTCATTGTGGGATTCTCCTACAGTTACTTTTTTAAAACAGTTGAATTTGCCAGCACTCAGAAGGCTCCATCCTTGCCTGTGCTCTAAGGAAAAAGCAGAAGGATCTTTGCCATCACTGGCAGTGTTTAATGTGAAATCCCAGGATGACTCCGGGACGGCCAATCCCTTGGGCTTCCCTTTTGGGAGCAGCTAAAATTTGGTCCTTTCGCTTTAGGTTTTTGGTCTACACTGAGAAGGGTATTTCACAGCTTCCCAAGTGCTTAACAGTGAAAACAAAAACAACACCGTGAATTTTGCAGGAGTAGCGTGGGAATAGAAAACATCACGGTTTCCCACCAATAAAGTAGAAAATTTACTTTTATGACTCAAGAAAATCAAGTTGTGTCAACAATATCTGATTCCTGTATTGCTCTTAACTTAATAAATCTCATTTCATGAAGATAGAATTCCTCCTAGAGTGCACTTAAGAGAGCAGTGATGATAGCAGTGTCTTTAGGAGGCAGGAGGACAAGGTGCAGCTCCCTCCAGGTGCATCTCACCTCTGAGGAGCCGATTCCAAGTCTCCAAGGAGAGGAGAGGTGGCAGCCAGCCAGGAATATGACAGGGGAGCCCAAAGTTCAACTGACCCTCCCTCTCCCATTCTCCACCTGCATTTTCTCCTCCTTTCTGACAAGCTGTAGTTTCCCCCTCCTGCGTTCCTTGCCATGAATCAGGTTACACACTGGAGCCAACAGGAATTCCCAGGGTTTTTCTGAAGCAGCTGGAAAGGGGCTGCACAAACGCAACTGAAGAAACATTTCTTGAAGAATTTTAATCTCCTGGACTAAATGCAGTTTGTTTTAAACAGATTAGAAAGTACACCATTTATTTTAATAAATTTTGAGTTTCCTTGAACCAGGGAATGTTTATGGCATACCATCATCCTCAATATATTTTGGTTTATTGCTTTTTCAGACATACTTAAAACTCGTGACTGCTTCAAAGATTCAGATAAGTATCATAAGTAATATCAAACTGAGGCATGTCCTCCTCAAAACAGTTTTCTTTTCATTACTATTGGCAAATTAATAAAGCAAACATAGATTACTTAATTCAGATTTTTAAATTCATTTTTTTAAAAAATAATATTTTATTGATAGAAAAACTAATAGTTTGAAACAGGAAAGCTTATTTGGAAAGCTTATTTCAGAAATACCTCGTTTTTTGCCAAGAGCAGAACAAACATCTTGCTTTCATCTTAGCTTGTAGGTGTAAAATTGTAGCTTCCTGTGCTTATAACTGTACATATCCCCCATTTGTTGTGAACCTGCTACCAGAATAGATAATAAAATATATATGAGGTAATAGCTGGAGTACCAGAGGCAAGTATAAGACAGGTGCTGGATATAAATTTCCTTCAATAATGTGTCACCATGACTATAACAATTAAAATGTGGGGGATTTGATACTTTTTTTTGTGCGTGTGTGTGTAAGATACTTTACAATAACCACAGGAACGCGAAGAACTCCACTGGATGCCACCTGTCCTTTGGCATGGGCTGGCGCATCACTTGGGCAGCACCTTCCACGCTGGAACAGATTTTAAAAGAAAATTCTAAATACCATTACCCAGAAACAGCCACCCACCCCTGACTTCTTGTGCCTCAGGTGGAGGTGAGCGGCCACGGTGCGGGGCTGGCTGTGCTGCCGCTGTCCTCGCACCGCGGCCGGGCCAGGAGCGGGCCAGGGCCATGGCGGGCGGAGGGCAGCCGGTAACGACGGAGCCCAGCACGGAGCCATGGGTCCCGGAGAGCCGGCCGTGAGGGGAGCGGCCATGAGGGGACCCGGCCATGAAGGTCCTCAGCCGTGAGGGAAGCGGCCATGAGGGGACCTGATGCTGAGGGGAGCCGGCACTAAGGGGAACCGGCCGCTGCCATGGCGACCCCCCACGCTTGGCTCCCTCCCTCTCTCTGTCTCCCTTGGTGTCCCTTGGTTCCCCCCGCCCGCTCTCACCGCCACCCTGAGGCGGCCACCCCGCCCGAGCCCCCCGCGTTCCCTCGGCGCGGCCCCGCCGCCATGGCTCCCCCGCCCCCTCCCCCGCACGTCTCGCGCAGCTCGTCGACAACGCTCCTCCTCTCCCCTTTCTTCTTCTTCTTCTTCTTTTTTTTTCCCCTTTCCTTTTTTTACTATTTATTTATTTAATTCATTTTTTTTAAAAAAACCCCATTTTCCGCCCTTCCGGGCTCGGGCGGCGGTAGCTGCGGAGCGAGGCGGGGCGAGCGCTCCCGCCGCCTCCCCGCGCCCGCCCTCCCGCCTCAGCCCCAGCCCGCGCCCGAGCCGCCCTCACACACCCACCGCCCGCCCGGCTCCGCGTCTCGCTGCTCCCAGCATGGTCATCAAGGTCTACATCGCCTCTTCCTCCGGCTCCACGGCGGTAAGCGGCGCCCGAGGGAAACTTGTGCCGGGCGGGGGACGCGGGGGGCGGCCGGGCAGCGTGAGGAGAGGCCGGGGCAGCCGCGGNGTCCCCTCCGCACGGCCCCGCCGCCATAGCTCCCCCGCCCCTTCCCCCGCACGTCTCGCGCGGCTCGTCGAGAACGGTCCTCCTCTCCCCTTTCTTTCTTCTTCTTTTTTTTTCCTTTTCTTTTTTTACTATTTATTTATGTAATTCATTTTTAAAACATTTTCCGCCCTTACGGGCTCGAGCGGCGGCAGCTGCGGAGCGAGGCGGGGCGAGCGCTCCCGCCGCCACCCCGCGCCCGCTCTCCCGCCTCAGCCCCAGCCTGCGCCCGAGCCACCCTCACACACCCACCGCCCGCACGGCTCCGCATCTCGCCGCTGCCAGCATGGTAATCAAGGTCTACATCGCCTCTTCCTCCGGTTCTACGGCGGTAAGCGGCGCCCAGGGGAAACTTGTGCCGGGCGGGGGGCGGCCGGGCAGCGTGAGGAGAGACCGGGGCAAACGCGGTTCCCTCACGGCGCCCGGCGCCGTGCGGGCAGTGCTGCGGCTGCCGCCGACGGAAAGCGACATTTCCTCGGTGATCCCGCACCCCTCGCCCTGTGCTGGGAGGGCAGAGCCACCACTATTTGGGGTTTTTTTTTGTTGTTGTTCTTGAAGATAAATTCTAAATGTGTCGTCCGTCATTTAGTTTTGATGAGTTCATTCCTCGTTGATTGTGGCAGGCGTGTGTGGCCGCTGTCCTAGTAGCCTCTGGTTCTTGCCCTGTTGGGAATACTGGATTTCGCTTTTCGTGGCCCCAGTGTGTTGTAGGCAGAGCTCAGACTGTGTTTCTCAAAGGGAAAATAAAGAGATACACAGAAATAGCGGGATTTGTGCCTAGGTTCAGGTGTAGCTCTGTGTCCTCAGGATCATCTGGTTTCTGTTTGATCCATGTGGGAGATGCTCCGAGGCTGAAATCCGCGGGATTTGGTTGCACTTGGTATGGATATGCTGGAGAACTGCAAAATGCCAAGTACTCAGAAAATGTCAGTTATTGCAGTTAATGATCAGTGACTTTTACTGCGAGGAGATAGTGTGAGCTCTGGCCGTATGATGACCTTTTCCTGTCACTGTTCGTGCTTCAGGTCCCCAGACTTTGGGAGGACAGTGATGTACAGAAGATAAAAGCAAGCCCTCACTGCATTCTCCTTTGTTTGAGTGCAGCCACTGGTCTGTGGGCTTCAGCAGATCAAATACCAGTTGGTAAGCTTGGGGTGATGGGCTGCAGATGGCACAGGAGCCTGTGCCTCAGGTGTCCCTGCTGTCCCTCCCTTCCTGGGTCATTTTTGTTAAACTTGATGCCAGTGCTGACAGTGCTGGTGCTGGTGGTGAAAAGCAGAGGATTATTTCATGCTGATCTGGGGAGGATCTTGAAATCCTGAGTAGTTCATTTATAAAAGGGATCCAAAGGGATTTCTGCTGGGTTCGTACAGAACGATCATCTGGAAGGAAAGCAGCAGATTGGAAAAGTAATCCTTTCTTTCTATTGCAGCTGTTAATAGGTTTCAAGTTGACCGCTTCAGTTGCTATAGGTTTTTATCAGCACTCTCTTCATGGCACCTATTGATTTCTGTCTGTCTGGTGATACTGAGCTCCGGGGGTGCAAGCACAGATCTCAATCCCAACTGTGTTTTTCTGGTTTTAAATTAAGTTTTTAATTATTAGCTTAGCGTTTTCTACAGTGCTGCCTGGTCCTTGTGTGGGTTGTACATGTTACAAAGCTCCAGTCTGACTAACTGCTGCCGTTCAGGCTCCTTTGTGCATCCCTGCCTGTGGAATTTGAATGTAGCATTGGCGTAGTCTGTTTTTTGGGGAATTCGAGCATAATGTGCACATAATTTCCAGTTTTATGACATGCACATTTATATATATATACACACACATACACTCATGCCTGTGTCTGAAGCTGGAGCAGCTCAAGGGATCTTGTGGTAATGAACAAGACTTGCACATTCTTAGATTCCTGTGTACACTGAGGGTGTTTCTGTTGGCAGGACCAGACCAGCACCTCACTGGGTGATGTTTTCTTTCCAGTATAAGAATTTTAATCAATGTTTCAACCTAAAGTAAGACAGACAGGCACCTCTTTGGAGAGAATGGGAATGAGTTGTTTCTGTGGTTCTTAAAACCACTGGTGAGACAAGCTTTGCTTGGAGGACTAGAGAAGCCTTTCTGGGTGCTGAATTTGAAATAACCCACTCCAGGAATGGAAAATCCACATTGTAGAAGATTGCTACAGAGATGGAACAGAGACAAGACTGCAGCAAAGTGACTGAACTGGGTAACATCAGCCTGGGAAGGGCTCTCACTCCTGCTAAGCAATCTTTGTACTGTAGTGACACCCAGCACTGTGTTATTTTGGGTTTTAAAAGGCTAATTTGCCTGAGTAGAAGCAAACCAGAAATAAGTATCAAATCTCCTCCTTCCTGCCCCATTTCTATAAGCTGAAGAAGCTTTTGTGAGACTGGAAAGTGTCTCCCACTGAAGGGAAAAGGGTTGAGATTGCTTCACACCTCATGCCCTGGGGCTGTGAGTCTTGCAGGGTGCCCAAATTTTGTGGTCTATTATTGGCAAAATCCTGCTTTGTTATATGGTATAATTTGCCACATCATACTGTATAAAATGTTTCCCCAAGGCACTTTTCTCTATAATGTTTATATTCAGTATGATGTATCTGTGAGGAAAAAACCACTGTGTGAAGCTCATGTCTAAGCGAAGACATTTTATGAGTGTGTTTCAAGGGATTTCTGGAAAGCATGATGATTGACATCTTGTCTGGCCTCATATTTGAATTTCATTCCATAATGTGATAGTTCCAGCACCAGTTTCCTTCTGTGTTTGAAAGTCTTGCTTGGGAAGTGGCCCCTTGTCTTTAATCTTCCTCACTGTGGATGCTGTGCTGGCAAGTTGTGGGCTGGGCAGGGATGCACAGGGATTGTAATTATGAAGATGAGGTTGGGACACCCACATGGGAATGTGGCATGTGGAGCTGCTGTGCAGGAGCCTTCCTGCATGGCAGACAGTCAAAGTGAGCAGTGTTCCTCAGCCTGGGACAGTGATGGAGGCTGAGGACAGAAATGAGATGCAAATGCCGCATTCGGAAGTGCAGGAGCATTGCAGGAACAGGGACTGTGCTGGCTGTGAGAGGGGTTTCACTGCAACCTTCCATTCAAATCCTTCAGGAGGTGAAAGGAAGAGAGGCCTAAGAGTCATTAGACTCTTGCTCCCGGTAGAAAAGGATACAAGGAGGGAAGAAGCTGAATGGCACAAATCCAGTGTGTGATTTTCTCCACAGGATTTTGGTATTTTATTGATTTTGGGGCAAGAGATTGCCCACCACCAGAATCACTTTCTTCCTGAAGGCAGCTGGATTGCCCATTTTATTGCTCTCATGTAGAAGGGAACCAGCTGCTTAAATTCTTCTTGGTCTTACGAGTGTGCATTTGTTGCCAACAACTGCACAGGTCTTGAGTACGGACTTTGAGAGAATTGTATTTGTTCATCCAACACCCCCCTGCAGTTCCAGGGGTATGGCTGAAACTGGAGGCTGTGACTGTGGAACTGAAGTGCCAGCACTGGTTGTGGTGGGCTGAGCTCTGCCCTGTGCCACTGCCAGTGCTGTGGGCTGTGGAAACTGCCACATCAAACGTCTGGTGCCCAGATGCTCCTTGGAGCCAAGTGCTTCATCTTTGTGATCTACATCCCACATTTCCATCTCTCCCAGCTCTGCCCTCCTCCCTTGTTTTGATGGCTGTGTGAGTGGTTTTCTTTCCTTGCCTCCTACTGTGACTGCAGACACGGCAGAAAGATGATCTCCAGAGTCGGAGTCAGAGTCCCATATTACACAGACCTGCTTCTATTAAGGGATGGTTTTAGAGAGGAAAGGAAATTTTAATTTATTTTTCATTCACAAAGTTAAGGATGTGGGGAGTTCATATTTTTCTTGTATTGTCTTCTTGCTTGGGAAAAGATTAGGTCTTCTCCTCCCCACCTCCCAAGAAATGAAGAGGAAAGTGGCCCATGGTCTGGAGAGTGAACATTTGCTTGCAATTACTCTTTTCTTTTTCCAGTAAAGCACCAGAGAACTTGTTGGTGCTACTGGAGACATGTAACCAGTGGCAAGTGCTTCCTGGAGCATTCCAGGGGAGAACAGCTCTGGACAAGAGCTGTTGGAAATGATGAGAGCTTGTGTAACCACCAGCTCTTGTCCCTGTTCGACAGTTCAGGGCTTTGGGAGGACTGGTGAGGCTGCTTCATCCTTTTGAAGTTTGAATCCCAGGGAACTAATACATGGAGAGGTGGAGATTGTATAAAAAATTTATATTTTGCATTCAAATTCCCCAGGAGCCTTTTTTTCTCAGATGGTCACAATAAATGCAAATAATGCCACCCTTACAGAGAATGAGCAGAGTCTGTGTGCTTTATGTTTGTGTTGTTTGGCTGCTGTGAGGTTTCATGGAATCAGAGAATCGTTCAGGTTGGAAAAGGCCTCAAAGCTCATCGAGTCCAATGGCTTTGCTGTGGTGGTACTGGGCCGTGGTAGGAGGAGGCTCTGAGGGGAAATGCAGCCACAGGCGAGTGGCTCTGTGCATGCAGTCCTTATCAGTGTGGGTAACAAGTGTCCCTTGTTCTGCTGCCACGTTGGAGGTTCCCAGTGTGCTGCCCCAGCCCAGATGTCTGTGGTCATGTTTGTTGCTGCAGAAGCCCCGAGCAGTGGCAGCAGACAGTCAGGAGCAGCTTGTGAACTTCCTTGGGCTGCCTGGCAGGGCAGTTTATGTGGGAAGAAAACACTGATAAAAAATCTTTGGTAAATAGTCTTGTACTGTGGTGCAAGTTTAGGTAAACGCACATATTATGGGGAAATAAGCTGCATCTGTAGTTAAAAAAAATCTCATGGTATATGTATGTTTTGGGGATACTCAGCTCATGCAATTTATATACCATGGGTGAAAACTGACTTGTTAAGCTAGGTATTGATTTTTAAACCCCTCTTTTGTGGAAACATAATACATGTGAAGGACTTTTTTGGATACCCAGTGTTCACCAAACAGAGTTTCTCTCAATAAAATGGTAGGAGTTGTTCTGAGTTAGAGCTTTTGGGATGGAAGACAAAATCCATAATGTGGCTCAAGCTCAGATACGTTCCATCTGCCTCCTGGGTTTTTTTTGTAAAGTCATTGTTCCAAACTTGAGATAAGTCAAATATTTTTCTTAAAATATTGCATTCAAATTTTTAATGGAGCCAGAGATTAAATTGGCTGCAGTTGTTGCAATAGTTTTAATATATCAAAATAAAAAACATTCTACTGTGCTTAACTAAAACCAGTTCCTGACAGCAGGAGAAAGATGGAAAATTTTATTCCACAGTTAAAGACAGGAAAGGCTTTTTGCTGAGAATTTTTCTAGGTTGTATATGCAGGCAGGACAATGTTTATCCTGAGGTGGTGCATCAGGATTATGTCTCTGCTTGGGAAGAAGAGGCAGATTTTGGGGGAGAGGCTGGATGTTGTCAGCTTGTGCTGGCTTTCCCTTGAACCCTGAACTGCAGCACGTTCTAAGACAGCATCCACACAGTGTTATGTCAGGGCTAAGCACTTGTGCATTTTAAATAAATATTTATAGAGTTGAGCACAGAACTTTCCTTGTCCTGGGGCATTAAAGTTACACTCACAAATTCCTCTAGAAGTCAGTGAATTGGCATCTGCGTTAACGAGCAGAGGGTGCCAAGACTTGAGTCTCTGCAAGGTTATTCTTACTCCTTCCAGGAAAGGAGGAATTGGGGAGAGGGGAGACAAAGGGAACTACACCAACATTGACAGAATTCAGCTGTTCAAGGTCAAAACAGAATTGAAATATTCCCGTCTATGACAAAAGCAAGAGCTAAGGATGCATCGATGCCATAGCCAAAGGGAGGTGAGCTCTGCCTGTACCTTTGTCTCCCCAGCCTTGGAAGCACCAATTTCAGTTCCTGGCACTGATTGGAGAGATGGAAACCTGAACCAAATCCACATCTTATATCAGTATTCTGCTATACAGGAATGTTTCTGCTCAAACATGAAAATTTGGTGTTAATGCCATTTGTTTAACCCCAGCTGTACACAGGGGAGACTTTCAGTTTATGATTAAATTTAAATGCTTTTGTTGGTCAGATATTTAATAGAGCATGAAAGAGCTTTAATTGTAATGCTTATCTACTGTTTGTCTCAGAAAAAAAGCTTTCATCCAGGAGCACATCCTTCCTGGGACAGCACCTCCAGCTCAATATTAAGGCCATTTTCTAACACTGAAAAGGCAGCAGAGTGAGACTGAGCTTTAAAGCACCAGAAAAAAATGTGAAGGGTCAGCATCCAACTGGCCTGACTGAGGTTTGTGCTCTCAGGATACAGCTGAAGTTGTTTTCACATCCTGACTTACAGCTCCTTCCTGGACTTGAGGCATGGATGTGGTGATTTATTTCTTTAATTAATCACCTGAAGTTCAGTTTTTGTGGGGCTGTTTCCGTGCATGAATCAGCCTCTCTAGAAATTCTAAAGGTGCTCGAGTGTAAAATTTTAACTATTACCTGTTGTTTGATTGCTGGAGTGTTGGCGTGAAGAGAGGAGCCAAAGGCAGCTGTGGTTTGAAAAAGGATCTCGGGGAAATCTGGGAGCTGTGAGCCATCTTCCGGTGCTGCACAAATGGATGTTATTCTTCACTGGGGTCTTTCCCAGTGAATGCTGGACAGAGACTGAGCAGGGAGGAGAATCAGTGCAGTGCCAGAGGAGAAAGCTGTGCCTCACACCTGAGCTACCTGGAGCATAGGAGAAGAGGGTGATCCATAATATTGAATCCCTGGACTTCTGGAAAGTTTTGGATAAGCATTAGCCAGGTTAAAATTTTTTTTTTCCAGAAAGAAACTAAGCTGCTGTGGGATAAGAGAAAAGGATTATTTATTTTCTTTTTGGCTTATGTAATTGATTGCACATCAGTTACAGAAAGCAGATAACAATCAAGATTTGGAAATATACAGGCAGCTTTTACAATCTGCAGAAATTACCATGAGATTCCCACAGAGATCTGTGCTGGACTCTAAGCAAACAGTGCAAGAACAGCCTGATGTTGCTGTCCCAGCTGGAAAACTGTGAAGAAACAATGGTTGCCCTGTGCAGGAACGAGATTTAAACTCTGCTAAAATACTGTTTAGCAGAGAGGTCTTGGACCCATACTAGGTAATTCTACAAAAATACCATATTCATGGCCATGAAAAGCAAACAGAATGTCAGGAATGTTTAGGATGGGAAAGGGCAAAAGGAAAAAAAAACCCACTGGATAAATGTATGGTGAGTGTGTCTTTAGTAGTCTGGAATTGTTGTCTTTAAATGATAGAAGAAAGTGAGAAAAGGGAAGAAAGTGGGGTGAGATGATCACTGTAGGAGGAACAACCAAATAAGGCAGAATTTGTGGATAATAAGGTGGAAGCTGTGGCTTCCCCATCCCTGGAAGTGTCCAAGGCCAGATTGGACAGGACTTGGAGCAACCTGGGCTAGTGGAAGGTGTCCCTGCCCATAGCAGGGGGTGGCACTGGATGCTCTGTAAGGTTCCTTCCAATGCAACCCATTCCATGATTCTGTGAATTCTGCAGTTGAGAAAGAAAGAGCTGAAAAAGTCTGAAATGTGATAACATCACGTCAGGCATGGGAGAAGAAACAAGAAGGGATTATTAATGACTTTTCCTAATGGAACGACTGGGGGAGAGCAAATGAAAGTGGCAGGTGGCAGGTTCAGAGTGAATGAAATGCTTTGTTTGACAACACAGATTTCAGGGAGGAACTCCCTGCCAGAGGACGTGGTGTACAGCAGAAAGTGCATGGGCTCAGGAAGCAGTGAGACAAATTAAGGGGAAAAGTCTATTAAGGGCTATTAAACATTACTACTACACCTCTGACTCAAAACTGTGAATTACTGGAGCCTGGGAAGAAAGCTGGATGTGGTATAGCTCTTTTTTCTCAGTCTGTTGATGTGCTCTTCCCTGGGATCTGTGACCAGACGAGACAGGAGACTAGGCTAGACAAGTGTTGGATCCAACCCAGTAAAGCTTTCTTCTCTTCTCGAATGAAATTGGCTCTGCTCCCAAAATTATGTTAACAGTTTGCATTAAAAAAATTAAGACCATGTTGTCCAGGAAAATGTTGGGTGGAAAATAATATATGTATGTATTTGGGATATATTGGGTTGGTGTCTCAGCATTTCTTACATACGAAACAAGCATTTGGTGAGTCCAAGACCAGCATCATTGTGCAGATGCTGACACACTGCATGTTTAGCTCATGTTTAAGGTAAGTGATCAGTCACCTCTCCTGCCTTAGGCATAGATCTAAGTCAACTGGAAAAGCCTGATGGAAACAGCAAACACAAAGCCTCTGGGAAAAATAATCACAGTTTTCACATAAACCCACATTTTTATGGGAGTACTCATTGCCAGGCAGGTTTAAACAGCACGTCTGTATTCACCTCATGGGATCAACCTCTGGCTGTGCTTATATCACTGGGAATTCTGCCATGGACTACAGCAGGACAAGATTTTATTCCTTAGGAAACACTTAGTGCTGCTTATCCAAGACATTCCTGTGCATGTTGCAAATGTATTTGGCCAAAGCAGCAGCTGCAGAACAACTGGTAGAGCAGGAAAGGAGCAGAACAACTCCATGAATGAATTAAAATATATCCCAAAACATTCTCACTGGATATGGATAGAAATGAAGTTCAAGTGAAGCTGATTTATGGCTAGTAGATGTTTGGTGGTTTGGTTTTTGGGTTTTTTTTTTTTTTCCCTAGGCAGGAAATACAATATATGTGAATAGAAATATAAAGGAGCAGGTTTGCAAATTTCCTTATTAGTGCTCCAGTAATCCTGATTAAGAACTGAAAATTCCACCCTGTAATGCAGATAAACAAGTCCCTTGGTTCTGGTAGCTCAGTCCATGGAACCTTTGTGCCTGAGCAAACTTCTTCCAAATTTCTATTCCCTTCCATCACATTAAAATGTACCAGGAGGTCCCTGTGAGAGCCTCCCTTCACCTGCAGAGGTCTGGGGTTTGTTGTGTGTGCTGTGGAAAGATCAAAGTAAATCCAGAACACTAACTTGGGAAATGTTCCCCTCAGGAATTTATACTTGGATGAACTGAGGAGCAGCTGGACAGACAGCTCTGTCTTCCATGGAATGATTTGGGACCCAAGCTGGCAGCTTGGAAGACATTGGGAGAGCCATCACCTCCCACTGCCAACCATCAGCATTAGGCTGAGACTGGGGAACAGCAGGGGAATGAAGCCATTTTGGTTGCTTGCCCAGGCCTGGAGAACTCCATCCTACAGCAAATAAACAGCTGCAGGCTTAAACTTTGGAAAAAAAAATGCAGTGTGTATTTATCTTAGTTTCTGATTGGGGTAAGCAGATGCTGGCTTGCACTGAGGCAGAAGGAAGCTTGTGGTTTAGGAAAAAAAAAGCAGATACCGTGGTGACAAGAGGAATCTGTAAAACTTAAAAAAGACAGTGGGGAGTTGCAAAGTGGCTCCAGGTCATGGCTCCAAGGTATGGGCAGCATCCAGATTAGTGCTCCTGCTCTGGGGTGAAGGTGGCACTTCCCTGTGGGCCTGTGGGCTGCAGGGATGCAGTGGGTGGGAGCAGCCTGGTGATGGGAACAACCTCGCTGTGTTGGAAAATGCTCCATTTTGTTAATTCCTGAAAGAGTCACTTCAGGATGTCTCCTGAGCAGTCTTGAGAGCAAACCCCCAGGCATTGGCCTTCCTGGCTATGGCAGGCAGAGCTTGGCCAACTCCTGTATTGTTTCAGCTGCCCAGTGTTAGAAACTGCAGTGTGGCCAGGTCTTGTGAAAACAATTTCTCTCTCCCACTTAGCGACACAGTTTTTAGACAATATTTTCTCCAAGTAACATAGAGAAGGATCTGGGGCCTTCAGGATGATTCACACTTGAAATGTCACCCAGGGCAATTAATTACTGGGTCAGAAAACTGCTGCCCATATGGGGTGTGCTCTGCTGAATCTTTCCTCTCCAGGATGCTTTTGGGATGCTGTTCTGTCTCAAGACAGCCTGGATCTTCTTGCAAAGAGGAGGAAAATTTGTATTTAATCCATAGCTTTTTCTCTTCCTTTGTATTATGATATTTAGGTATTTGAGTTGAAGAAAAAAGCTTTGTTCTCTTCAAAAAATTACTTGGTTTAGTTTTAGAACAGCAGTCAGCAAAAAGACTCTGTTAACTTAGATCTGTGGTATATGAATTCTTCAAAGATAAAAAGTAATACCCATCAGAAGCACCTGGATCCCTAAGGCCATGTTGTATTTCTTCTTAAAGTAGTCTTTTATTTAAAGAGTAAATGCCTGGCAATATAAAGGCAGTGAAACAACAATTAATGCTGTAAACTTTTACTCCTGTCAGTTAATTTAGCATCTGTGTACTAAACCATACAGGAAATAAACTTTGCTTTTATTGTAAACCACAGGGGCCTCATGCAGAACTGTCTGTGATTTTAACTCCTTTCCTAACCAGAGTTCAGCTTGTCACACAAGCACAACCAAACCTGTTTTCCTTCTGCTATGCAGGGCTCCTCATCACAGGCAGAAATCCACAGCTTCTGAAAATTAATTACAGGAGCAGCTGTTTCAATAAACCTCCCAAACTGCAGCCCTGTGTGTTGTTATCTCAGGCTGCTTCCCTGAAAATATTATTGGACTGCTGGGCTGATGTGGAGGATGAAGCCTCAGGGGAACTGAGGTGGGACCTGGCTGCTTGTGTCAGTTCTTACAGGGTGCAGTTGCTGCCAGCATTGTACAGACCTGTCCTGGGATCTCCATGAAGCTGAAGATGAAGGAGAAATAATTCTGTCTTTCAGAAAGAGGCTGGCTGAAAAAAACCAGATTTAGAACCTGACAATGGGGCTGAGGTCCAGACTATCAGAACTTTTTAAAGCTTCCAGAGCAAGCACTCAGGTGACCAGCGGCACCTTCAGGGCCTTTCCCCTGCTTTTCTCAGCCACATGGTAAATGTTTGAGTATTTATGAATATATCATGTGTCAGAGAGTTGTCTGCATCTTGTGATGCTGAGCCTCACTATCTTGTTGGAGATCAGTTTTCTCTGTGGTAAATTGCTTTACAGTCCATGTGCAAAGCCTGTCTGTGGGGCTGGGCTGTGGTGTATTAATACCTTTTGTAGAATCAGCCAGAAATGATCACTCAAAGTAAATAAGCAGTGATTAGAAAAAATAATTATTCCTGATGACTAACAGCTCAGGAAAGGGAGCTCTGAGAGGTGAAGAGAAAATTGTTCAAGGAGTCTGTGACAGAGGTAGCTTGGACTGTTTTTTTTCTTCCACATAGCAAAAGTTCCCATTTCCCTGTTTTGTGACTCAGGTAAGAGAGTCCAGTGAGATGCTGATGCTGTAGAGACCCCAGGAATACACAGAAGAGCTGGCTGATGGGTGGGAATGCTCCCAGACCCTGCCACTCTCAGCCCTGTGCTGTTCAGGATTTGTTAGTTTGGTACTGAGCTTTGGGAGGAGTGGATCTGGTTTTTTTTTGTTTAACCCAGCACCGAGTTTGGATGCTGTGACAAGGGACATGGAGACTTCCAGGGAAACTCAGCCTGCCAAGCTCTACATCTGCTGCAGGATACAACTGTGTGTAATAAATGAAGAGTTCATATTCTGCTGCTGCTTATGCTTTGTCAGTGCATAACTGAGATAATGGAGCCTGTATTCCGCAGTAAGAAGCTTGCTCTCTTGTTTTTGGACCAGGTGAGCAGTTTTCAGGCTTATAAAAGTCAAATGCCACAAGACAGACTTAGAAAATTGCCAAGAGTCAATTTATTTAGTATTGTAATGGTGGTGTTTTCCTTTGGATGATGACAATTCCGGATGCTGCAGTGGTTTGTGGGCAGTGTCAGTGGTGGTTAAAGCTATGGTTTGCCATACATCAATGTTTCTTTACATCTTCACCTAAAGGAAAGTAAGAGGAAGCCTAGGTCTGGAAGCTTGATTTTGCAAGATATGTTTATTCTGGATAACTTCAGTAGTCATTAAAAAAAGTAAAAAAATTCATTCTGATATGTGAATATTTGCATTTGGAAGTCCTTCCTGCTACTGAGTGAAGCAAAAGCCTGTGGCAGGAATGGCCCAAGGCCATGGTTTGATCCCTGCTTTCAGTCCTTATTGCTGCTGGGAGAGGCAGTCAGAGCTCCATGGAGCCTGGCCAAGGCATAGCCTGGCACTGACCTCTGCTCTCTGACCAGGGACAGGATCCCAGGGAACGGCTGGAGCTGTGTCAGGGAAGGTTCAGACTGGATGTTATAAAAAGATTCCTCATCCAGGGGGTGGTCAGGCACTAAACAGCACCCCAGGGAATGGTCACAGACCCAGAGCTCCAGGACTGCTTGGACAGCACTCTCAGGCACAGCATGGGATCGTTGGTGTGTCCTGTGCAGGGCCAGGAGCTGGACTCGATGGTCCCTGAGGGTCCCTTCCAACTCAGGGTATTCTGTGACTCTGTGATTCTGAGAACTGGTGAATCCATGCTCAGGGACAGGCCTTTGGAGTTGGTGGAACAGGTCTCTTTCCATATCCCTGATTTATGCAGGTTGAGTGTCCATGGTCCTGGTAAGAAGCTGTGCTTCCCTGACCATCTCTCCCAGATAATCCTGCCCGGACCTGGCTGGATGAGGTGAGGGTTGGGAACAGCCTGTGCACAGCCCTTGCATGAGGATGGGCAGGCTTTGGATCTTGGAGGGGTCAGGCCGTAGGAGCTTGAAGCTGCTGCCAGGCAGTGCCTAGAGACTTCCCAGAGACTCAGGCTGCTTCCCCTGCAAAGTTCATCCCTAATCAAACACAGCTCCTGGTAGGGTTGTTTGCAGAGATCACATAAAGGGAGGGGAGACTCCTGCTGGTGTCCCTGGGCCTGGAGCCCAGTGTGAGCAGAGTGAAGAGGAGTCAGGCACCCTCCATGTCTCTGAAACCTTCCTTGTGTGAGGGGACTAGTGTCAGTCTGACACCTCTCCAGATCTGGAACGCCTCCTGACATTCAGCAGTTGGAAGCTTCAGTTGCATTCACTGTTCTTCTGTGTTCAGGCTCTTGAGTTGTCTACAAAAAGTAGGCAGGGAGGTTTGGTGCCTCTGCTAGTACCAGTTCCAGTGCTGCCAGAACTTCCTGGTACTTTTGGGTTTTAACTTCTCCTTTGCCCAGCTGCTAGGGATCTTGTGTTCCATGTGCATGGAAGTACAGTGTAGAAAGGCTCACTGCCATCCCATGAGCAAATGTCTCTCTTTTTTGGCTGATGATAGAATGAGATTTTAAATGTTAAAATCTTGCATTAAAATCCCTGAAAATGGAAGTTTTGGCTGCGTGGGGTTTGTTTGGTTTTGAAATCCAGGCAAATAATCCCATTGGGCATTGCTGTCACTTTTCACAGAACTTTTAAAAAAAGAAAAAAAGAAGAAAAAAATCCCTGAGAAACAGAAAGTCTCTGGATGCATGCTGAGTCTGTGTTTGGGGAGGCAGTCTTTGAGCAGGCCATGATTGCTGTGGGGAAGAGCTTTGGCATATCCTGACTTGTGAATGACTTTGACTTGGCAGTAGTGATCCTCTGTAAGCCTTTTACAGAATGAACAGAAGCATCTAAGCAGAGAGTAGAGGGATGTGTCATTTCTGGCTGTGGTGAGGACACAGATATCCTGACTAAAGGAGAGTGCATCTGATCTCCACAGCCCCCCAGAATACTCCTGATTTATTAAAAAAAATATGGATATTGATCTAACACCGATATCCACAATGACGGACAAAGACTCTCTAACAGTTTAAAGTTAGAAAGTGTATGTTTATTACGACGCCNATTTACTAGTTCCTTAAATTTACAAAATTAATGCTTCACTCCCAGGAGTTTGTACATCTCTCGCAGGCTTGAGACTGATCTGGGCTCTTGGGCAAAACAACTGGATGCTGCCAGTGCAGTCAGGAGCCTAGACAGGCCAGGAAAGCTGAATGAGCAACTGAAAATGTATTGGGGAGCAGCCAGGAAGGAGGAGAGTTGAAGGAGAATGCACTGTCACCCTTCTTTTCATGGAATCATGGAATATCCTGAGTTGGAAAGAACCCACAAGGATCAAGTCCAACTTCTGGCCCTGCACAGACACCACAATAATCCCACCCTATGCCTAGGAGTGTTGTCCAAATACTCCTGGAGGTCTGGCAGCCTTAGGGCTGTGCCCATTCCCTGGGGAGTCTTTTCAGTGCCCCACCACCTTTTCCTCACAGACAAAAAAAGAGAAATATTTACTTCTGAATTTGGTGCTTCAGTAGGAAAGGAGGCGGGGTTTCAGCTGACAAAACCATTTTCATGTACTGGAACAAAATGTGACATTGATTAAATGGTACTTTTAAACATGGGCTTCAGGTGTTGCTGATAAGATGTTCTCTGTTAGAATCCTGGTAACACCACAATAGTCCTTGACAGGCAGGTGCTAAAGGATGAATGGATTCACCCATACACACTTCCCCAATGCTTGGGTATCATTTAAGAGCAGAATTTGCCTTAAGCTGTGATAATAATGTTGATCTGTCCTGGGTTGTAGTATAGAATTTGCAGAAGTATTCTATCACCACCTTCATGAGCCGTTTGTTGGAGCAGTGTTTCCCAGACCCCTCCCCCTGGACTGTCTTCTGTTAATGGCCCATCAGGTGCCTTGCTGTATGACTCATAGATAACTGCCTCCGAGAGCAATCACTTGCTAATGTGCCATCAAGACTCTTCTGCATCACTCACCATCCCATTGTGAGATGCTCCGCCCAGGGGGGGAGGAGAGGGGAATTCTCACCTGGATATAATCTGGGATTTGAGCAGCCCCAGGAGGACTGGATTCCCAGAAGACTGGAGCTATCAGACCTTTCTACGTGATCACTGCTTCAGGAAGACCACCTCATCTGGACTGCTTCCATCACCCGGATCAGGTTGTATTCTGACTCTGTCAGTGGTCTTTTGTATTACTGGATTTATTTTTAATCTATCTTGTTTTTCTTTCCTCTTATTAAATTATTTTTTTTCCTGACTTGGAGCCTCTCACTTGGTTTGTTTTCAAACCACTACAT
>VZDJ01000362.1:48690-126486 GCA_008694505.1 Cyanoderma ruficeps
ACTGGGCTTTGGGAGGAGTGGATCTGTTTGTTTTTATTTAACCCAGCCCGAGTTTGGATGCTGTGACAAGGCACATGGAGACTTCCAGGGAAACTCAGGCTGCCAAGTTCCACGTCTGCTGCAGAAAACTGTGTGTAATAAATGAAGAGTTCATATTCTGCTGCTGCTTGTGCTTCGTCAGTGCATAACTGAGATAATGGAGCCTGTATTTCACAGTAGGAAGCTCGTTCTCTGTTGATTTTGGACCAGACAAGCAATTTTCAGGCTTATAAAAGTCAAATGCCACAAGACTGACATAGAAAATTGCCGAGGGTCAATTTATTTAGTATTTTAATGGTGGTGTTTTCCTTTGGATGATGACAATTCTGGGTGCTGCCGTGGTTCTTGGGCAGTGTCAGTGGTGGTTAAAGCTACGGTGCGCCATACATCAGTGCTCCTTTACATCTTCACCTAAAGGAAAGTAAGAGGAAGCCTAGGTCTGGAAGCTTGATTTTGCAAGATATGTTCAGTAGTCATTAAAAAAAAGTCAAAAAAATCATTCTGAGGTGTGAATATTTGCATTTGCAAGTCCTTCCTGCTGCTGAGTGAAGTAAAAGTCTGGGGCAGGAAAAGGCCAAGGCCATGGTTTGATTCCTACTTTCACTCCTTACTGCTGCTGGGAGAGGCAGTCCTGCCTCCCCTGGCTCATTTCTTCCCTTTGCTTGTGATGGCACAACAATCAGCTGTGGGCTGGGCTGGGCCCCAAAGCAGCGCTGCTGTGTGACTGGAGGAGATTCCCGGCCCAGAGCTCCAGGGACCCCGGACAAGGCATAGCCTGGCACCAACCTCTGCTCTCTGACCAGGGACAGGACCCCAGGGAACGGCTGGAGCTGTGTCAGGGCAGGTTCAGACTGGATGTTATAAAAAGATTCCTCATCCAGAGGGGGGTCAGGCGCTAAACAGCGCCCCAGGGAATGGTCACAGGCCCAGAGCTCCAGGACTGATTTGACAGCACTCTCAGGGACAGCATGGGATTGTTGGCATGTCCTGTGCAGGGCCAGGAGCTGGACTCGATGATCCCTGAAGGGCCCTTCCAGCTTAGGGTATTCTGTGACTCTGTGATTCCAAGAAGTGGTGAGTCCATGCTCAGGGACAGACCTTTGGAGTTGGTGGAGCAGGTCTCTTTCCATATCCATGAATTATGGAGGTTGAGTGTCCATGGTCCTGGTAAGAAGCTGTGCTTCCCTGACTGTCTCTCCTGGATAATCCTGCCTGGACATGCCTGGATGAGGTGAGGGTTGGGAGCAGCCTGTGCACAGCCCCTGCATGAGGATGGGCAGGCTTTGGATCTTGGAGGGGTCAGGCTGTAGGAGCTTGGAGCTGCTGCCAGGCAGTGCCCAGAGACTTCCCAGACACACAGGCTGCTTCCCGTGCAAAGTTCATCCCTAATCAAACACAGCTCCTGGTGGGGTTGTTGGCAGAGATCACATGAAGGGAGAGGAGACTCTGCTGCTGTCCCTGGGCCTGGAGCCCAGCGTGAGCAGAGTGAAGGGGAGCCAGGCACCCTCCATGTCTCAGGTCAGACCTTCCTTGTGAGAGGGGACAAGTGTCAGTCTGACACCTCTCCAGGCCTGGGACACCTCCCGGCATTCAGCAGTTGGAAGCTTTGGTTGCATTCACTGTTCTTCTGTGTTCGGGCTCTTGGGTTGTCTACGAAAATTAGGCAGGGAGGTTTGGTGCCTCTGCTGGTACCAGCTCCAGTGCTGCCAGAACTTCCTGGGACTTTGGGGTTTTAACTTCTCCTTTGTCCAGCTGCTGTGGATCTTGTGTTCCATGTGCATGGAAGTACAGTGTAGAAGGGCTCACTGCCATCCCATGAGCAAACGTATCCTTTTTTTGGCTGATAATGGAATGAGATTTTAAATGTTAAAATCTTGCATTAAAATCCCTGAAAATCAAAGTTTTGGCTGCGTGGGATTTGTTTGGTTTTGAAATCCAAGCAAATAATCCCGTTGGGCATTGCTATCACTTTTCACAGAACTTTAAAAAAAAGGAAAAAAGGAAGGAAAAACCCCAGAGAAACAGAAGGCCAGTCTCTGGATGCACGCAGAGTCTGTGTTTGGGGAGGCAGTCTTTGAGCAGGCCAGGGGAAGAGCTTTAGCATATCTTGACTTGTGAATGACTTTGACTTGGCAGTAGTGACTCTGCAAGCCTTTTACAGAATGGACAGAAGCATCTAAGCAGAGAGTAGAGGGATGTGTCATTTCTGGCTGCGGTGAGGACACAGATATCCTGACTAAAGGACAGTGCATATATCTGCACAGGCCCCCAGAATACTCCCAGGAGTTTGTGCATCTCTGGTAGGCTTGACACTGAGCTGGGCTCTTGGACAAAACAACTGTGCAGTCAGGAACCTGGACAGGCCAGGAAATGCTGAATGAGCAACTGAAAATGTGTTGGGGAGCAGCCAGGAAGGAGGAGAGTTGAAGGAGAATGCACTGTCTCACCCTTCTTTTCATGGAATCATGGAATATCCTGAGTTGGAAGGGACCCACAAGGATCAAGTCCAACTCCTGGCCCTGCACAGACACCCCAACAATCCCACCCTGTGCATCCCTGGGAGCGGTGTCCAAATACTCCTGGATGTCTGGCAGCCTGGGGCTGTGACCATTCCCTGGAGAGTCTTTTTCAGTGCCCCACCACCTTTTCCTCACAGCCAAAAAAAGAGAAAGATTTACTTCTGAATTTGGTGCTTCAGTAGGAAAAGAGGTGGGGTTTCAGCTGACAGAACCGTTTTCATGTTCTGGAACAAAACATGAAGTTTATTAAATGATACTTTTAAACATGATAACATGTTCTCTGTTACAATCCTGGTAACACCATAATAGTTCTTGACAGGCAGGTGCTGAAGGATGAATGGATTCACCCCCTCAGTGCTTGGGTATCATTTGTTAAGAGCAGAATTTGCCTTAAGCTGTGATAATAACGTTGATCCTTAAGGTGCCTTCATGGAGAGTAAACCTAAAACACATTAAAAAGTCATCAGGGCTTCATTAGGCAGTGCTGCTGCTGCTGTGTGCCAGAAGCTGGGGACATAACAATAAGGAAATGTTACTTGTCCTCCTGCTTGACAAATGGGTAGAGGGATCTGCTTTTGGCCACTGCAGGAGGAAGGTGGCTGAACAGACACTGGATGTTGCAGCACAACAGTTCTGACCTATTTGTGGCCTTTTAGTATCTTGTTAAGAGTTTGACTGCAGTCCAGGTGTGGTGGAGTTGGCTGTGCTGCGTGTCAGGCAACAAATCAGTGACACTGAAAAACTTTGCTGGAGCACTGGACTCTTGCTGCAGCAAGAGAGAAAAGGTTTCTTATTTTTTCTCAGCTAATTCCTTGAACTCCAACAGCAAGTTGTCAGTGTGGCAGTGAGGAACCTGCTCAGCTATGCTGGGCTGTGCCAACCAGAGGGGCCAGGCCAGTGTTGCTGGCTGAACTTCCCAAAGCAGCCCAAGGGAACTAAATGCCAAATCCCCCTGGGATTTTATTCTGTTTGCAGTCTGCGTTGGAGTAAATAAAAGTGAGTGGGAATTGGGTCTCTAAGCGCCCTTGGCTCCCTTGAGAATCCTGATTACCCAGGACTTTAGTACATGGAGGTGATGTTAACTTTCCTGTTTGGTTCTCCTGGTAGGAAAAAACTTGTTGTGTGCACAAGGATCTTTGGATTTGGGTGTTGTTGGTGTGGGATTTAACAAATTTTTAGGCCTTGGGTTAGTGAATGAATGCAGTTACAATGGCATTATAATCCATGAGAGAAGCTTTTATTTTTGTTCTCATGAATCAGCTTTTTCATTTATGTAACTTTCTATGGTTTCTGGAGCAAGTTGTGGTCTTGTTTTGGGAAGTGCAGACATTGTCCTTTGTTCCAGCTATATCTTTGGCTTGTGTTCCAAAATCTGGTCTGTGGGGTGGTACCTTATGCCAGGCTAAAGCCCTGTTGCAGACAGCCCATGTGTGCTGCCAGACGTGATGTAACCTCCAGGTTAAATTGCAAAACCCTTTTGGTAACCTGGATTTTCCCCCAGCCTCGCTCTTGAGTGGCGGTCCCTTTGCATCCTTTCACCTTTTCTTGCTTTAAAAAGGTGTCTTCCAAACCCACGTGTGAGCAGCAGGAATGTGGTTGTTGCTCTCAGTGGGAGCTGGAGCTGTTCCCTCCTGCCCCAGGTCTTGGGCTGGTGGTGGTGACACAGCCCAGGGTTGGTGGGTGCCTGGTGGTGAAAACCATTTCCAAATAAACCATTTCTGAGCTGTTGGGGTCTGACCACATCAAACCAGCGCTGCTGTGCAGGATTCATGTGGATATTGCCATGGGCTTTCCCAAAGGACCCTGCAGGGAGAGAGTCATATGAAGTACACATGGAGTCCATCTGGACACTGCCGAATTTCTGGAAAATGGAAAAAAAAAAGGGCAGCGCAAGTCCATCGTGAACTTTTCCATTCCCCTGTGTTTGATTTAGATCCCACAAGTTCATGGTGGTTTTGCTGGGTTTGTCCTCAATCTCATTCCCTTCAGACCAGAATCCATCGGGAGACAAGGATGGCACCATTCGTGTAATGCTCTGCTTAAAATAACCAGAACAAAGAAGTGCTTTGAGTTCTGTGATGATAATTACCCAGACCTAAAAATAAGCAGACGTTCTACCAGGCAGGGAGAAATAAGAGTGAGACAGGAATTGCTGGGAGACACCTGGCAAAGCTCTGATCAAGCCAGGTCATTGCTGGAGTTGCCTGCAGGTTTCCCACCCTCTGACCACATTTACAGTGGTACCACCAGAACTCGCACATTGGATTTTTGAGCTAATATAGGGGGAAGAAAATCAGCTTATTCATACAAATAAATCCGAGAAAAACCACTCTAGACAAAAAAATAGCTTCTGGAATATTAGAGTAAAAGCGAGGAAAACTGTGATAAGGCCAGGACTGAGGCTGCTCGGAAGGGAGCCCTGCTGCCGTGTGCTGGGGTGGAGAATGAACTTAGGGGGCTGTCAGGAATCTGTGACATTTAAATCCATGGCTGAGCTGCTGGGCTGTTTAACTCCTACAAATTAGGTCGTAGTGGGATGAGAAATTCTAAGCATTTTGCAGCTCATTTGCAAGGATGAGCTTCTGCATTAGAGGCTCTGGTGAAGAAGGCAAGGTCATTTGAGAAACTATGTGAGACAGATAAAAACTCCAGTAGTTTTTACTCTAATTCCAAAAAGTGGCAGTGGATTGCGGGAGTGTGGCCACAGCTCAGTCCACAGGACACCCTGTGACGAGTCAATTTATCTTGGCAGCACTTGGCATTCCTCATGCTGCCCATTCCTCACAGAACAATCACTTCCTGGCGGTTTCCACCTTGCTGCTGCAGGCTGGCAGTGGAGTTTGCTGGACATTTCTTGCACTGCATTTTTCCCATTCACTGCTTACATTTCAGCTTGTCCATCTCCAGGAGACTCTGAAGCTTCTGGAGAAGTGATGGCTACAAGTCTGGCCACAACCAGTAGCATCACCTGGAGTTTGGACTTCACCTTCCTGCACAAAGCAGCTGCTTCTGGGATTTAAAGATTTGCTCCCACTAAGGATGAAGCAGTGTCTTTAAAACCATCTTTAAAACCATCATTGGCACACAGTACAACTGCTTTAAAGGTGTAGTTGCTTTTGCTTATCTGGAACCGAGAAGGCTGGAACTGGAAATGGAGTAAAAATCCCCTTTTAAATGTGGTGTTGTCTTAAAACTGGATTGAGAAATGTGTAAGATAAATGGGTAAGATCTGCTCTAAGGTGTTGCTTCTCTTTTGTCCTGGTGCTGGATCCCAGCTGTGAGGATGGGAGAGGCAGCTCAGGACACACCTGCAGCAGGAGCTGGAGAGAATCACAGAATCATGGAATTGTTATGATTGAAAAGACCTTTGAGATCATCGAGTCCAACCATCAACCCAGCCCCTGCCCCATGTTCACCACTAAATCATGTCCTCGAGTGCCACATCCGCACATTTTTTGAATGCTTCCAGGGGATGATGCTTCCACTGCTTCTCTGGGCAGCCTGTTCTAATGCTTCATAACCATTTCCATGAAAAATGTTTTCCTAATTCCTAATGTAAACCTTCCCTGGTGCAACTTGAGGCCACTCTTTTTGTCCTGATGCTAAATAACCGATGATACAACGATACAACTGATGATACAACGATACAACTGATAATGGCTGGGAACATCATAAGAAATCTCTTCCTAATTTTTTAAATCCTCACAATAAAGCATGAGCCATTTAATCCCATCACTGGGAAAGAAATTAATAAAAATCTATGTTTTTCCCCTGTGTGAGGTTGGGACACAGGAGCCACAGAGGTGGTGGAGAAGCCGCGTGCCAAGGGCCAGGAAGGCAGAGCCGCAGTCAGCAAGTTTGTTGTTGGCTCAAAACAGCAGCACTCAGTCTGTAAACTCAATTTGAGTTCCAGTGGTCCATAAATAGATTTCCAAAACATGTCTATTGTCCAACAAGGGATTTATTTATATACTGAAAAAATAACAAGACTGAAAAAAAACCAACCCAAACCTCTTCTTGGCCAGCAGTGTGGACTGGACTGTGCTCTATGTGTGTGCCTGTGTACACCAAATGAGATAGACCCTTATGTGAAGTTCAGTTCCAAAAAGTGTTTAAAATTAGTGTTTCCCTGCAGTGGGGTGGTGCTGGGAGAAGCTGGCTCTTGAACAGCCAGCAGAGTCCTGGAGCTGAGCCTGGAATAATGCCTGCTTGCTGAACCACAGTCCTGCAGCATCATCCCTCCCTCCTTTCTGCTTATTATCTTGTAGCCGAGTTCTTTTTGTTTAGTTTTTTTTTCAATGAGTAAAGATTTGGAAATGTTGCAGCATTTTCTGGAAAGTTTATTCCCACTTTGAGGTTAAAATTTTATTTTTGATGGATTGATTTGTTGGGACACATCACCTGTTTGTACTCTTGGCAACTTGGATGTCGTTTCTCTTGTGTTACATCACCGATGGGGGTTAGAACTAAGAACAATAAATTGAATTTCTGATGTGTACTCAAGTGAGGGGCAATACTTGTTCACCATTCTACACTCACTTCTATAATGTTATTTTCTGCCCATGCTCTGTTGAAAGCTTAATGTTTCATGATTGGCTTGTAACTAGAAAAGAAGGGAATCTTGATACCCTGGATTTTGTAGTATAAGATCACAGTGTGTGGTGAGACTTTGCTTAACCACTGATAACTTGCCATGAAGCTGTTTCTGTCTTGGGACCAGACCCTGAAAGCCAAAACAAAGAGAAAATAGATTTATTTCATTAAATGTTCCTTTCAGCATTATATGGGGAACATCATCAAGAAGTAAAATATCTCCACTCACCTTAGTTTTTCTCCCAAATGTGTGTTGAGGCTGAGAAACCAGGATGTGTTTCTGTTTCTGGGGTTGGGGTGAAGACACCAGTGAGCCAGACAGGCTGTTCTGAGGGAATCCTTGTTCCCAGGCAGGGCAGTGAGGAGCTCCAGAGGATGCAGCCCTTCCTCCCAGCAGCACTGACTTCACCTGCTCCCACGCCTTCTCTCTCCATCCCACCAGGTTTTTCCTCTGATCTCTATCCAGCCATTTTGCTCAATCCCTTCACTCCTGCTCCCAGCCTCTTCCCTTTCTTCCTGCTGTCTGTCCATCCTTATCTTCCATGTCTCTATTCTTGAGCTTTTGTGTGTCTCCATAAATCCTCCTGCCCCACCAGTGCTGATCTCCGGCCTCAGGGCCCTGCTCAGCTCCCCAGCTCCTGCGCTGACATTCTTGGCTCTCCGCTGCTGCTCTCGGCCCTGCACAATGTGTCAGAAGCACTCGGAATAAACAAGGATTTTCGTGTTTGCAACTGCACTGAGCTGTCCTTCACGGGCCAGAATGGCTTCAGACACGACAGTTGTTTACACAGGCCGAGGTGTGGGGTCTGGGAAGACGCTGGCCGCTGTCCATGCCTGCCCAGGCAGCTGGGAGAGGTTTTCTGGGAAGCGAGTGCTGCGTGTTGACAGGCGCATCCTGAAGAAAGGCTCCTCGCTCCTTCCCAAACATGGGCAGCAGGAACCATCTTCCAGGCTCTGTCCCGAGGAGAACGTGTGCCCTTTCAAGTAAGACAAAACACCCTGAAGCAGCAGCAGACGTCTCTTGCTCTATTTTCGGCGCTTCCCTCCCAGCGCTATTCTACTGCCTAAAATTAATGGAAGTTTTCTAAATAAAATCCCATAAAATAACAGGATTTGGCAGCTCGATGTCCCTGTTGCCCAGCGGTTGGTGCCTTGTTTCTCTGGAGCATTCACTGCTCTTGTGTAAGTGCTCGTCACCCTGGCTGGAGGACTTGTCTGAGGAGGTGGGAGAAAACAGTGCTGTTTAATCTTCCAGCTTTTTCTTGTCTGGCCAGAAAACTAGGGTTCCTGACTAATCTTCCTCATGCATCAACACCATCCTTGTTTTTTTTTTCTGTAGAGTTCTGTAGAGAATTACCTCCCTTGATTACAGGCGACCTGAAAGCAACAGAGACCACACTTCATGCTTGCCTTACAATGGTGCCTTTTCTAGGAGAAAAAAAAAAACCAAACATTTCCAGCCTTACCAGCTCTTCAAAAACAAGCAGAGAGGGTTGTGATCACCCTTTGGAGGCACAGTCATCAGTTTGGGATGTGGTTGTACCTCCTGGAGCTGAAGAAATAACCCAGAGACTGTCCCACTGTGAGATACTGAGAGGGTGTGAGGATGTGTGTGTGGCTAAGACAATCTGTTTGTCAGAATGATTAAAAGAAAAAATAAAGTGGCTTCTCAGGGGATCAAAATGATGATTCCTGTCCAACTCAAGAGCTCATTTTACGTGGAAGAGTGTACAGGTTAATAATGGTAGAGTGGGTAAAAGCTTGGTTTTCTCTAATTCCTTAATAATTTTGGGGCATCTCAAAGTGTGTTCTCACTAAACAATGGATTTTGGACAAGCTAAGGACCTGAGAGTAATAAAAACTATTTGGATCTGAAATTTAGAAATTGTAGGAAATGGTTAATTAAAAATGTAACTGGTTCAGGGAAAAAAGTTTACTACCGGGTCATACTGACAGAAGAGTTTACAATTCCAAAGACCTTTTCCTTATTTTAGCCCTACAGAACAGTTAATGAAGGAATTGCTCCCTTTTTTTCCCCCCTCTGAGCTGTAGAGCACAACAGAGAAAAGCTTCCCCTGCTTCTCCTGCTGTTGTTAGAGGCCGGCAAGGGAACCTCTTACCCAGAGCTTCGAGTCTGCTGAGAATGCCTTTATACAGCCTCTACACGAATTACTTCCTCGGGGCGCTATTAACTCCTCCAGTTTGATTTATTTTTAGCCATGATGAAAATTAGCAATATCCTTGTGTCTCAGGGTGGTCACACAGCGAGTCCAGCGGCTCCTGTGCTGACGTGGTCAGAGGAATTACATTGGCTTCTCAGCAGGCAGCTTCCCTGCTGGAGCTAGGAGCACATTTTCCTCTGTCGGGAGAGCAGGATCGATCCCTCTGTGCTGCTCTGAGCTGAATGCACCCCTCCCGAGCTCTCCTTGAACTTGCCATGGATAGAGCAGCTCCAGACCGAGTCAGGGAGTGCTTGAAGATTCCCTTTCGGATTTGCCGGGCTCTGCTCCCCAGCCCGCATCACTCAGGGCAGCGCTCTCCTCATACTCCCCGCTGCTCCTGGCGCTCCCGGCCCGGCTGGGTGCCCGTGGGTGCGGGGCTGTGCGGGCTGGGTGCCCGTGGGTGCGGGGCGGTGCGAGCCGGGGCCCGGGCTCCATATTTGGCTCTGGACTGGCTGTGTCTGACCCTGGCAGCTCCGGGTTTGCCTGTGGCCGTATATGGAGCGGCTGCTCCGGCAGCTGCGGCTGACCTGAGTTAGCACCAGCAACATCTGTGTGAAATGCTGCTCCTGCAGAACCCAGCTCATTATGGTAAAGCCAAGCCTTGGACTGGCTTTGCAGTGAAGGGAGTAATTTGAAGAAAACAAATTTCCCATTAAACTCCATTTTTTTGTTGTTTGCTAGGATGTGCACGGTTATAATCTTCTCTGTGGTGGTAAAGTCATGCAGAGGGAGAGCAGAGCATAAGCAGAACATCTCTGTGTCACGAAAGTCAGTAATTCATAATGACAGTAATAAAAACCTCCTTCCCTGTGCAGAGCCAGCATGGTGCTTGCCGCACAGATCCTGCTTTTCCCATGGATGCTGTGTGAGTGCACAAGGACGGGTGGCGTCAGGTGTGGGACCTCACCCAGCTTCTCTGACACAGGTTGGGATGGGGATGTGGAGTCACAGCTCTGCAGAGACTGTACATGCCCTGCTGATACCCAGGACACAGCAGGAGAGGCATTTGTGTGCAAAGAAGCGTTAACCAAAAATGCTTGGTGAGGTCTCTTTTGTCACCAAGGTGGACAAAAGTCTGGACTTTGAGAAGGAATGGGGGGTTCAGCCTGTGCTTCCAAGGGCACAAGGAAGCAGTTTGTGCCTCAAATGTGCCTCCAGCAAACTCCACTGCACCTGAAAAAACAACGCTGCCCTGAGTTACCTGTAAAATCTGGCTAGCACAAGGGCCCTGCTCACACCTCTACTTTAGGGTGGGCGCCTTTAAGGTACACAGTGCTCACATTTGTGTAGGGACAGTGCCTGTTCAGTTTTGTAGCATCCAAGTTAAGGCTCAGCTCAGACTCTTCAGAAGATGCTTTTTGATTCTAAGAATTTTCTTACCACTCCCACTTTCAACCTGGTTTGCACTCCCTGGTTTCTGCATCGAATCCCAGAGCGGCGTCAAAAATTATTTCACTGATTTCATTTGCCTTATCTCCCTCTCTCCCTCCCTCCTTTGTGACAGATTAAAAAGCAGCAGCAAGATGTGTTAGGCTTCTTGGAAGCCAACAAAATTGAATTCGAGGAGAAGGACATCGCAGCTAACGAGGAGAACCGGAAATGGATGCGGGAGAATGTTCCAGAGGACAGTCGGCCAGCGAGCGGGAACCCGCTGCCCCCCCGGCTCTTCAATGACAGCCGCTACCTCGGGGTAAGGGCTGCTCCAGCTCTCCTGTGCTCATCCCCCTCACCTGCAGCTCTCCTGTGCTCATCCCCCTCACCTCCAGTTCTTCTGTGCTCATCCCCCTCACCTCCAGCTCTCCTGTGCTCATCCCCCTCACCTCCAGCTCTCCTGTACTCATCCCCCTCACCTCCAGCTCTCCCTGTGCTCATCCTCCTCACCTCCAGCTCTCCTGTGCCCATCCCCCTCACCTCCAGCTCTCCTGTGCTCATCCTCCTCACCTCCAGCTCTCCTGTGCTCATTCCACTCCTTTTCCTCACTGCCTCTGCCTGTGCTTCACTGTGGTGAGCAGGAAGGCAGGGCTTGCCCAACTGCAGTTGCCCAAATTGGGAAGGCTGTAGGAGGTGTTAGACATTTCCCCCCATGCTGGGCTTTTAGTAACAATTGATTCTTGAATATTCTAGTCATACCAGAGGAGAGATTAAAATGTAGACCTCTTGATTTGGATCCTACCTTGCAGTACATATATAACTTTCTTTTCCTGTGGGGTTTTTTTTCCCATCTTACAGCTCTGAAAATTCCCAGGTTTTTTTAATTCTCATTTTCCCCATGGTTGTGAACTAACACCTCACAGAAATCTGTCCCTTTTACACCAACCTTATGTTCTGTAGCAAGTTCAGATATGTGTTCTGCCCCTGTGTGGTTTGCCAGCAGGTGTGAATCCCAGATCATATGAATTGATGTCTGCCATGATCATAAATCAGTTCTCTGATCCTTCTTGGATCAGCTGTGTGTGCTTCTTGCATAAGGAAGGCTGCCATGCTTCATTTACTCCAGGGCCTTGAACAGATTAAAACCTGTGTTGCAAACACAAATCCTACTGTAATTATTTTAATGCTTGATCAAAAGTAAGTTGCCCTGCAGTACTTGTACCCAGCAGGCCATGCTTGAATGATTATTAGATTAACTGTTAGTTTTATTTTTAAAACTTAGTATCTTCTGAACAGAGCTCACAGTGTGCATTCCTCTGGGCCTTTTGGAGTCTGGTTCTGACCTGCACAGTCTGTAAGTCACGACCCACCAGTTCTGGACCTTTGTGAGACAAATCTGTGTCTACTGAAAGAAACTATTCTTAATGTGCCAAGAATTTTTCTTGCTTGTAAAATAAACAGAACTTGAAATAATATCCACAGTGAGTTGTTGTGCCACTTGGCTCTCAAAATTTTACTGACAGGTTGTGACATGGAAAAAAGGTTGGTTTGGAGTGACAAACATAAAGATGAGTAGTTATCTGAGAAGGGGCTGGTTACAAGGTTCTTGCTGTGGGTTTATTTTGCCTCCAAAATTTTGGTTGATGTCACGTTGAACTTTTGAAAGTCAGTCAGTTTGTGTTGCTGGATTCGAGTTGCTACACTTCAGCTTTCAGGAAAGTAAAAGTTAATTCCGTGCCCAGAATTTGAACCTCTTTCTGTGTTTATCTGATGCCTCTCAAGCATGAAGTTCCCTGTTTGTTCCATCTGATGCAGCACAACTGGCAGAGCAAAGAGCAAATTGGCCTTCCTGGCCCTTGCACAGCAGAGAGGCTGGGACTGGAGATGCTGTGTGGGCTGGCATGAGCCCTGCTCCTCAGGCCCAGGAATTCCTGCCCTGGGAGATGCTGAGGAGCAGGCTTATGGACTTGTGCACCAGTAAGATAAACAATCCCTTTGTTATCAAGCAGCCCCATTCCTGTCAGCAGAAGGGCTTCAGGAGGATTTACCATGATCACACACATTTTTATCAAACCAGCACGCCAATGCTGCATGTGCAAATGGAGCAATAATTTGATATCCCTGAAGTCCAGGCAGCTGGAATCTTCTGGTCCCTGTACCTTGTTCTGTTTCAGCTGCAGCAGCCTCTCCTTAGAGCTGCCCCCCTCAGTTGCTGTTCCTTAGGCTTTTGCCTCCCAGACAGTCAGGAATCCAGAGCAGCATGCCCTAAACAGCTCTCCCTGACTCCAGCCTGAGACCGAGCTGCTGCCTGCCTTGGGCTTCCCAGACAGGACTCTGCATGCAAACATTGCCTAGGAAAGATGGAGGAGGCTGGTAATGTGCATCAGTTAAAAATGGAGAGCAGGAAAGTCATTGGACTGATGCCTGCTGAGTTCAGAAGTCAGAGCGAGGGAATTGTGTGGTAACTTGGACAACAGTGAGCTTGCATAAAACTTCTGGGTTCCTTTAGTTGGGGGGTTGGCAACTGGTATTTCTTCTTATTTATTTATTTATTTNGTGGCTGTGTGTGTTTAGGGCATTTGTAGTATATTGTGAGTGAACAGTGCCACCCCATTGCCTTCCATTGCACAGACTAATCCTTAGTGGGAAATGTGATGGGAAAGGTGCACTCTCAGTGTAAGTTCCAGTTGAACTTCCGACAGATTTAAGAGCTGGACTCCATAGTTGCACAATTGCCATCTTTATCAGGAATCAACAATGACATCTGGGAACATCAGGGTTTCTGATGACAAGGTCCAGGCTCAGCTGCTTCTTCAGGAGGAATGTTCACACCAAACCAGTGACAACACCTGCTTTGTGTGGAGTCTGTCCCTTTGGGAGAGGCTAGAGCACCTCACAGCAACATCTCCTTGGGACATAGAATGAATTTCCAGCTTGTCCCTTTCCAGACAGACCAGTTTGTGTGCTCTTAGTGCTAATGCCACGTACCTGAGCTGATGCTGGATTTTGCATTCGGCCACAGGAAGCAGTTTGCTTGGTGTGGGTTGAGTGGCACCCCAAACTGAGTTGAGGTTATTTCTGACAATTCACACCTCTGTCTTTTATTCCCTCTTCCCTCCTGCCATGGTGAAGGACTACAATGCTTTCTTTGAGGCACGGGAGAACAATGCTGTGTACGCGTTCCTGGGCTTGACTGCACCTCCTGGGTCAAAGGTAGGTGAGCACCTCCTCACAGTGAGACTGTGGCTTTCACCTCCTCTGCTCAGAATAGGATCTTGTACACGTGCTGTCATAGCCCCCATCAATCTCCTTGGGAGATAGTCTCCAGAGGGTCTCAGGCTTCAGTCTCGAAAGAGTAGTTAATATTTGCATGGAAGAATGCATAAGAAACCTAGATGAGAAAAATTATCCCAAAATCAAAGAATGTTTTCAATTCAGTAAAAAAAATTCATTCATGTGAAATTTTGATGAGATTTTTCTACTAGAAAATCTTTTGAAACCAGAGCCACTGTTTCTGAAATAACATGGTCTTGCTTCAGAGTAATTTTTTCCTCTGGCTTGTTATCCAAAGCTTATTTTCCTTTGCCAATTATGAACTGGGCTGCTCCTTTGTGGATGCAATGGGCTGGAATTCTCCTTTTGATTTTGATAGGATGAGACAAGCCTGCTTTATGCGTTTCACTTGACAGCAGCAGGATCCTCCAGGTCACTTCCAGCTTTCCTGTTCCAGTGGAGAAACACGCCACTCCCTTTTAGCTTTACTCGTGTATGAATCGAAGGTTGTGCTGTGCACATCACTAAGAGATCTAATTTTAAAGGTGGATGGTGACCCATGAGCAGTGAGCACTGCAGGTTGTGGGGCAGACTGAAACAGTTTTGGGAGCCAAATTTCCAGCAGTAGCTCCACTGGGATGGTGTGATGAGGAAAAACTGCCTCGTGCAGAGCTGCACAAAGCAGAGCCTGGGATCTGCATCCCAGCGTTACCGCTGCCGGCATCAGACCAGCTGCACACAGCACCACAGTCCTGGTGAAGTTCCTTGGAACATCTGCACTGCACTGCTCAGCAGAGTGTGCAGGATGGAGCCAAGGAACCAGGAACCAATCCTGAGACTGGAATGCAGGGAAGCTTGTGCCTTTCCCCTGGGAAGTGCAGTGGTACCAGAGAGCAGCTGCTGCCATAACAAATCAGGTCACCTGTCTCAGTAATGTTAGGAATGTCACTGCTTCCCAGACCTGCCGGCTGGCAGGAGCAGCTAGCATGGCTGGGAGGAGCTCTGCTTCTGTCCTAAGGGATGCTCCAATTCTGTCCTCACCTGAGGAAAAGGTGAATTTTAAACAGGAGGGATAGAACACAGCTGTACTCTGCTGAATTTCCATATTGTGTTGGGCTGATGATGGTAAATAACCTTTGCAGAAGTGACCCTACATCCTGCTCTGGGGCTGACTTTGGGAATTCCTCCCACAATTAGGACATCCAGTCAACTTGGTTGCAGGCTGCTGAGGAGGGTACACAGATTTGTAGGTGCTGAAATTGATGTTTCCAGCATAGCTGTGTGCAGCTTGGATATAATGCTGTAGGGAGTGACATGGCAACTGCAGAAAATGGCAGGAGGCTGGGAGCAACCTTGGCAGGAAACCTCCATTCAATGCCATCAGGAGAGATTTAGGAAGTTATTTCACTCTGAACACAAAGGTTTGATATTAATGCTAAACAGGACTGGCTCAGAAGTGAGCATGGCAAATTCAAGTAACTATTTTCTGAGCCCTGGAGGTTTGGTTTGTCCTTTGGATCTGCAACCTCTGGGAAAGGCTGGCCTTCAGTTTATCTTAAAAGCTCTACTTCAAGCAATATGGGTGTATTTTAAAGTGAGAGGATTTTGTGAGTTAAAAGCTATGTTTAATTATTTTTTTTATTAAGGATTTAAGGACTGAGGGGATGCTCAGTGAGGGGCCTTGAGGGAGAAATAAGGGAAAGTATGAAAGAGGGATAGTGTCAAGCCTGGAAAGCTGAGCCTCTCCCAGATAACTTGTAGGCCTACGCCCAAGGAAATGGAGTTTGACCTTCAAGAAAAATAGGTCAGCAGGTTACTTGTACCAACCTTCCTGGGCATGAGGGAAATAGCAGGAACCCTCTCCAGCTTTCCACTGCCTGTTGTGGAGAGAAGTACTTTGTCTTGAAAAAAACCCCAGTGGCATCTGAGCCCTGGTGATATCCTGGCCCCGCTCTCTGACCCATGACAGGCCAGCAGAGCAGACCATGGGCCAGGAGCATGGCAGCTCCAAGCCAGGATCTTCCCATGCCCTGAGTTCAAAGGCAGGATAAGGGCAGTTAGCCAGGAAAAACAGAGTGAGCCACCACATCCAAGATACAGAAGATACACATGGGACTTCCTGCCCTGCAGGCTGGGGTCACCCACTGTGTCTCCTCTTAAAAAAATCATAGACTTCTTGGAAATTCCCCTCTTAGTCCTTTCTCCTCATGTGTTTTGTTTGTTTAGCAATGCTGGCTCATGGTAACAATGATATTGAATCTGTTATCTTGAGTATTTCTATGCAGTCACAAAAGCAAATGGCTCCAACACATCTTGGCAGATGTTGAACTTTGTCCTTTCAAATAAACCAGGCTGTCCCCGCTGAGGTGCTGCACTGAGGGCACTGGGAATTCATCTCTCATTCATCTCCTTGTAGGTCATGGTACTGCTAGCAGGTAATTAAATTAATCTGCAGTCAAAAGTACACTTGGAGAAACCAAAAGGAAATTCCTTCTGCATTTCTGTTGTCATTTTGTTCCCATTTCTGATCACCTTACAAAGGCTGAAAGAAGATTGAAAAATGCAGGTTATTGTTTTATAGTTTTCTTTTGGAAACACTGAGAAACTACTAACGTGTAATTCTTTTTTTGCTGTTTCAGGAAGCTGAAGCACTGGCCAAGCAGCAAGCATGAATTTCAACTGCCTTAAATGTTTGTAAAGGGAAATTTCCACAGCTTTTTATAAAATAGTCCAACTGTCTGCTTCAAGAAATGTAGATGTGATTTCTAACATTTGATTGGTGCTTGCAGCATTCACTGTCCGTAACACAAATTGAACAAAGAATGGAAATGGGAATTTCAGGGTAGGGAGCAGGAGTGGGCTCTGATGGAAGCCGAAGCAATCAGACATGAATGAGTTACATTTGGTTTAAACTGTCCTGGCAATTCGTCAATTTTGTGTAATCTTAAAGAAACTATTTTAGTACTAAAAATGCATATGGGTTTTACCTAAAGATCCAACTACTTAAACTATGGAAAACAGCATCTAGAACGTTGTCAGATACTAATTTAGTGCCTGAGTTGCCTCAAAAATGTTACTGAGTTACACAGTAAATTTTCAGTGTCTTTCCTGGTTTCAGATGAATTTCTAGGTGGTACTGTGTAGTTTAACCATTGTAGTCACTTTGGAAAGTTGTGTTTGTCTTCTGTAGAATGGATATTTAAGGTTTGTATTGTTACACACTGTACAAGTGATAAAACCCCCAACAAACCCTATGTATTTCTCATTTAAGTGATCTGTGTGGGCTCTTAGGACAAAAAGGGTAATGGACATGGGTCCCTCACAGCTGCCTAAGCACAAGCGATGACACATCTGGGGCAAGATTCAATGTTGCAAACAAGCCAAAACAGCCAGAAATGGCCTTTCCTTACCTGTGTAAGGGTGAAAGCCTTTAATGTATTTCTCTACAAAAATACCAGTTCACACTGCTTAGAGCATTAAACATCTCACTGCATGTTCAAGTAGCCATTAGGTTCATACAGTATTTTTTCAAATGAGGAAATAAATGTTTGAATAGCAAAAGTTACTGTAATTAAGCAAGACTTCTTTTTTTTTAAGGTTTAAAATCTTCATTTCCATTCTTATTGCCATATCATAGAGGTATTCCAGGAATTGCAAATCTCTCAGTGTCTTGTGTGGAGGAATTTACCACATGCAATATTAACCTGTGTGTCCTCCCAGTGCTCATGAGGGAGCCTGTAATTCCTGGTCATATTTTAATTCCTGATTTATCATTTTGGGAGCCTGGGAAGCAGTTGGAAGCTTGTGCTTACAAAAGCAGCACAGCATCAGGATGCAGAGGGATGGACGGATGCTGCCTTACCTTAAAGATTAACACACACACAACTGTGCTTTTTTATTAACAGCTGCTGTCAGGAATTACTGCAGTTCTGTGAAATTGAAGCTCTTTTTGGATCTTAAATTTGGATCTTAAATGGGATGGAAGTTGGTTATGTTTTAAATACAGCACCACACTTTTGCTGTTCAGTATGACTTCATCTTTCTGAACAACGATGTTTTTCTTTCTTAATATTGGCTGAATCTTTCTCTGTGTCTAAATTCCTGCTCATGTTTTTGGGAAATATGGAATAGTAAGGGAAGCGTGGTAAGGGAAGTGGGATTTGACACACAAATGTCTGTACCCACACCAGTTTGCTGTGCTTCCAGTGCAAGTTTGGTGAATTACAGCCATTATTTTGGAGAAGCTGTAATTAAAACTTGCTGCCAAATTCTGTCTGTTCAGCGACCCAAAACATTCTGAAACGAGGTCAATCCCTGTCTCAACGGTCAAGAAAATTGCCAAGTTTAAGAAAGCAAAGTCACTGCCCTCGTCTGTCCCCCTCTTGCCATATGGGAGCATTCAAACTGTATCAGCATTCCTGAGGCAGCTCTGGTGAGCCAGGCTGAATTGTTCCTTTGTCCGGGGAACAAGGCACCGACACAAACTGAAAATACTGAAAATCTCTTTGTTGTGTGTGTAAAACTTAAATTTTTGATGCAGATCTCTTGCATGACTTTAGGAGTGCCCGGAATCTGTTACCTCTGTGCTGGTTTTCTGTTTCCATGGGTGCAAAAACTGAATTTGTTCTCTTCTTTCTTTTTTCCTATGTAGAGAGCAGGCATTGGGGATTTAACCTGTATGTTAACCTTTCCTGTATCATTCCAATAAAGTTGTTTTGGAACACTTTCTCACTCCATGACTTGTTTGCGTGTTTTATTCACAGTTTGTAGTTTGAAGCTGAAACAAGTGAAATTTTCAGATGAAAATACAGCTTTTTGAAAGTTCAGGACTTATACAAGGTGAACATCAGGGATCTGCTGCTGTGGGTGACGCCTGCCGAGTTGGATCCCTCACCTGTTGCAGCTAATGGGATTTAGTTACTAAATGGGATTTAATTTAGGATACACCTACCCAAAATAGTGTGTCAAGGTTTGGGTTATTTCCCTCATTATCCTGCTTTCCCACTCATTCCCCAGGGCAGGGACAGATCGGAAGTGGCTGGGACACAGCAGCTGCTCCCACGCTCAGAGCTCCTCCCCTGCTCGTTTACAAACTGTAATTAATGAGCTCTGTGCTGCCCACAGCAGGGAGCTGTGCTATTTTATATTTGTGTTGCCACAGGGCAGTGCAGGATAAATTTTAAACTAAAACTTCATTTACACCTTCCCTGTTTGCCAGGTAGATCAGGAGGCGTCTCCTCCCTGCTTCACGTGCTCAACTTCAGCACTATCTGGAAGATCTGTAGAGTTACTGAAATTACATTCTCTGCCTCCGACCTGCTCTGGGATCTGCCAAAATTCCAGGGGGATTATTGCTTGTCCCTCACACTTGTACCTTCTGTAGAGATGGTCCATTGGATGGGAAAAGGGCCACAAATCCCATTTCTACGTTGTAATGAATCCCACTTACTTCCCCTGTGTATCCACTCCGCTTGTGCAACTCACAAAAATCGTTGCTTTCCTTTGTTTTTTGATTAAAAAGTCTTAAAAACCCAGTTGTTATTCATTACTGTAAAGCTCAAGGAAAATAGTTCCCCAAAATCTTTAAAAAACCAAGCTACACATGTGCATGCAATGTGTGACAACTTTCCCTACACCAGATTGCTCAGATCCTAATCCCATGGCACAAATAAATCATTCCCACGTCGTTACCTTTTATTGAATTTCCTGCAGAAATATTCTGTGACTTACCCATATTCTGTGATCTTGGTAGAATGTTTTAGGTTGAAAGGTTCATTATGCCAGTTTTGAAGTTTATTTTTAAAAATTCTGGACTGTATTAGTACACTTGTGGAAATGCAAAAGGATTTTAAAAGTTGAGGTGACGAAGTAGAAATTGCTGGATTACTACAGGTAAGCACAGTAGTGAGTACTGAGTACACAAAAGACATATTTAGTGGAAAGTACATATATTTAGTACAAAATACGTGTGTTGTATTCATGAAGTATCAGACTTGCCCCTGTATATCTTGTAACATGAATATATAGTAATTCATTGTGTATATTACTGTATATATTTATGAATATTTGTACACATACACAATATAGCAGTATGTAACTCTTATAAACTATAACTCCTTATAGTAATTCCTTCTTTCACAGGTTGGCTTGTTGAAGGTATCATCAGGAACTTGGCCATTTCTTCATTTTAATTTGCCCAGTATTTCAAAACCCTTAATAAAAGTAAACCAGCACATCATTACTGGAATGTCAGCACTATAATTCCCATGTGGCCTCAGTTCTTTCCTGAACCCTTTCGAAGCACGCAGAGCTGGTTATTGTGTGTTTACAAGAAGCGAAGTAGATAGAACACATTTTATAGCCAAGAATTGCCCAAGTTCCGCCCGCGCCGCTGTGACGGGCCGCAATGGCGCCTGGACACCGCAGCGCCCTCGCCGCGCGCCGTTGCTGCGGCAACCAGTGGCCAGTCGGGGGCCGAGGTGGGCCCATCCGACTTATTATTGGTCATTGCTGTTGTCAGTCAATACTAAGCCCCGCCCCTCTTCTACTTAAGCCGCACCGGCTGAGGGTGCGGCGTGTGAGGGAGTCCTCTGAGGCGGGGGTGGGTTGATCGAGTGAATTTCCCTTCGGAGTGGAAAATAAAGGGGCCGCAACAGCTCTGCTTAGGAAAAAATCTCCAACATAAAACCTTTCAAACCAGTCACTGTCTAGTTATGTTTATGTGCATGCAAAGTACACAGCCTATGCTGAAAGAAGGGACTTTGTTTGCATGCAGCCGTGGTTCATATATTATCATTTAGTGTGGTGGTATTTATTTTTTCCATATACGAATGGTATTATTATTGTATTTTTTTATTCCTTCTCAATATATATTCAGCTCTAAATTCTGACATCCTTGCCTTGCTGTTTATCCTAACTGCTATCTGTGCTCAGCTTCTGAAATAACTGTGTTTCTATCTTGTTCTGACTTTAGTTTGTTAAGTAAAAAGGAATTTCATTTTGGTGAGGTCTCATTGAGAGAATGCATTAATTTCCTTGGTTATCGATGCATTTAACACCTAAATCGCAGTTTAGTTTGGGTTGGAAGGAATGTTAAAGCTCCTCTCATTCCTCCCCCTCCATGGGCAGGGACACCTTTCATAGATCAGGTTGCTGGGTATGAAATGGACTTTGATTTGCTTTTAATCACTCCACACAAATTACCTGACTTGATTTCTTCCTCTGCCTCTCTCTGTTCCTTCTGTGTTTTGTTGAAACAGCTGCACAAAAATTCCAGCTGCAACTGGCATTAATTGCAAGCTTGGCGAGGTTTAAAACTACTTGTAATTTGATCCTCCCTGGTTCCTGCCCGCCAAGACTGTAGGCAGTGACTGCTGGAGTCCCAGCCCCACCTTCTGTGCTCATATAAGGTGATTAAAAATCAGGTCATTTTGAACAGTTTTTAAATACTAAATGATTTTTACATAAATTTGGTGGGAGTAAAAATAGCTTTTATTTTGCCTCCCTAAAAATGGAAGTTTTTCATTAAATACAGGAGAAAAGGAGGGAAAGAGAGGTAATTTTACAGACTTCATTGAATCCATATGGCCAGAATTACTCCAAATCCAGTTTCTAAGGCACAACATGATATCCCACTGACAGGGGACAGGGTTAGATTGGACATTCGGAAGAAATTCTTTCTTGTGTGAGTGGGGAGGCCCTGGCACAAGTTGTCCGGAGAAGCTGTGGCTTCTCCTTTCCCTGGACGTGTTCAAGCCAGGCTGGATGGGGCTTGGAGCAATCTGGGATAGTGGAAGGTGTCCCTGTGCATGGCAGGAGGTGGCACTGGATGATAATTTGTGTCTTGCTGCTGTCATTAAACAGTGTCTTTTTAAAATCTTTTGTCTTGTACTTTGATGACATTCAGCTTCATTGGAGGTTTTTATCTTCTGAGAAATAGGAAATTTAGAGAAGTCACCAACAGAAAACTCTTCAGTCTGTGGGCTGGATCCTGTACTGAGGGGAGGGGTGGCTTATTGCATGAGCTTGGCTTCAGCTTGAAGAGGACACCTAAAACCACACCTGGCATGTGCCAGAGGTAATTTTTGAACCCCTAAAGAGCGAGTTTGGTCAATGAGCAACATGATTGTGCAGAGCTGTCCATTGGCTGCTACTTTCAGACTGGCACATTGTCCTGTTTGCTTGTCACAGACACAGGGTATTTCATCAAAATCCGGGTGAAAGGAAGTTGCCTACTCCTTTCCCATCAGTGGCACATCACAAGACTAAATTTAGCTGCGTGTTTCCACAGGGGAAGTGGTGTAAGTCCACGAGTCAGCTGAGCAGCACCGAGCTCCTGCCTGTGGAAGTGTTGGTGGAATTCGGTTCCGATTTTGCTCTGCCCGGCACAGCCCTGACCCTCTGCTCCTTCCCCTTGCCCTGTTCTGGCTGTCAGCAGCTCCTCGGCATCACACTGTGGCCAGAAACATCTCAATTCATTTTCAAACATCCTCTTTTAGACGTGGCCCTCTCTTGGTGTTCAAAAACCGCGCCCTCTCCCAGCAGGATCACTTCTGTTTTATGAGTTAGAAACCCCGGGGAACTGCACCGTGAGTGCGTCAGGCTATTTCTGCACAGACAGCAGTGAGGAAAGAGTGTGTTTCCATCTGCCCCCTCCCAGCAGCAGGAGTGCTCTGGGCTCGGGGAAATCCTCCTCGGACCTGACTGGGCTTGGTAAGTTGGGCTTTTTGTGCCTTTTTCTTTTCCTTATGCTTTATTCCAGAACACAAGAACCACATATTTTATTTGGAGGAGACCAGTTTTTCCAAGATTACCATATTTTAGCTCTTTATGAGCAGTTTCAAAGCAATAAACCAAAATTTATCAGCAGGTAAGGGGCTGGGGACCCTGAGGTCCTACAGAGCAGGGTAAGGAGCTGGTTACCCATGTCCTACAAGGCACAGAGCATCCCAAATTCCATGGATCTTTAACAAGATTTAGACTGCCAATTTTTCTTTCTTTGGAAATTGGTTTAGCAAGTCCATTATGTGCTTAAGAAAGTGTTGCCCTGCTTTTTGCATATGTAAATGACTCTGTAAATAACCGGGTCTGCTGCCTTTCCTGCCTGCTTTGGCCTCGAAATTCCAGTGTTCCTTTCAGCTTCGTGGAGGGAACTGTGTCACAAAAATAAAGAACCCCACAAAAAATAAGAAACCCAACAGCTGTGCTGTGCCAGTGTGTAAATTCTGGGGGAAAGAATAACTAAAGTTTTAGAATATCTCCTGGAAGGAGCACTGGGGTTGAAAAGTGACCCAGTGTAGCAAGTTTCAAATATACCAGGATGTAGGGGCATGGTGAAAAGTGTTGAGCCAGAAGCACATTTTGGGTGTGTGGATAGTTCAGTTATGCAGAGGTTTAAAGGATATTTGAAGAACTGAATGATTTTCTCATGTTCATGTTTCCCATTCCTCCGTAAGAGCAATGGTTCAGGTCAGACTCTTAATGTGAAGATTCCCATTGATTTTAACAGTAGTTAAATTGGAAAGGGATGATAAGGAATCATTAGGTGTAGTAAATTATTTTGAGACACTTGTGTCTTCACTATTATCACTATTGGGGAAGGCAAATTAACTATTTATATCTTTTAAGTTCATCATTAAGGTGGACTCTAAACACATTTGATCTGCATTTTGAATACAGTTTTATTATACTTGCAGAACTCTCAGTTTCTTTTGAAGCTTCTTGACACCTCACAGGAGTGCTCAAGTCAGAAACACATCTAAATATGAATGTAGTCTTTATTTCCTTTCTATGCCTTGGAAATGGTTGTCTTGTAGTGGAAAACATTGATTAATTACTGATGGCATTGATAAAGACAAGTAAAATGATTTTGCTGATTTTTACAGCTTATAAAGTACAATCTGTCTCAGGTAGCCACGGTGCAGAAGAGACCTGGGAGCAGAAGGGATGTTACAGATGAAGCAGCTGATTAAAGCCCTTCCTGTATCTTCAGAATGATTTTTGTGGACATGGTAAAGAGGAAAAGCATGCAGCTTGATGTTTGCTGAAAATAAATGCTTAAGAGAGAAAGAAAAGTCACTGTCTTTGTGAGAAGTGCCCTGTTAATTAGTAGTAATAGCAATAATAATAATATAATCATTCTAGAATAGTTGTTGAATAGTAGTTGTTGTTGTATTGCGCCTGTCTTTGTGTCCCAAGGCTCCATGGAACTCTGGTGATCCCTGTTGCTCACACTTGTCACCATGCTGGCAGAAGGCATCCTAACGAGGCTCATCTATAAAGAAAGCTGTCATCAAGATAAGCCTTGCAAATCTCCTGCATCCCAAAAGGCTAAAGAGGGAATCTGGAGTCAGAAACTTGTAGACATCCCAAAAATTAAAGGCTTTGCTAATGGATGTGAGAAGCGTGAGGAGCTCTCTGCCAGAAGCAGCAAGGTGGAAGCTGGGAGCAGCCCCCAATGGGGATCCATAGAAAAGGAGCCTGCAAAAGATCAGGAAATGCTGGTTAAAGGAACTGCATCCCCAGCTTTACATATCCCCAAGAGAGGAGGAAGCCTAGACCAGGTGGATTTGTACAGATCCTGGCCATGCAACAGCACTTACCAGAACTATCCTGACCTGCAGATTGGAGGGGACCATGTGGGGGACCACACGTGTGACTCAGGCTGTGTCCTGGACCATGTGTGTGATGAACTTCCCGATAGCCCTGTCCTGCTCTCCATAGATATTCCCCTGGGTCAGTCCCCTCTGTGTGAGCATCCCAAAAAGCCCAGTGTGATGTCCCTGCCTGGAGATGAAGCTGGAGAAAGGAGACTCATGCTCAGTGAGGAGCCCCTTTCCAACTCCACACTCAACAAGTACATGGAATGGAAGCTAAAGTGGCAGAGCTCTAGAAACAGTTTTTTGAAGAAAGTCTGGCCAGGTGTGGTTCCATAACAAACCTCCTCACCTGCAGCTGGATAAGGAACAGCCTGGACCAGATAAGTGTTCAGATCCCCCAGGAGCAGAACATAGAAACCTCCAAAGCCAGAGGAGCCCTCTTGCACTCGTTGGCTTTGTTCAGCTCCCGCAACACTCCCAGCAGGAACAGCTCTGAGTTCAGCACCCCAAACCTCCAAATCTCCAATGCAGTGGATGCAAAATGGAGCTGCAGGATGGAATTCACATCCTGACTGAGCTGCTCAGCTCAGGAGAGGGATGGATTTCAGGTATGAATGCCTCACTCTAAGGATTAGGTTGCAAAATGGAAACATTTGCACACTACACTTGTTCTAATGAATATTTTAAGTCTTAAATCCCTTTGGTAGCAGGGGAAGTAAAGGTCACTGTTTTCTGTTTTCTAATGGAGAATTTGAAATCAATTTCTCTCCAAAATACTGGTTAATCATGTTTTTATAATATATATAGAATCATAGAACTGTTAAAGTTGGAAATGATCACTAACATCATCAAGTCCAGCCATCAACCCAGCACCACTAAATCATGTCCTCAATTGCCATATCCACACATAAAAGCATTAATTTTCTGCAAAATCAGCAAGCAAAGATGACTGCAGCATTCCTGAAAAAATACTGCAAGATTCCTGCATCTTCATTTGGAAATTTAAATATAGATTTCTGTATGGAAGTACTGTTGATTGGCTCTCAAACACATTTTCTCCCCTTGCTCTTGCTTGTCAGCAAATATTTCAGCTGGAAATTATTCATTATGTCACCACTGTAAAATGATAGATTGATTGGACGGTTACCTGCTCTGCAGAATTTTTTTACTAATAAAGATTTTGTTGGGTGTTTTTGCTTGTGGTTGGTTTTTTGTTTGTTTTAATCTCAGCAGGACTGAGAAGAAGCTGCTCCTGAGGGAAAAGTGATCTGAGTGGGCAATGTAAGGACTTCTCTCTCCTGATTAAAATGACAGGGAACAATAATTCCTGATAAGGAAATAAATTAATAAAATCAGACTTATACACATCCAAGACCTAAATGGTCATTGCCTGATCCAAAATTCCCACTGACCTTGGTGCAAGGAATATAAGCAATACTGAATCTCATCCTTGCTTTCTAGGAGCATGAGGAAAAGGATGATTTGCTTCCCTATGCATTGCCTTAATTCCATGTGTGTCTCATTAATCTCCTGCTCAGCATTCAAAATCAAGCCAGGAGGGCTTTGGAAGAGGCCAAATGACTTCATTAAATTCCAGAGGAGTCCAGGGTGGGCAGAGGTCTCCAGATTTGCTTGGTGGAGGTGTAGAGAACAATTTAACCAAGTGTGAGAGGGGAAATATTCCAGAGGGTAGTAGTAGCCAAAGGGTTTGCAATTATCCATAGCAAGAAGTGCCATTTGTGCTGCCCTGCCCCAGCCCTTGCTTCCCCCTAGGATCTATTTATAGTTCATGCCAAAGTCTGGAAAGAAATTAATTGCACGAGGTTCTTCCTCAGGAAATGAAAAAGTTGGAGGTTAAACCTGAGCTCCAGAGCTGGTTTTCTGTCCTCCCCAGCTCTGAGGAATGCATTGGAGGAGCCCCTCTCTGCTCTGCTGCTCACCTCAGCCCCAGCCCCAGGGATTAAAGTCAATGGATCAGCAGCAGCTGCTGCAGTGGGAGAATCCCTGATGGATCTGCTGCTCCATCCCGGGACACAAATGGAGCGGCAGAGGAGAAAACACATAAATAAAGAGAGTTTGGCAAAACCTACGAAGTTATGTTCATCCCATCCCTTCTCAGGACTGGTTTCAGAGTTTGTTTTTAAATTAATTTTATTAAATATGTGGACAATTTTAGCAGGAATGAAAACAAAACCACGTAACAGCAGTGTTTTGATGAAAATAGGTAATTTAGACCACCCCAATGATGTGCGTTTTCACAGCACAAATGGAGATGCAGGTAAATGCACATTGTTAATGTAAAGCACATTGTATTTTCTTATTGATTTTATATAGTTTTGCCCATAGAAAAATATTGTTCATGTGCTTCCCCACCCAGCATTTGTTAAACTGGTTTAATCCACAATTTAAGTATAAATTTCTCTTTGTAGGAAGAAGGATGTTGCTGCAGAATACCTTTTTGGGGAAAAATCTGTTAATTTCTAAAAAGAGGAGACAAATACATTTATTGCTAACTTAAATACTATTTTGATTGAATTTTATTTTAATTGACATGTTGCAATCCATGACCTGCTTTGGTTTTATTTATATTTGGAAGATGCCAAGTCCCATTATGAGCCTGAGTAAAACTCCATCAGCTGCACTGGAGCTGTGCCTGTTTTCACTAGGAGGAAAAATGCCTCAGTGAACTCAAGTTCCATGGGGAAAATCCCTGGAAAGGTGCTTTTCCAGTCTGCTGAAGGGCAGCAGCTGGATTTCATTACAAAGGAAAGCAGTGCCATATTTTACAGGGCAGACATCCATGGCCAGATTCTGCCTGGAGCTGATTTTTATCCACATGCCAAAAAATCTGATGTTGGAGGAGAAATGCTGGCAGGGAATTTTTACCTTCATATCCAGCTCTCATGCCGTGTTCCCACAGAGGAATATTCACCAGGTCCTGGGACCCAGACCCTGTAGAAGGCTGGACTCTTTAGTTAAATTTCCCCAATTAATCCTGTAGCCAGGATGTTCTCCAGCCTGCCTCAGTTGTGGGAATTAAGGCCCCTCTAGAAGGTGACTTCATCTACCTGGAGGATAATTAGGATTTTTACACATTAACAATTTTTCTGAGATTTATTAAATAGTCAAATGGTGATATCTAGTGGTGGTTTCCTTTAGTACCTTCCAGGCCAGGATTTCCAGAGCTTTACAGTCATTTTGCAATGAAATCTCAAAGTCCATCTTTCTCCGGAGGGATGATTATTTCCCATTAAAAGGATGCCCAGATGCACAGAACAACAATTTCCATCAATTAATGTTCTATTCCAGTTGAAATCAAGAAGGACTTAAAACATTAAAACCCTTCCCTTTGGGACTAAAGTTTCTGACTGACAATCAGAAAAATCTTAAACACTAAATACCTGTATTTTTCATTCATCTCTCTTTTAATCAGGAAAAAGGCATTTGCTTATTAAACAAATGAAACTAATTCTGAGCGGCTCGTTTTTCACCCAAAATGTAAAATATTAATCAATTTTTAATGGGCTGAAATCTACTTTTTAGCAAAATGTTCTTTTTTGGCTCTCTGCCATTTTATGCAGGGCATGGCAAAATGATTTTTTTCTCTCTGTTTTGATCCTGCTTTGCATACAGATTTAAAAAATTCAGATATTTGATAGTAATTAATCTAATTGTCTTTTTCTTTAACCGGAATATCGTCACCACTTAATCCTTGCCTGCTTTTCCTTTGAGTTCATTTATTTGTGATAATTCCATGAATCTGTTGGGAATATAAATCATAGTGAGAGTCAGCGGTCGTTTGGTAAATGAGTGCCCAGGTGCTAATGAACCTTCCACTCCCACATGCACCATCCTGGCTCCCTTCTGAGGGGAAATAAAAGGGTTTTAGTATGGAACTGTGGATCCCAGGAGGTTGAAGACCTTCCCTTTTCCGTCCTGTTCAGTGTAGGGATTGTGGCTACTCCCCTTCTCTTGTGGGCTGTGCTCTTGGGGAGGCAAAAAATCTGGAGGAATATTTGATGCGCTGGAGCAAAGTGAGGGGAAATTTGTGTGTGGAGCTGAATTATCAAAACTTGCACAAAATGTGTTGGGAATCCTGTATGGTTGATGTCCATCCAGGCTTTGTTTTCCTCGGGATGCTTGTTTGAGGCTCTTTGCAGAAGAAAATTTGTTGCTGTTTTTACGGCCTTTTAAACTGCCGTGCCATGGGAACGATGTGGCATCTTACCACCTTTCCTGGGGCTTTATTTGGTGGTGTTTCTGAAAGAAAGGTGAGCCAGGAGCTGAAGAGCTTCCCCTGGAGAAGGGAAACTGCAGGACTCTGAAGAGCTGGGACTAAAACCAGCCCCAGGAGAAGAGCTGAGACTCGCAGGGGTTTTCTGTGTCCCACCACTGCTGCTCCTCCTTGAGGTTAAGTGGGAACAGCACCTTTCCTAATGGAGCTCTGGTTGGGTTAAAGCTGAAATATGGGCTCTGTGGAACTCTCTGGGAATATCAGCTCTATTTTGGAGCCAGGCTGGAGAGAGGTGGGGGGGCTCTGGAAAAGAAAAGGCTTTGGAGAGAGCTCAGAGCCCCTTCCAGTGCCTGAAGGGACTCCAAGAGAGCTGGAGAGAGACAAGGATGAGGGCCCAGAGTGACAGGACAAAGGGGAATGGCTTCCCATGCCAGAGGGCAGAGTGAGATGGGATATTGGGAAGAATTTCCTGGCTTTGAGGGTGGGGAGGTCCTGGCAGAGGGTACCCAGAGAACCTGTGGCTGCCTCTGGATCTCTGGAAGTGTCCGAGGCCAGATTGGATAGGACTTGGAGCAACCTGGGGTAGTGGAAGGTGTCCCTGCCCATGGCACAGGGTGGCAGTGGATGATTTTTGAAGGTTCTTCCAACCCAAACCAGTCAGTCATCCCATGATTTTTTTATCTTTTCTGCCTGTCTCCCCACGTTGGTGCAGGAAGGGTTGCCCTGCCTCTCACTCCTGTGTTGGGACACAGAGGCTTTCCTTTCCTGGGCTCTGATTTGTCATTTAGGGATCTTGATTCTCAAAACATTTTCTAATTTTGTGCAATAGTACCACTTATTAATCTGCTGTGTTGCTGTTTTTTGTTCTCGTTTCCTATCTGTAGTGATTACACACTTCTGCTTTCCATTGCCAAATTTCTAAGGCCCACGGACCATTTATTCCCATTCTCTATTGCTCAACCATACAAAGTTTATATTTCAATAATTAATTACTAATCTGAGAGGTAACAAAAGTTAATGAAGATGAGTTAGAGAACTCCTAGACCTGCTGTCACTTTTTTTTTTTTTAATTTTAAGCTGTGTTGGTTCTTTGTTTCACATGAGTGAGATTTATGAATGTAATGGAATAGGGAACAGAACTACAAACGAATTCCTTGAAAATCTCGCCTTGAAGTTTTTAAATTACCAAACTTTGTTCTTCTTTCCTGGTAGCTGAATTATAAAAAAACCCTTTCCTGGAACAGAAAGCAAATCATCCATGTTGCACACGTTAGATTTATACAAATCAGAGTGTAAAGTGCTGTGTGTGGATATTGGTGCTGGTGTTTGCATGGGAAAGGCCAAGGGCACAGCTCCCTTTCCTGCCCAGGCTCTGCTCCAGCTCAGCCATCAAACAGCAAGGACAGGTCACTGATAACAGGCAAATGGCTTGGGGACAGTTTTATTGAATATTTTTATATAACAAAGGCATCCTTGGCAATAGCCACCTGCTTATGTTCATTCCACGAAGAGAAACAAAAGGCTGTGTCCAGCAGGTAAAAAACTTCAGGGAAAGCATGGATTTCTCCTGACAATGTGTGGGACCAGGGTATGGTATCCTGGGGGCAGCCAATAAATGGGAACTGTGATGAAATCCATGAAATAAATATCCCAGATCTCACTAGTAAGGAGGCAGAATGTGCTCACATCTCTGCTGAGATACATTCTTTTAACTCGTTCCATATCAATATTCCAGCTACTCAATGTAATTTTGTACAGATTCTCCCTAAACCCAGATTTTTGACTGGGATCACTGATGTTATCTTAAACCTCAGCCTGCCTGGGCTCTGGGTGCCCACGAGGCTCCCCAGCTCCTTGCATCACCAAGTTACTTTTCAGTGTCCCCGTGCCCTGTGATGTGCTGACAGACCCCACGTGGTGGCTCGGGGTTTTCCGGGTTTCCTGTTCCTGCTGCCCACAGTAGCTGTGGGTGGAATCCTTCCCAGAAGGGGAAGTGGGATGAGTGGTTTGGAGCTTTTTAGGGTAAGCTGAGGGGGGGAAAAAAAAAAAAGGTTTACTTCTAAAAAGGGCCAAAAAAAAAACCCAACAAAAAAAGGTGGCACCACTAAAACATCTCCTGGGTGCTCCCAAATATCTGTCTCAGAGGTCAGCATAGAGCACTGAAGGGTTTCCCTAGGGAAAGCCAAGAGGTCCCTCAGGGATAATCCACCATGGTACTTGTGGGGTCATAGACAGGAGGTGGGTGCTCCCTTGGGAAAACCGTGCAGACATGTCACGTTTTTATTACAGGAGGCTGAATTTTGGTCACTGGTGTCACATCCCACAATAACTCTGTTCTTCTCCCAGTCTCCCTCATTCCGTCAGGAGCAAGGTGCCCGTCAGCAGAATTATGGGGATCAAAATCCAGCCTGGAGACTGAAAAAGGTAGGAAAGAGGATTGCATTAGGGAAAAAATAAAGCCTGCCCATAAACATTGGATCAAACAGTGCTTGTGTGAAAAAGTGGATCAATAATATCAATAGCCATTACCAGAGGAACAGCACGAATTCTGTTATCATAGAACTTTGGAAAAACATTTTGTCTTTGGATTCTGGCTTATTCGTAGCTGATATATGAGGAACTTGGTGGTCTTAGAGGTCTTTCCCAACCTTAATGATTTTATAAGCTAGCTGTCTTTGAAAAACAGGGTATATTTTAAAATTACCCTCCCTGCTGACCTTCCTTAAATTCTTTCCCAGCTCTTTTGGTTTTTTTTTTCAGGTTCTGTCATTAATTAACTATAGATTCTACACACAAACCCAGTTTCCAGGATGCTGTTGAACTCCCCACTGCAAGGCTTTTTCCCCCTCTAACATACAAACATTTTGGTTTTGGCTTAAGGGAAGTGTAGGTGAGCATTAACTTTTTTGCCATTTTTTTTGCAAGAATAACAGAAGACAAAATGGATCATTTGGGGCTGGAGGGGAATGGGGGGTTGGCATAATTCCTTTTCCATGCTGCCAAATAGAACAAGTCCTCAAACCTGGAGCTTTAACACCCAATATTTCAACAGAAAAAGGAAAATATGATGGCTTGGGATGTGAGCCCAGGCTCAGAGCTGCTTCCATTGCTCTTCCTCTGGCTAAATAATTACTTAATTACTTCTTAATTACTGTTAAGAGCACTGTTCTCCCTTCTTCAAAGTAATGAGTGATTTCTTTTTCAATGTTAGGAAGAAATTCCTTCCTGTGAGGGCGGTGCGGCTTTGGCGCCGGTTTTCCAGAGAAGATGTGGATGCCCTGGAAGTGTCCAAGGGATAGAGCTTGGAGCTACCTGGGACAGTGGGAGGTGTCTCATGGATGGGGGGTTGGAATGAGATGAGCGTTAAGGTCCCTTTGTCTGATTCTATGAAATTCCAATGAGCCCTGGTAAGGCAGGAAGGAGTCTCTCCTCCAGAGCATCACTGCATCCCTCCTGTCTTGCAAAACTTATCCTCCTCTTTCTTTACAAATGGGATGAGGAACAGGGAGTCCAAGTGGTGCTGAGGCCCAGGATCTGTGTCCTGGGCCCCCACAGCTCAGAAGTGGGTCACCAGCCTGTCACTGGCCCTTGATTCTGGTGTCACTCAGGCGGCTGAAGGGAACAAATAGGCCATCGATCCGTCTGGTAACAGCCCCGGGCCCCAGATTTTAATTACCAGTGTTCTTTGGGCTAAATTTGTGCCTCTTGAAACATCATCAGTCTAAACAAAGCTTCACAATGGAGGAATTTGACCCAATACATTTTTTTCTCTCCGCTGTTTTATTAAAATCTGTTAAACGCTGCCGAAACTACCTTTATTTTCCCATTTTTCCAACTATTCTGAGCAACTCAGTTTTTGATGCTGTTTTCAATAGAGATGAAAAGAACTTTTCCTGTAAGTGTTTTTTATAGGAAGCTTTAAGCAATTGTAGAGCCTAATTTGTCCCACACAGGTGCCCTCTGTTCTCGCAGCTCTGTATGTAGCCCAACAAACTGGGTGATTTGCTTTTTTTACCAAATGAAAACTGATTTCCAGTAATGTTTGTGTTGTGTTCTTCGTGTGGGCAATGCAGAAATCCAGGAAAACCCCCTGTGCGATGGAGCTGTTTCGGGATGGGGTTTTTTATGGGACCTGTTCTGTCAAGTCTGTCTGTTCTAACAGCAGTGCAGGTTACTTTTTTTCCCCTCCAAGAGAGGTTTATGAGAGACTGGGAGCCAAACCACCTCAAGAGTTGGGGCTAAAATGTGAGTTGTACCATTGGTCTGAGGGCACATGGGGCATTTCCTCAAGGAAGCATCCACAGGAGGAACTTCTGTTTGGGCACGTGGCACCAAAAAGCGCCACTAGAGTGGGATCTCCCAGCTGGAAACTGATGGACCAGGGAGGGAAGCCAGCCTGGGGTGGAGCATTTGCTCCTCCCTTTGCAGCCACCCCCCACAAGCGCCGGTGTCTCCAGCAGCTCTTCCAACCACTCACCCATCACAGTGGGAGCAGCTGGAGCTTCCAGGGACATGGAGAGACAGGGACACGGAGCTGCAGCTGTCCTGGCTGTGTCCTGGCTCTCCTGCATCCTCCAATCCCCATGGGTGGGAGCCCTGCAGGAGCCACTGCTGGAGGAGGATGCGATCCTGGAGAACATCAGCTGGGCTGCTGAGGAAGACCATGGCAATGACTCCTCAGAGCACGCCTTCTTCTCTCTGGATTATCAGCATGTCCAGGTGCCCTTTGAAATCACACTCTGGATCATGCTGGCATCCTTGGCCAAAATAGGTGAGGCCTCCTGAGAGGATGAGGAGGGATGGGGAATCTCTGTGGGGGTGGTGTGGGCAGGGGTGGCCTTTGCTCCACCTCCTCTCTGGTTTGGAGCCTGAGGTAACATGCCAAACCCCTGGAATCTGCACACTGTGTGCCAGAGACACTGCACAGGTGGAAAACAAGTTGCATTTTGGGTTGGAAATGGTGGTTTTACATCTAGAAATTCACACCTGGGAGTACTGTTGCTGTTAGGAGGAAAAATGCTGGGTTTCCAGGAGGAGGAATTTGATTTAACTGCAGGACACACCAAGGTGTGTGTTCATCTTGATTTCCTTGCCAGCCATGCTCCGTGTAGGTGGTCCACTGACATCTTCATCTTAAAATGAAGATTCGTTATTCTTCTAAAAGTGCCCTGTGTCTGGGCAAGGAATAATTCTGTCCATGTCCAGGGGGTTACACAGCCAAAAATAAAATTTCTGTGCATTGATTTTATATGCATCGTCATCTAAGAAAGCTTTAAGTTATGCAAAGTATCTGATCTTTTTTATATTTTCCTCTGAAAAACTGGGCACAGGAAAGTGAAAATTATATATAAATATTTTTCTCCAGGAATTGTCTTCTGTTCTGTTAAATTACTGCTATAAAAGTTATTTCACAGTATTTTTTTCTTTTATTTATTTTCCTCAGGATGGAGAAGTCATGGGTTTGATCAGAATTTTTCAGATGGAAAGGGTCTTTTTGTCTGACTAATTTCATGTTACAGAATGAGACCCTAATTCTAGTCACATGCATGAAGACATAATAATGATCAGAGATTTTTAAAAAATATTATTCTAATTAGGTTTGTTTCAATGACTTTTTCTATTAATAACTCACCTTGTACTTGCGGTGGTTGTTCCAGTCTTGGGCATTGCACAGGACTGGCTAAATTGGACATTTTTAAGCTTTTCAGCTTTAATTGCTAATGAAAAAATACTATTAAAAGTGGACCTTTATAATCAATTGGAAGACTTTTTGTGATTTTTTTTTTTTAATTTTAATGTATAGAATCTGTTTTGTGTTTAAAATTAGAAGTTGCTATTTCTGTTAGTGCTGAAGATGGGCTGCTGACTAGATTACATAATGAATAGTTCCAAATACTGTTTTATTTATGCAGGTCATTACTTTTTATTTATTACCTCAGTATATCTCTCTAACCTTATGCTACGGTGAAATGAGGTCTGAACAGACAGTAACTTGAGAAAGCTTGGTATTTTCAGTAATTTTTAGGTTTTCTAACCAGTTTCTGAGCAACTTCACCCTCACCGTGTGAATTTTTTTGTGCTTCTCCGAGGTGTAACCTGCTGGCAGTGGGAGCGTGGGGGCCTTCTGAGGGTTTGTGAGGTAACACCAGTTTTATCTCTCCGTGCCCTCCAGGGTTCCATCTCTACAACAAGCTGCCTTCCGTCGTTCCCGAAAGCTGTTTGTTGATATTTGTGGGACTCATCATGGGGGGAATCATCTACGGATTAAACGACAGGTCACCACCAGTGATGGACAGCGACATCTTTTTCCTCTACCTCCTGCCCCCCATCGTGCTGGACGCCGGCTACTTCATGCCCAGCCGCCCCTTCTTCGAGAACATCGGCACCATCCTGCTCTACGCGGTGGTGGGGACCATCTGGAACGTGTTTGGGATCGGCTTTTCCCTGTATGGGATCTGCCAGGTGAAAGCCTTCCGGCTGCAGGACGTGTCCCTGCTGCACAACCTCCTATTCGGCAGCCTCATCGCCGCCGTGGATCCCGTGGCCGTGCTGGCTGTCTTCGAGGAGATCCACGTCAACGAGAAGCTGCACATCCTGGTTTTTGGGGAATCGCTCCTCAACGACGCCGTGACCGTGGTGAGGACCAGCCTGAACTGGGGTATTGAACCTGCAGAGGATGGTGTGCTGCGTGATGGGGTGGGAGACCTCAGCCTGCAGAAAAGGAGACTCAGGGAAGGCTTTGTTTCCCTCTGCTGCTCCTTGAAATGAGGTTGTAGCCAGGTGGGGGTTGGTCTTTTTCTCCCAGGGAGCAAGGGACAGGATGAGAGGAAATGGTTTCAAGTGTCACCAGGGGAGGTTTAGATTGGCTACCAGGGAGAATTTCTTCGTGGAAAAGGCAGTCAAGCATTGGCACAGGCTGCCCAGGGAAGTGGTGGAGTCTCCACACCTGCAGTGTTTAAAAACTGTGTGGATGTGGCACTTGGGGCCATGGTTTAGTGGTGAACATGGCAGTGCTGGCTTAACGGTTGGACCTGTCGATTTTGGAGGGATTTTCCAACCTCAGTGATTCTGTGATTTGTCGAGGGAAAAGGCATCAACAACCCCTTCTAGCAGAGGACTCCTGGTCCAGTTCTCCTTCCTGAGGCCCTGGGCAGCATTCAAGTGAACTTAGAAGTTTTCAGGTTTCCCTTTGACTCCGTGTCTGGGGACAGAAATGTCCGTGAGGGCCACAGCAGTCCCCTGGTAGGAGCCAGACCTCCTGGGCAGGAGGTGACACTGCACTGGCAGAAATCTCCCCAGTGCCTTTGGTGTCATGACCACGTCTGGTGAACATCCAGTTAACAGCTGTTTCCCTCTTTCCTTTCCCCCACCTCCCAAGGTGCTCTACAAGCTCTTCCGCTCTTTCTGTGAGATGCCGACCATCAAAAGCGTGGATGTTTTTGCCGGAGTTGGGAAATTCTTCGTGGTCGGGCTGGGAGGAGTTTTAGTGGGGCTGAGTTTTGGGTTCACTGCTGCCTTCACCACGCGCTTCACCAAGGACATCCGCGTCATCGAGCCCCTCTTCGTGTTCCTGTACAGCTACCTGTCCTACCTCACTGCTGAGATGTTCCACCTCTCTGGGATCGTGGCGTAAGTGAGGCCTGGCAGCTTCTCTCTCCGGGAAAACTTCCTGTCTGTATCCACTGAAAAATACCCAAAAACGTTTTAAAATTTGGAAATCTGTGTATGACGGGGAGCAGGGCCCTCTCCAAGTGTGTCACTCTGTTTCCCAGCTTGCACATCGATGGCTGGGTGGTGGGTTTATGTAGGTTATTGAGGAATGTTTGTTTGAGGCCCGTGGTTTTTGTTTGGAAAGGCTGGATGTTCCAACAGTGAGATGTCTGGTAAATTTGGCTTTGGCAGAGCCAGAAGACGTTTCTTAGCTTATTTTGTTATTTTCCACATGGCCCAGTCAAAAGCAGCATGGGGAGAGTTACAGGGAGGATTTAGTCAGCTCCTTGGAAAGGTTTGGTCTTGGTTTGCAGCACATCTGTCCTCAGGTCCCCTTCCCCATCTGCATGTCCTGCCTGGCAGCCCTTGGCATGTCAGAGTGATGGGATGGGAACTGAAGCCTGAAATATTCCTGCTTTTTGGCAGCAGAGGATTCTAATGAAAACCTCTGCTTTGGAGATTCTGACTTGGCTCCAGAAGTTCAGACACAGCTCATGTCTGGCCTCAGGTGTCAACCAACACCTCTGTCTCCAGTAACGTTGGGAATCTGCTGGCCAATTTTAGCCAAAGCTCTCAGAGATCATTCAGTTCATTTAATTTTCTTTGAGCAGGGTATATCTTTCATTAAAATGAATAATTTTGGGCCAAATCCTTCAGATTTAAGAGTCGAATTAAGCTTTGTGCTTAACTTGTCGGACATCTCACTGTCAGAGCAGATGTTGAGGCAAAAATAGCCAGAAAGACCCCAGTGTTCACCAAAATCTCACCTTAGAAAGCAGAGAGAGAGAGGAAAACCAGAGGGATCCAGCCCTCCTGGATTCTGTGGGCTGGTATCTATTGAGTGTGGTTCTCCTACCCAAACAGACTCAGCTAGTGCTGAGGATCACAGCCATTGAATATTCTCCCAAAGACACCAAAATGCACCTACCCTGCATCAGCTGCTGCAGTGTAAACAACTGTGCAGCTGATGAGAATGAAGATAAAAAGAAAATAAAAAAATGGAGTGGGCTCCCAGCTCAACACAGAAATATCTGGGAGATCTATTTTAAAACTAATGATGTTGCTTTGTATATAAACCATTCTTGCATCTTGCAGATTTTGTTTCCTTGGCTGGTTAATAGGAGCAATATTTGTGTGTTACTGAAAACAATTCCAGCTCTGGGAATAGGTAGGAAAAGCCTATTTATAGGAGTGCAAGACAGAACAGTGAAATAAATACGCTGCATAATCATCGTGGAGCAGAAAACATTCAATCCTAATGGTGTCTCCTTCTATCAATCACAGTCTGCTGTACCCATTATGGAACCCATTTGCTGTTCTTTTGAATAATGCATTTTTTTCTAAAGCAAAACAATGGCAAAGGCAGCTGATTCCTGCACTGTGCCCTTCTAATTGCCAAATTATAAATGCCTGTCTTATAGATCTGGAGTTCAAACAATTCATTCTGTTGTGGCCAGGGAATACTGTATTATAAGAAGCAGCTTTTGGCAGTTTGTTTCTTTGAAAAATAATTTGATTGCCAAAAAAATCAATTCTACATAGTCCAAAAAAATATTAAAAAAAATCTGAATACAGCTCGGTCTGTGAAACAGTTCTGCAAATGGGTTTTAGTTTGATTTTTTTTCTTTCTTATTTTCTTTTTTTTGTTTGTTTTCCTGCCCCTTGTCTTGGTGGCAATGTCCATCTTTAGCCAGGGCAAGACAAGTTTATTCCCTTTCTGTGACCCTGCTGTGATCCCATGTCCGTTCTCCAATAACCATTCTCAAACCACAGTTCTGGAAGTTACTTGCCCGTAAATACTTGGATTTCTTAGTTTTTAACTGTAACTATATTCTCTGCTATTTTTTGAGGCAGAGACAGAAACTGAAGATTTTTATTTTTATTTTTTTTTCACTCTGTGGTTAAGTCCCTGTTTCTCTTTCTGGCAAAGCAGGTCAGAACTAAAAGGATAACTCAAACTAGACCTGTATTAGAATATTTTTATGTACTGGTACATTTTCTTAGGAGATAAAAGATGTGAACTCAGACATTTGGTGAGAAAGGGATTTGAATCTTGGTCTCCTGCTGCTGGATAACAGAGGATCCCACTCCTTAGCACAAGCGTTGTGACTTTCCTGATTCTGACCTTTCCTATCCTCTGCTTTTGCCACAAATCCTCTCCCTAAAGCCCAGTTTTAAATTCAAACAGACCCAAATGCTTGTGTCTTCAAAATAATGTGAAATGTCAGTGAAATTCTGGGTTAAACAGGATATTTTCAGTGCAAAGCAGTAATTGCCTGGCAGTTCTTTGAGCAGCTCTTAGCTGATAGTTCTAGGTGAGCCACCAGCTCCTTTGTTTGGGTCACTTACCTGTCCTGGTCACAGCAGGTGTGACCAGGTCACACCTAGAGCCACCAACAAGCCAAGGATTTGCTTCTCTGTTGGCTTTTCTGTGATCCAACCTCGTGATGTTCCCTGTGGAAGTGGTTTTCAGTGCAATAAAAATATGGATGGCCTTGCCAAACAGCACAGGAAGTCAGATCTTGGAAATTTAAAGCCCTTTTTCTATTCCCACTGCAATATTTAGCAGAATATTGCTAGAAACCTGCTGCAAAAAATGTTTTGGTCCAGATTAAAATATAAAAAACAGACCTTCAGCGCTTTGAGCGCTCAATTGTTTTGACCTCCTAGGATTGCTGGCCTGAAAACGTATTGATTTGAAAAGCTGATGAATTAGGCTAATGCCATGTTCCCTGGAACTTGAAGAAGCAATTATCCATGAAAAATTGCCAGGCAATTGCAAGGTCAGAGTTTGGCAAAGTTAAAGAAGTGGAAACGGTGCGTGGGGAAGGGAAGAGCTTGGTGTTAGTTGGGCGTGTTGCTTTGCGCTCTGATAAAATGCAACAGGTGATGAATTGTTCACCTGTTAAAATGCAGATTTGGACAGTTTGGGCAACCTATAAAGTATTTTATTGTCCTGGTGGTGCTGATACTCTTGGCCTGATGTAGGAAGTGAATCAGCCCCCAGTGAAATGTCTGCAAACATCCAAGACTTGATGAAACCCACTTTTTTTCATAACTGATGGGTCGATTTTCTGTGTTAAGGGAGAAGAACATACTGTTTCTTTTTCACTGTTTATTTTTCACTTCCTCAGCATCATTTCCTGTGCCATGGGCATGAAGCGTTACGTGGAGGCCAACATCTCCCTCAAGTCCCACACCACAGTCAAGTACTTCATGAAGATGTGGAGCAGTGTGAGCGACACCCTCATCTTCATCTTCCTCGGAGTTTCCACCATCGGGGAAAACCACGAGTGGAACTGGCCCTACATTTGCTTCACGGTTATTTTCTGTCTCATTTGGAGGGCACTTGGTAGGGGCAATTGTAGAATCTTGATTTTTCATGTGTGTTACTGTTTATGGGAGCGAGGAATGAGATTCCTTTAGCTCTGCCTCTCCATCATCCTTTCCTGCTCGCTCTGCAGTGCGATTATTCCAGATGGGAATGCTAGGACGAGGCTGGGACATCCCAGCCATTGCTTCCTGTTCCTCCATTTTAGTCAATTCCAAATCTTGCATTTTGCTGCAGTTTCCTGCTCTGTGCACTCTCAGGTGCTGGATAGAAACCCTCATGAGATCTATTTCACCAATGTCTCTTTTTTGCCATGATCTTCCTTTACCCTCCTTCACTGCCACGATCTCCTCTTCCATTTCAGTGTTTTTTCAGTCCCTTGGTATTCTCCCAACAGGAGGGACTTTGTAGGTACATACCTTGGAGTGAGAGATCCATGAAAATCCTCTGACCTCGTATTCTGAGTTGTGGCAGTTTAAGGGATTTAATTCATAATAAGGTTGTGTACAGCAGCATCCTTCACTGGGAAACTGGAGATGGAAACATTCCAGTAGCTCTCCTAAACGAATGAGATTTGGGACCTGAGCTGTGAGGATTCTCCTACTCCTACCCCAGAATTTCAGATTAGGATTGAGAATGGCAGGATTGGGGAATGGCTGAGGTTGGCAGGGGCCTGTGGAAATCACCTGGTCCGACACCCTGCCCGAGCAGGGTCAGGCAGGTAAGACTGTGTCCAGATGGCTTTTGGTTGTCTCCATGCATGGAGAGTCTACAGCATCCCTGGAAAACCTATCAGGGTGTGTGACCAACCTCACAACAACGAAGGGACAAAGGCTTGGTGATAATGACGAACAAGGCAGGAAAATACTCTCCTGATAACTGATCTCTGCAGTTTCTGTAGCCACAATTACCATGAAAACCCAAGTCCTGGTTCCAGAATTCCCTGGGATCCCATTTTCATGCATTGAAAATGATGAGAAAAAAAATAGATGTGCTGGGTTTCCATTCTCTCCAGCTGCATCTTGTGCTGATTCTGTGTTGGGAGAGGCTGGACCTCCATTCCTCTTACAGTGTTTGGCACCTAATGAGTGCAGAGTGCCTGGGTTATGGGTATTTTATATATTAACAGCATTTGTGAAAATAACAGCATGCATTTTTGGCAAATAATCCAGGAGCTTAAAAACATTCAGCGGGATTTATGTTTACAAACCAGTGAGTCAAGCAGTGAACTCGAATTTGACAGACACTTCAAGAAATTGTTTAAATAGGTTAAGCCATGATTAGCAAGGCAGAGCAGAATGGGGTTTATTAGCTGTTAGGACATGCCAAAGTTTGTTTTAATAACCGTGCACCGTACTTGGAAATGTGCTCATTAGTCAGTTTTTTGTACATTCAAATGTTTTATTACCATTAAGTGGTTTCTCTTAAATTATTTGCTCAGATAGAAGGAGTCCTCAGTGAGTTTGATTTTTTTTTATTTCAAAAATTCTTCATTGCAAGATATGAAAATGTAACAATGTTGCAAAAGCACCCCAAAAATCCTTCCTAAACTCAGCCCTTCTGAGAGCAGCTAAAATTATGCAGCACATTATTAGGGAAGGGCTCAGGCTGCAGCCACCATTTTCCAGTCAAAATCTCCCTGGAATTAAATAACACACAAATCAGGGCTGGAAATTGTCTGAGTGGTCCTGAACAGGGTGTTCCTGTCCTGCAGCACCTTCCTGGGAAGCTGTCAGAGAGCTGGGAGGGTGAGACCTGTGAAGGGGCTGCACCCTCTGGGAAACTCTGGAAGACTGGGAACTGGAATCTGGAAGACTGGGAAACTCCTGGCTTGGAGATGGTGGTTGAGATGAGACCTTGGCCTACTCAGAGCCATCCAGCAGCTCTGGATTAATTAATGATTAATTAGTAATAAATTAATAATTGGATAGTAGGGAAATTTTCTTCATGGAAAGGTTTGCCAAACATTGGAACAGGCTGCCCAGAGTAGTGATGGAGACAACAGCCCTGAAAGTGTTCAGAAAACATGTGGGTGTGGCACTTGGGGACATGGGTTAGTGGTGGCAGTGCTGGAGGAATGATGGGCTTGATGATCTTGGGAGGCTTTTCCAATCTTTACAGTTCCAGGATTCTAGGATTCAGGAGGTACTTGAGGCACTGATCCAGTAAAGGGAGGTGCCCCCACATTTCCTCGCAGGAATTGGGGATTTTTGGGTGGGCAATGCAGGGCCTGGTGTGTAAACTGTACCTCAGTCCTTCATAGAACACTCTCGGTGCTTTAAATATTTGAGAAATGATTCTGCTGAAATCTGGGGAATTCCTTTGGTATGAGGAAGATCATCTAAAAAGGAAAATAGAGCCCTTACAAGGCAGCACTGGGGCTCTGCTGATATCCAAGCCCTGGGGAGATTTCCTTCTGCTGTTTCCCAAGGTATCTGCAGGAGAAAATACATACTGCTCAGAATGATTAATTGTATGTCATCTCATGGAGCAAACTGGCCTTGAATTAGTTTGGGGAGTGCTAATAATAATTTATGAGGAGGGATTAAATTAAGACAAAGGCCAGGATATCAGCTCAAGTAAATTTTGTTCCTTTAAATCATCAACGCTGCCTGCACTGTAGAGTAGGGGTGGATGTGATCTGAGGGAGGCTTTGTTTTATTTATTTTTTAAGTTGCGAAGAACCTTGATACCCAAGTGCTTCCCATCTGCTGGTCTGGGCACCACTTCTGCAGAGCTTCAGAGATGGGGAAGGTGTCACAAGGTTCAGTTAACTGAGTTCCTTATTCCCAAACATCCCCAGCTTTTTGTTTTCTTCAAAATCCTCCAATGTACAGTCAAAGTTCAGCTATTTTTAGCTGGAGGTGTGTGGGAAGATGCTTGATATGTACATAATAAATGCACTGTTTTTATTTCTTTTACAAACACCCTCTAGAAAAGCAACAGTGCTGTGGCTCCAGATAATTCCTAAGGAAAGTCGGTGGCAGGTGGTGTCATCAGTTCTCAAAATGGCTGTTAATCTTTGGGACACAGGATGTTTATCACTTCCATTGGTATTAAAATCACGGCCTACTGATTTAAGGCCTGACTTTTTGTACCTTTCTGCATCTGCTTGTGCATTTGCAAATGGCTGTAAATCACAGCAATTGCTGTGTCACCTCCTGGTCCTTCAATTTGTACAGTATAAATCTGAGGGAAGAAATAACATTAACACTGTTGGAATATAGCTACTTATCCAAGCTACTGCTCGGAAACTTTTGCAAATAGGAGGGCAATTTGTGGCTAATTGTTGCTGATGATTTACCTCAAAAGCATTTGTAACCTCAGCAATTTAGTAATTTGTTATCACCCACTAGAATAAATCAATTAATATTTCAGGACTGTAGCCAGACAATATTTGTAGCCCCTCAAATCAGAAATATGTTGGGGTTTAATTTTTATCTGGACAAAGCAAATTTCAACCTGTTGGATTAGACTGGAGGAAAAATTCTCCAGTGGCCTATTGGGAATATACCCCCTTGTGCCCTGGCTAGTTCCTCGTAGTTGGTGTTTACCAATTCCGTGATGTTTTACTGGAAAATGTAAGATCGTGAGTTTTCTCGAAGTGTTCTGTTTGATTGATGTGCCTTAATCTACCTTCCTGCTTTTCAGGGGTTCTTGTGCTGACTTTCTTTGTGAACAGATTTCACGTGAACACCATCACCAGTAAGGACCAGTTCATCATTGCCTACGGGGGGCTGCGAGGGGCCATTTGCTTCTCTCTGGTTTTCCTGCTGCCCGACTTCCGCAGGAAAAAGCTCTTCATTGCGGCAACAACTGTTGTCATCCTCTTCACCGTGTTCATACAGGTAAAACCAGTACTGGGCACAGATTCGGGATTAGCTCCCCTCCAGGAGTCTGATGGAGAAGGTTCCTCTCCCTCACGGCTGGGGCTGTAAATTCTGGTGCTCCAACGCTGAGTTTTAAGGAATTGTGGTGCTCCGGGGCTCGGGAGGAGCAGCAGCTCTCAGCATCGCTGTGACATCTAGTGGTAAAACCATTCCTGCGGCTTTCTGTGGGATGAGGGCCATGGATGTCTCCCTGCTCTGCTCTGACCAGCAGCAAGTCTCTGAGGGCTTCTCTAAAATGCACCTTTTAGTTCGTCTGGCAAACAAACCCACATTTGAAGGGGGATGTGGTGGGAAAAAATGGGGTTTGTCTGGTGTTGAAGTGAGCAAGGTCGATGTCCATCTGCTGTTTATCCCAAAGAGTGGGTCTTCACAGGACTGAAGTGAGTGGGATGTGGAGGTTTGTGAAAGACTCAGGTAGAAAAACTCCCTGTGAGCTCCTGGTCAGGGAATCGAGGTCCACGTGGAGCTGCTGACCAGGAGCCACCCTCCTGTGGATGGAGGGAGCAGAAGAGTTTCTGAGCCTTTGGGAGATGGTGGCTCATGGTGGCATCTGCCAGGGGGACCCATGGCTGAGCATCACCCTCAGAGCAAATTCCTTCTGCTTTTCCTGACTGAACCTCTCAGGTGGGTGTCGAGCATTGGGATGATGCGGAAGCTTGGGGTTGGTTTTTCTTCCCCATATCCACCTAAATCCTCATCCCGAGCTGGAAAAGAGGGATCAGAGTGTGTTGTGCCCATGGAATCTGAGCTGGGAGCCGCAGGGCAGTGGGGCTGGGCACAGCCTCAGCCTGAAAGGAGAGAGCAGGGGCCAGGCCAGGGTGGGAGTGGGGGGGATGTCCCGAGGTGGAGCTTGACAAGTTTTAAGATGCAAATGTGGGTGAGAAATTGAAAAGCCCCGGTCCCCAGGCACGTCCGCTCACGCAGAGCCGCTCTTGAGCCTCACACAAAGGTTGTTCCAAGGCAGCAGCTCCAGGCTTTGGGAAATCCTTCCCGGGGCCGGGAAAAGGGCTTTTGTGCAACCTCAAAGCTCAGCTGGTGATGTCATCCCCGTGCCAGAGGGTGAGAGTTAAACAGGGTCCCCGTGTCGCCGGGGAGACCCCCTGACCTTCAGCCATTCACGGGAACATTGTGTCTGCTGGGCTGGGGCTCCAGGGACCTGCAGGGCCAGGGCCACCACGAGAACAGGGGGAGGAGAAAAACAGGAAAGTTACTTAAAACCGGAGGCAGAAAGATATTTCTGGAGTTCAGCACAGAAAAGGTGGGTAAAGGTAACAGAACCTTCAAAAACCTGGGTTTGCAAATCAAGTTTGTGGTGCTGTCAGACACATGGATGGATGCGTTATTGGAGAGGGAATATTTTCTCCACCCCAGCATCTTTCATGGTCACTGTGTGTGGAAAGGGCAAGAGAAATATTGGCTTTGAAACAACTTCTGTGTGTGGTGGACATTTTTCTTCTTGTTTTATGCAAAACTTTTTCTTTATATTCACAGTGATCTCAATATAGACTTGATGGGGAGTGTCTGTGTCAAAATAGGGCAGAAACCAGGGCAGAGGTGATTTGGGTCCTTCTAGGCTGGTTTGGGCCAGCAAATCATCTTGTCAGAGCTCAAACCCTCCACATCCTGGGATTCCCTTGGAAATCCTGCCCCTGCTGGCTGGAAACCCTTGTGCCACAGGGGAATGACCACCCCGTGAGCAGTTAGGCACTCTATCAGTGCATTCCACAAGCCAGGAAAATCCTCTCTTTTGGCCTTCCCAACCCGGTTGCATAAAGCTCTTCCCACAACAAGCCTGGTTAATCATTCTGAGGAGGCTGACTGAGCCATTGTCAAGTCCTCAGTGCTTCCAAGCAGGCTGGATGTGTTCCACGTAGACCAGGAAGTTCTCCAGGGAGCTCTCTGGGCTTGTCTGGAATGTCACAAACCCCCCTCATTGTTCTGCCCTCTTGGTGTGGTTTTAAAATCAAATACTGTTGGAAGTTCACTCTCTCAACTTACTGGCCCCTGACCTCTGCCATGAAATTCTGCAAATGTAATAATTGTGAAGGGGGGGGGGGGAAGTTCTTTGATGCCTGCATTGTCCCACTGGATTTCTGGAGGTGGAAAACGTGTGAGCTGTGATGGAGGTGTCAGACACTCCCTGGGATGAGTTATCCCTGGTGGGTGGAGGAGAGGCACAGGGGACCTGCAGGTGTGCTGTGAAATGATGTGTGGCCTGGAATGACACGTGGGATTCCCATAACAGTCCCAAATGCTGCTTTAAAATGGAAACAACTGCGGCTGATTATCTAGGAAGGCAGGAGGCCAAATTGCACAGTCTCTACTTAATTTTTGCAATATCTGTTATTTTGGAATTTGTGAGTTCTGTGTTGTTGATTCTGAATAGCGGCACATTTTTTATTGCTATTAGCTGTTAAAATGACACATTAATTGTTTCTGCAATTAAAAATGTGTTCAACTCTCCTCTGTGCCAGCATTTGTGACATTCAGAAGTCATAAACATCAACTACTTCATCATTTTTGCTGTAAACATGTCCTAGAAAAGTCATTTCATACCGAAGCTGGACTAAGAAACACACCACAGCAGCATTTTAATTCTCTCACGAGGCTTAAAGGATATTAAAACTTTTCCCTTGACCCTTCCCACCAGGTGGATGCTTTGATTAGGAAACTTAGGCACTGGCTGGCCATCAAAGATTGCTGGAGTAATGGTGTGTGACACCCAGTGCTTAAGAAGTGAGCAGACAATTGCTGGCGGAGGCTCCGTGCTGTGAAATCTCAAGGATTATGCTCATTTCAGGCATTTGAACTTGGATTGTTTCAAGCCCCTCTCCATCTGGGAGGCCACGGGCAACAGCAAACCACAGGCTTGACCTTGGAATTATTGGTTGGCTTTTTGTGGTCTCGGAGAGGCCGGAGGAGGCGAGCAGAGGTTTCCTCCCCCCATCCTGAAGCTTCCCCATGAGTTCCCGTTGACAGATTCCTACCAGGAGCAAAGAAAGTGTTTGGGGTACGCCTGGGAGAATGATTTCTTGTCCTGCTGAAGCTTTGCAGGTTTTATCCTGCCAGGAAAGCAGGGCAGGTGTGAGAGGCTGCTCCAACACCAGAACAAGGTCGCTGTGGCTCAGCCCCGCTCTGGTGGCTCTTGTTCCAGTGCAGGAAAATGGGGTGTGAGGAAAGGCTGATTTTTGTGTTGGTGGTCACTTTGCAGGGAATGACCATCCGTCCCCTCGTTGACCTGTTGGCTGTCAAGAGGAAAAGGGAGAGTGCTCCCACGGTGGGAGAGCAGATCCACATTCGGGTAAGTGGAGCATCCATCAACACCTGGCCAGAGCTTTCTGATATCTTCTGGAATGTGCGTGTCTCCAGGGACCCTGCAGATCTGCAGTTTCACCCAAATCCTCTCCAGGTCAGCCCCTTTCCATGTTGGAAGTCCTATTCAGGTTCCTAACCAGGGGTTATTTTTGCATTGGAAGAGCAGCCACCAGTCAAGCTGGTGGAGCATCAGGTAGTGCACAAACATGAGAGAAAAAGATGATTTCTTCCCCAAAACTTCGAGCTCTGACCTAATTCCAATTTCTCTGGTTTCTGGAACGAAAGAAAGAAAGAAAATGAGGCTTGGTTGCTTTTAGGATTAGGAAATTCCATGTGTTCTCCAGTCCTGTCACCACCACTGGTTTGGATAACTTTGCAAAAAAAATGAGGAAAGGGAGGATAAGACTGGTGCTATACTGGAGGGAACTTCTGAAGTGCACCATCCCTGGAGTTATTCAAGGCCAGGTTGGATGGGGATTGGAGTCACCTGGGACAGTGGAAGGTGTCCCTGCCCATGGCAGGGGCTGGAATGAGATGAGATGTAACGTCCCATCCAACCCAAACCATTCTGTGATTCCACATCCATAACCCCAAAGTGGGATTTCATTCCCCTTGTTCTCACCACCCAAATGTTGGTATTTGTAGTCACAGAGGACTTCAGGGAGAGGCTCAGCTCCATGAGATCAGCTGCTCTCCCACTCAGCTTAGTCTTTGCATTTCCATCTGCATCCAATGGAAAATTAATATATTCCTGAATCTTATTGTTCAATCCCAGCCATGTTTCTGTGGGTATGGCTCCTTCAGGAATATTACTGTCATTGTCTTCTTTAGCAATAAAGCCACTGGGGCTGAGGACATTTGTAAAACCTGTCTGGCATCCTCACAATGGGGTCAGACTGCAGGGCTTTGTCTGGGGCTAACACAACAGCTCAGGAGGCTGAGGAGCTTTTCCCCCACGTGAACAGAAAAGACTTTGTTCTTTTGTTAGGGTGTGAATGGTAAATCATCTCAGAAATGTGTTTATTAGGAGGTGTGAGCTGAAAATGGCCATGCACCAATTAAGTTGAGAACGTAAAAATGCAGATAGTTGGAAATCAGGGATGCGGAAGCCAGAAGCAGCTTTCTTCCTCAAATTTATTTTGCCATCTGGATAGTTGGGATATTCTTGCTTGCAGGAGTGATGATCAGAGTGTGTGAGTGTAATTCCAGAGAATCAGAGTAGTTTGGGTCAGAAGGGACTCTAAAACTCATCTCATTCCACCCCCTGGCACGGGCAGGGACACCTTCCCTTATCCCAAGTTGCTCCAAGCCCCATCCAACCTGGCCTGGGACATTCCCAGGGATGGGACACTTCAGTGTTTCCCTCCAGCATCATGTTTGTGGAACACACAGCTGCCAACAGCCATGTGAGGGCACTAAACCCACACCAGGCTGCAGGGCTGAGCCAGCTGCTCTGATGGTTTTCTGTCTCTGACTCCCCAAAAAGATAGTTTTAAAATTTTAGAGCTGTATGAAGTTCCAGGGTCATCAGTACCTGAGTGTGGAGGGCAGCAGAGCAGAGCCCTCTCCCAGTTTAGAGATGCCATTAGGAGGGAAAACAGTTTGGGCAATTACAGGGATTTAACTTTTAGGTGGAAAACCCAACCAGGCTGGGATTTTTTATATAATTTAAAACAATAGTAGTGTATTTATATAAAGTATGATATGCTGATTTCATTTAGTGGGAAGTGTCTGGGAGAAAGCAGTATTTATTATTCAAGTCAAAGTGTCAGTTTTGTGTTACCTACATTTATACCCTGAGGATACTGATTTCCTGAGACAAATTGTCCTCAAAACCCCCAAATGAGCCTTTCCTGCAGGTCAGGGCCCAGAGGGAGAACATGGGAGCCATCAGCCCTCCTGTACCTATCACAGAGATCATTTATTCTCTGCTTGCCCACACCTGAAAGCAAACCACTCTAGCACCACTGGAGGAGTGGATGGAGAACCATCCCAGTGCCTTTTCTCCTTGTTTCCCAGCTCCATGACCCGAGCTGGAAGCATCCCCTGTTGTGTGTGTGTGGCTTTTGCTGTTTGCTGGCTGGGTTCATCACGTATGCAACCGGCGTAGAGTGAAATCCTCTCTCCTCTTTAGTTCTTGGATCATTTGCTGGCTGGCATTGAAGATATATCTGGACACTGGGGACAGTATTACTGGAAAGACAAGTAAGGATTTGCCAAAATACAGCTGTGTACACGTGTAGGGAAAAAAAAAAAAGGAGGTTGGTTTCTATTCCCAAAGTTTCCGCTGTGGGCAGCAGGGCCTTGTTTATCCTCATGGCACAAGGGAGGTGACAGAGGGGCAGCTTTTCTTTGTCCAAGGGGACACCAGGTTTTCAGGGCTCTTCCCTGCTTGCAGACAACTCTTGTGCATCACCCTAAAAAGATCCTTTCTCCTCTCCTGTTGTGTTTTGTCCCTTCTTGCCCAGAGAAATCTGCTGGAAGTGCCACGGCCGTGACACGCGGCCTGTCCCAGGCTGGCCACAGTTAACATTAAAGAGCTGAGTTTGCAGCACTGCTTGTTGTGGACTGAAATTACAGAGGATCTCTACAGATTTCTGTACCAAAGTGTTCAATTGTCATTAAATTCTGGGAGTTTGTACATTTTAAAATGAAAAAATAAAAGCATCACGATTAAAAAAAAATTACAAGTACCATAAAATACACTAAAAAAGATTATCTACCAGGTTTAATTCCTTGGTGGTCCAGACACAGACGCAGCTGGTAGAGAATTTTTAGGAATGCCCATGCTTGGAAGTGCCACTAGAGGGTATGAGAGTCGCTGCTGCTGAGGAGCATCCTGGCTCCTTGTGAGCAGATCTTAGAGAGATTGATGATCTCAGAGGTCTTTTCCAACCTAAATTATTCCACGTTTTGAGCAGAAAAGAAGAGGAAATGGCTTAAGAGGGAATCTGGATGGGTTTAAATCTGTGGCTGCTGCATGTGTTTGTGGCACTTCTGGAAGAGTTCATGGTATATCTGGCACTTTTGGGGAGTTTTTATTGTATTTAGTGAAGTTTTAATATTTTGACTCATATATTGTAATGCAGATATAATTAGGGACTGACCTCTTGGACCATTGAATTCTGAGGAGGACCTAATGGGATGTAATGGAATTTAATGGAATATGGGGCAGTCACGGGCTATGACCCTGCTGCCTTGCTCAGGTCTGTTGGTGCTGGGAAGTCAGGGGAGAGGCTAAACCCACCTCACTTTGTTCTCCAACAGACTGGAGTATTTCAACAGCAAATACCTGCAGAAGATCCTGCTCAGGGAGTATGACCAGCCCAAGTCCAGCATCGTGCTGCTCTACGAGAAGCTGGAGCGCAAACACGCCATCGAGCTGGCCCAGGCTGGGCAGCTGGGCCACGGCCCAGCCCACCCCTCCTTCCTGTGAGCAAACACCAGCTCAAACTCAGCAGCTGGGGGCTAAAAATGATGGGCTGGATGAGCATCACCCGACACCGATGGTGGCACATGGAGGGTCACCTGTATCCCCACCAGTCACAGGGAAACGGTGCTCTGAGGAAGAGGCTCCTGCCCAGTTTTGGATGGGTTTGCACTGTTAAGTGTTCCGAATGTCCACTTGAGACCTCACAGATGGTTGTGTTCTGCCACTGTTCCCCATGGCTCTCTTATCCACCAGGGAGCACATGGATAGCCTAGCTCTGATGCAAATGCCAAATTCCTTCTTTGCCGTGAGCTCCGTCTGCAAGGATGAGCTGTTGGCCATGTTGGCTGTGGTGGGATCCCAAAGGGGCACTGAGATTTGAGGATGAACTTCTTGTGCATCTTCCAAAATAAGATGTTCTGCTTTCCTTTGCAGCAGCAGTGACAGGACTGTCATAACAGACCAAAAATTGGAGGACACTCCAAATCCTGATGTCCTGGACAACATGCAGGAAATATTGGCAAGGAACCTGTACCGGATCAGGAGGACGGTATAACTTTTCCCTCAATCCATATTTTAAGTGTCCAATAACACAGATTTCCTCGGTTATCCGAACAGCCTGAGCAGATGTTATGAATATTTCCGTAATTACCCAGGATGTCTCTTTGTGAGCGGAGAATAGTTGGCTGTGTGGAGCCAGATCCAGTTTCCAAGTCAGTGGCACATTTCTGTTTGCTGCCTGACAGCTTTTGAAAGGTTCACCCAGTCAGCCTATAATTTCATGGAATATTTTCGGCATTGATACCCGGCAGTGAAAAGGAGAAAGGAGGTGCACGTGGAACTTCAGGCACTGGGTTAGCAGATCCAGCAGCAGCTCCTAGGGCAGAGCAGGGATGGGGTTATCCTCATGGTACATTTTTCCCCATGGAAGAGAAGTGTGAGTGGGAATTAATCTGCAAAGTTTTTAAATCCACCCAGCAGTTTTGCCATGGAACTGGTACCAGTGGTTAAAGGGCATAAACCTCACTTGCTGTTTACAGAATCATGGATTGTCTGGGGTTTCACACAGCACCTGGAGCTGTGCATTGGAATTGCTGTTCGTAGGGAGACTTAGCCTTAAAATCCACCTAAAGCCTTTGTTTTATGGATTACACAAAATACAGAGTCCTTAGGAGTGGGGCTGGTGTGGGCAGCTCAGCACAGAGGGATCAGCCTCCCCCTCCTGTCCCTTCGCTGAGCTGAGGGAAGCAATGGGATAAGGCTGGGAAGAAACCTATGGACATGGTGAAGGGATGAAGGCACAGCTCCAGTTTGTGCTTAGTCCTGCATTAATCCAGCCTAACCCCTTGTAGTGACAGCATTATCCCAGCTCCCACTGGTGTTAGTGGGAGATTTCAACTTGGCTGGGTGGTGGCTTTTGAAGGAGGATTTATGGTTCCCATTGTTTGCATGATTTATATGGGAAGGTGGGGTTAATACAAAACATTGGGGGCTGAAGCTGTGAAGGCACCTTGAGCAGAGTCATTGCACTTGTTCTGTCACCTGCACTACCAGGTGTAACTCAGTCTTGTCATTCAGTGATTTCTTGGGTGACTTCACATAAAAAAAGCAGAGTTTGGAGTCCCATCTCCCTTCTGTGGCTCTTTCCATCCCCACCTCTCCTAAATCAGTGTATGCCCATAGCTGGGTGGGATAGCTGCAGGGGGAGGAGAATCCTGAAGGGAGGGCAGGGATGCTCCCGTGTCCAGCAGTCTCTGTGTGTCCCCTGCAGGGCCCGGCGTACAACAGACACACCCTGCCTGGGGACAGCAAGCCCATGGAGCAGGCCAAGGAGATCCTGATCCTGTGGCACAAGAGCCTGCTGGTGGAGGTGAGTGGGAGCAACACCTGCAGCTCCAGGAAGGAGGTAAGAGGGAACACAGGCAAACAGGACCCCGTGCACGGGCTGCTTTCCCCACAGCCTGGTTGTTGCTGATAGTTTGTTTCCTTCGAAAGACAAATCTTGTTACTTTAACTTCAAATTTAAAAAGTTTCTCTATCTCAAATCTCATTCCAATGAATAGGAAAAATACCAAGGGAAAAACTCCCCAACCCAGCTCCTGGCAAACCAAGGAGCCATCCCAAGCACAGCCCTGTTCAGTGCTTTGTGAACACAGGCTTCCACCTGTGCTGGGAAAGTTCTCTACTGAGCAAATGTTACTGACGGGGCTTCACTCTGTAGATTCTGAGGTCTGGTTTTCCCGTGTTTTCTTTTCTGGGAGATTTCATCAAAGACAGGAATTTGTCTCCCCCATTGTCAGTGGTCCAGAGGGACTATAATATTTGAAATTGCTCAGTGGTTTTTTCCCCCAACTCCTTTGAAAGGACAGAAACATTTTTGTGATCTTTCTTATTCATTATGGAGGTGAGCTTTTTGTTTTAAAACACATCTGCAGTTCTGGGCATGCTTGAAAAAAGTAAAACAGAGGGAAGTTTTGCTTACCAAATTCCTGTGAGAAACAAAAATTTTTCCTGTTTACTACTGGCATAGCTCTGTGTTGGTTTATGTTCTGAATCAGAGGAGAAACAGGGTTAATACAAAGTCTGTGCCTGGGGAAGACTTTTGGTCTTTGGAAATTGGTGAGAGAAGCTGGGTCAACATTTAGCTATGAAAAAAAAACGGTTTCCAGGAATGATGCATGAGGAGCAGGCTTGGTCTTTTCAGTTCCTCCTATCCTCTGTAACTCTTTAGAGGAAAAACATTTAACCCTTGTCATATTTTGCTCCCAAATGCCCAGGTCAGCAGCAATGCAGAATCACAGAACATCCAGAGTTGGAAGGGATCCATGAAGATTATTGAGCCAACTCCTTGCCTTGCACAGGACAGCCCCAAGAATCCCACCCTGTGCCTGAAAGTGTTGTCCAAACACTCTCTGAGCTCTGGCAAGGTTGGTGCTTGCAGTAATTGCTGCGCCATCCCTAAATTTCACTCACTTCTCTGAAAATTAGGTTTTGATGGCTTGAGCTGGAGCACTGTCCAAGTGTGAGCTGTGATCTCTAAACTGAGCAGCCAAGCTCCATCACTGAGGAGAACAAAATGACCTTTTAGAAAGAAATAAATTACCCTTCCCTATTTAGATAGTAATTTTCCATGACAGCACAAGAATTCAGGAGTGCCCTGGACTTTTTTCCACTCCAACTTCCTTGTGGAAGTGCCAATCATGGAGGAGCCCACCGAGAACGGCGGCACCACACCAAACGCTGCTAGTGCTCAGCCCTTCCTTCCCAGAAAGGTGTTCTGGCTCTTGCAAACAACTTAAAACATTTAATTTGATCATTTACATGCTGATTGGTACTAACAATTCCAAATAGATAGGCAAGAACATGGCATGTTCCTGTAGAACATTTTGTATAATTAAACTTCAAAAGAGCAACATCAAACTCTGGCTGATTTTGAGCACAACATTCCCTACTTTAAGGATATTTGATTGTTAACCCTTGTGCTCCTGCTTTCCCCTTCTCTGCTGCATTTGTTGAGAAATTCAGGAGCTTTGGGAAAGCTGTTTCTCCTGTTCCTTTGAGTATTTGCAGATGGGCTTTGGGGGAACAGAATAGTTTTTGGGAAATTGCAATTGTGTCTCTACTGACTCGTGGATGATGGAAAATGCCTTCTGAGGGTGGGAAATGCCCTGTGGATTATGGAAAATGCCAATTTGATGCTGAATACTGACTGTTGTGTCATTTGAGGCACTTGGTGCTGCTCACACCCCTTCACCGCAACCACCTTGAGTTTGTGCCAGGCAAAGGGAAGCAGATGTAAATCCCAGAATAGTTTGGGTTGGAAGGGACCTTAAAATCATCCAGTTCCAACCCCCTGCCATGGGCAGAGACACCTTCCACTAGATCAGGATGTCCTGTCCAACCTGGGAGATGATAGTAAATACTGGGAGCTGATCCCAGTGACACCTGTAAGGGTGGCTCTAACCCAAGAACCATCCTTCAGTGCCCATAAGGACAAGCCAGGCCTGTTTTGTGTCACCAGCAGCTTTTCTGCTAATTTTTAATAATAGCTGCCTCATTTACTGTGAATAGAAATAGAATGATGCTCCAAAGTGATGGGATAATGCTCTAACAGAGCCCTGAAATATTAACACCATATTGATTATATATATAATATTATATAATATTAAGGAGGGTGGGTGAATGCTGTTACTTCGTGCTGTAGGAGGACAGATTGCAGAATTTATCAGCAGAAAGAAGGAACACTGTGCTAAAAAATAGATTTTAGCCTATTATAAGCAGCTCAATACTTACCATTTTTTTGGGGAAAAAAGCAGCTACTCATGTTTCTTCTATGCCAAATTTAAAAGAAAATGGTATTTTCCTGATTAAAAAAAGCTATCAAAGAAAAATGTCAGTAGTATTAAAGATTTTTCCGGTTGTCAGATGTTCCATCTTTTGTAGTCCCATAGGGAAGGGTTTGGCCTTCCAGGTTTTGAGTCAGCAAGAAAAACTTGGATGCTGATGCTCCCCACGTTTTTCTATTCTACATATCACCACGAGATGGAAGCATTGCAACTGTGTTTGCAAACCCAACTGGAAATCCAGGGAGGGAAACAAACTTCCAGCAGGGCCACTGAAACCCTTGTGGTGCTGGTGAAACTCCTGCAGTTCTGTTGCCAGTCTTGGAAAAAAGCTTTGGTGATACCTTGAGCGTTAGGAGCTGAGGGAATAATTTAAAAAATTCCTTTGGTTCAGTGGAAACCCTGTTTTTTCTGTTTGGCAAGTGTCTGTTTTTCTTTTTTAGTGAAGCTGCTGAGAGCATTGCTGTTAAATATGGAGCTGTTGTAGCTCATTTAAACTCATATTTTATTAGTGGCTGGTTGATCTTTTCCCCCCCAAACAAAATCAGGTATGTGTGGGAGAACATCCTCGTGTTGGTGCCTTCATCAAGCTGGGGAGGAGCCAAGTTCATCTTGACTGCTGGACAATCAATCTCCTTCCACATGAGAAAGCAGTGCCCTCACCAGGATGGACACAGCTCTGAGGACAACACCAGGCTTCAGCTAGGAGGGGTTGGGATTGGAGCAGGGTGATCTTTGAAGTCCCTTCCACCCCAGACCATTCTGTGACTGAGTCACCTCTCCTGGGTGGCTTTAGGTTCCTTAGGGGTCTCCTGCACTTCAGGTGCTTTTACAGCATGGAGAGGGGGCTCTTGGAGCCTCCTCTAAGGAGAGTTTGAAGAGCAAACGGGGAAAAGCTGGGAGAAGCAGCAAGAAAAGAACAATCTTCCTCCCTCCAGAGCAGGTTAAATGATTTACAGCAGGCAAAAGGACCTTGGCAGGAGAACGAGGTGACTTCAGCTCTGAACCACAGCTCAGAGGATTAACTCCAAGACTGTCTATTTCCAGCAGAAAGTTTGCATTCCTCTGCCTAAGGACAAAATTCCTGCCGAAGGCTGCTGCTTCCTGGAGCTGTGCATAATTGTTGGCTCTGAGCGCCGGCAGCATTTGGGGCTTGCCTTATTTTAGGCAGGGATCCAGCCCAGCCTGAGCTGGCAGGGCAGGTTCTGAGACCCAGGACAGCTTTTATTTTCCATGGAACACCCAGAAAATCCTTGCACCTGTAACCAGGCAACTTGGTTCTCTTTTCTCCTGCCAAAACACGAGTGCACTCCCCCAGAAGGAGCTTATTTGAAGCTGCCTGTGAGCCATGTTCGTAAATGACACAGTGCCTTTGGTAATTATCTCGGAGCCCTTTCATGCGGCATGCTCTGAGAATCGTTAAATTCCCCTGGGAATGGCTTTCCGGGGAGCCAGGAGCTGCTGCCGGAGCTGGCAAGGCATTGTTATTAAAATGGTCAATAAAAGTGAGAACAAGGGATGGAGGGCAGTAGTCCATTAGGGGAGGGAGGAGAAGGAACCGAAACAAAATAGAAAACCAGGCTGGGATCTGTCCAGAGTTATTTTGGCACTCTGGGTTCCTGGACCAAGGTGCCAAATTGCAGCTGCGTTAGAGACTTATTCCCAGTTTACAGAGGCATGGAACAATCCAGGCGGCATTGTGCTACCTGATTTTTATTTTTTTGGTTCCTATTTTTTTTGTCCTGGAGGGTGGAGATTAGCACTGGAGTGAAAGGACAGGGAGCTCATTAGTGCCAGCTCTTTACCTGCCTCCTTGGACTGCAGCCAATGTGGGGAACAGCCAAGGTGAGAAACATCCTTATCCTGGGGATAGCTTTGCCTTCTGCACTCCCTGTCCCATTCTCCCAGCTCCAGGGCTGCTCCTTCCCATCCTCTCTGCTGAACTGTTCCTGGGGAGCTCAGACCTCTTCCAGAACTCAAAACATAATTGCTGTATTGTGCAATTTTTATTCTTTCAGTTTCTGACACTGGCTCAGTTTTGTTTCCAAATTCTTGACAGTCCATAAAGAGCTTCCAGTGTTGTTCAGAGAAGCTGTTCATGCCCCATCCCTGGAAGGGTTTTAGGCCAGTTTGGGTGGAGCAACTTGGTCCTGTGAGAGGTGTCCCCACCCACAGCAGAGGGTTTGGAATGGGATGATCTTTAAGGTCCCTTCCAATCTCATGATTCTATGTTGTAGCAAATCAGCATCTGCAAATACTTCCTGCCATTTCTTCAGTCTATTTTTAGCAACCCTTCTTTTTTTTTAAAAAAAAAATTTCTTTATTTTTACATGGCAAAAGTTAAACGAATGGGAGTGGAATCCTTAGGGATTGCAGAGGGTTGGTTTATGAGGCAGGAGTGCCATGAACAGATTTCACAAGGCACTAAAATCCTTCTCTCCCTCAGTCCCAGAAGGAGGACTTGTGCTTGGTGCAGGGTGAGGCCACCCCGCAGCCCAAGCTCTGCCACTCCTTCACTGGTAAGTTAGGGAGCTGGGGGTCATTTCCTGTCCTCCCCTGCTCACCCTCATCCCTGTGGAATGGCCCAGCAGGTGCATTTCTAAGGAATTTCTAGGAAAAATTAGCCTGTTCAGTCTGGGAAAATTGCTGAAACTGCCTACAACTGCAAGGAAGGATGTTTTAATAAGGTGAGATATGGGATCTTCTCATTAGTTTTAGGGATAGGCTAAACAGCAGGGAGAATTTGGATTACAGGTTGGGAAAAACTTGATAATCTCAAAGAAGGTTTTATTAGGGGATGGAGGAAAGAGCAGAAACAGCAACAGATTTCTTCTGCTCCTCAGGAACTGATGGATCCTGGCTATGAACATTAATCTCGTGAAGCCCAAAGTTAAATGACATAGTTAAGTAAGGGGTTGTGTCTTACCTGAGGGATTGTCCCACATCCATAGCCACAGTTCTGCTAATAAAAAATTATTGCAGCTGAGTTAAAAGGGACAAATATGTTCTTACTGGTTTTTAAAAAATTATGTAAGGAATGGTTCACCTCAAAGTTAAAATGAAGAAGTTCTAAACCCAGTGGTGATACCAGGAGATGAGAGTGAGCCCTTAAATAGATGGGAAAGGTTTCTGACATGGTTGGTTGGTTGCATTAATCCTGTAGATATTTTGGGATGATTTGTGCTGCCACAGCTGGGAGCTGTGGGTTTAGAGGGGTTTGAAAGTGCCAAGAGGGTGACCCAAACCCTGGCTGCTTCTCCCAGGAAAGGTGTGAGCCCTATGCGCAGCAGATGCAGGTAAACTCCAGGGATAGGACCTGAGGAAGACAGATAGCTCCAGCTTTGGGTAACTTTGAAACTGCAGGTAAGTTCAAGCCTTTGAATTCTTGTCCTTACTGAACCTGACAGGACAAGTTTTAGTTTTGTGTTGACATTTTTCTTTCTCTTCTCCTTCCTCTGATCCAAGAGTGTTTAATGTGAATGAGTGTCTCTTTCTGAAGCAGCATTAAAAGAAACTGTAGGAATTCACAGACTCCCCTCCATGATATTTTTGGGCTCACAGAACCAGCCTCCTGCGTGCAGAAATACTTCCTTAGCAGACCCCTGCATGGTACATTGGGGCTTTTATTTTAAATTAAAGGCACAAATTTGTGTGTATTTACTTTGCAATGATCCAAGGTCTCATTTTCTTCTGAAAAAAACCCTTTATGGTGTCTTGGCATAAGCTGAGGTGGTTCATGCTGACTTTAAGGTCACTCCATCACTTGAAATTCGCTTCATTGTAAAGGAAAATTGGAGCTTTTAGCAATAGATGTGTGTTTTGCGTGTGTATATGCATGTATGTACATATGTATTTGTTTTAATATAGGCTTGTTGTCATCTTCAGTTAATTTATTACAGTTTTGGTTTGTTTCCTAGTTTAATCCACGTGCATGGGAGCCATGTGGGTTTGGCTGTACTTGGTGTAGAAAACAGCCCATCTCCAAGTATGTTGTAATATATGATACAATCTAAGACATTTGTGAATATGTTGAAGTGTTCTACGTTTCTATTTCAATTAAACTCGCTGTGTTATGGGATCATCTCTGAGTTATTCTCTCCTTGCATCTTCAACATGCTGCTGGTGACATCATCAGGAGCTGGGGACACTCAGGGGTGTCTCTGGGTGTCATTCCAGGCAGATCCTCTTGGAACAGCAGCTCCTTTAACCCTTGGCCAATGAACCCAAGATCACAAGTGAGGAAAGCGATTGTAATGAGGAAATAAAATTGGTGTTGTTGTTCATTGGTGAAAGCCATTGCATACGAGGGAGAGAAAAAAATGCTGAACCTGAAGGTCCTCAGCTCTCTGGGGTTGGAATGTCCCTGTTTACCTGCAGTTTTATATCCTCAGTGTTTAAAATTTCTCCATAAATTCTGCACAGTAAATAGTCATAGGAGGATTTACTAAGGTGAGTCATTTTTATTCTATAGTGGGAGAGCAAAAAGGAAATTAAATCAATTTGCTTGTCAAGGAGTTTTTAATCAAGGATAGAAACTGTGATTGGCTAATTCTTGCTTGGGTTTTGTTTTGGTTTTTTGCTTTTTTATTTTGGTTTAATGCTTTTGCATCTGAACTGTGTTATTTTTGTCCGAAATACCTGGGTGTCTGTACCATCTTTGTCTTGCATCCATCCTTGTCATCTTTGTACAGAATCCACCATTTTTCTGGGCATCAGGCACTTAAATAAGGAGCTTTTTCCAACTGAGATTCCCATCAGTTTTCTACAATATCATTATGGGTTATCAAGGACCTTATTAAATGGTGGCTGTTTTGGCGGGGGTAGATTTCTCTGTAATACTGTTGTAGGCAACAGAAGTGGTTGGAAGGATGCCAGAAAATGGAATGGAAATTTTATCTGATGTGGAAAAAATGGTTAAAAAAATTCCTTGCATTTTTTTGAAATTGTACATTTTCATCTCAATTCAGCACAAGGGACGTTTCCATGCCAGGGTCTCCCAGCTTCTGGCAGTTCCAGAGGTTGCTGGCTCCAGGTGTGCAGTGGCTGCAGAGGCTGTTCCAGCCCAGCCCCACATTCCCATGCTCAGGCATGAGATCCTTTGTGGATCCCAGCCCATCATTCCCTTCCAGCCCCACTTTGAGTGTTGGGTCCATCACTACCTCTCTGCTGCATGAACAATTTGCTTGATCCACAGAGGAGACAATATTCCCTGCAGGACATTTTTTCCCAATGAGTCACTCTGCCCTAAATTTAACCTTCTGGATACTGTGGATTTTTTCTTAAAATTTCTTTACAAAATATAATAGCCCAGCTAAAGCTTTTGTGAAGTATTTTCCAGTCACTTAGTGGCCAAGCCCTCTGACTAGTTTGTATTTCAGCCCAGAATACCTTTCATAATCTTTGCCAGTATCCAGTGTTGGTGGTCTTAAAATTCTACAACCGAGTGGAAAACTGTTAAGTGCTCAGGCTTCAGAGCATGCCTAATTAATTCTTTCCAGTCCTTTTAAAAGTGTTAAAAACATGGATTCAGTGTATCATTGAATATTGCATGGTTCTGTGGAAATAAATTGTATCAGTTTGATTCCTTTAGGAGTTCAGAGAGTTTTTGCTCTGTGCTTCCTCTGTAAGTTTACAGGAGTCTGTGGAAAGTTCAGGTTAAAATGGGCAAAGATTGTTAATTGGGGGGAGTAGCTCGATGGCAAAGCGAGAGCCCAAAAACCACATCAGAAAACTCTTTGCAAAGACATCAGTCAGCTGCATTTGAAAATTAGGCAAAATCTCCCCTGTGGTCACAACTCCAAAAGCATTTCCTCATGTGAACTTTAGTATTTTTATTTTGAGCAGAAAACCACACTTGTGTTTATTTTATTTCATGACTGCTTAAGGAGATTATAATGACTTAATGCTGGAAAGGGATGCAGCGCTTGAGAAGCAGGTGAGGCAAATTTGAGCTTTTTTCCCTCCTCACATCAAGTCCTGGAGGGGATTCAGTCTCAAAACCATTAAGGATCTTTCAACATCCAGGCTTATGTGCTTTTTCCAAGAGACGTGGAGACGGGAGAGATGAAAAAGGAGCATGTGATGGAGATGAACTGGAGATTATAATTTTAATGCAGAATTAAAGGGGAAAATGTCAACATGGGTATCTATTGCTCTTCCTTCCAGCACAGCTCAGACTGTGGGGTTGCTTTTTGTGAAACCATTGGGGACTTTGGTGGCTTTTCCAAGGTAAAGATGGCAATGCTGGGGTGCTCTTGTCATGGTCTGGTTGGCTTTGCTGTCCTTAGTGTCTTCTTGTTCTGAGGTTTGGGGAGAAAAGAGTAAAAGAAGAGACTCAAAAGAGATTCACTCACCTACCTAAGGAAACACCACATGGGACATCTTTTGGAGCAGGGCACAGATCATAGAACCATGGAATCATTTAGTTTGGAAAAGCCCTTTAAAACCATGGAGCCCCCCAGCACTGCCAAGGCCACCACTGACCTGTATTCCCAAGTGCTACATTCATAGAGCTTTTAAATCCCTCCAGGGATGGGGACTCCACCCCTGCCCTGAACAGCCTATTCCAGGATTTCACCACCCAAGATCATCAGGCCAAGCTCCAATGAAGAAAGGTCTGCAGATCTCCAAAGGGACTCAGTGAAATCTCCAAAGGCAGCCCTGGAAACTCATCTCTTTATTAAATTCCAAGAAATCCTCTGCTTTCCGCATGAGAATGAAAATATGTTGATCTATCTACATAAAATATAAAATTTTCTGTGAGCATGGATCAAACTACAGGAAATAACAACACAGACTGTGCTGATGGAGTCTTTGATCAATTCAAAGGTAAAACACCCAGTTCTGTGAAAAATCTGAGCTGACTTGTCCCAGCTCCTTGCTAGAATATGTATGTTATGGAGAATCACAATTTTGGTTTAAAAGCTTAAGGGAAAACAAACAAACAAAAAATCCTCAGGGTCAATTAGGAATTAATAAAATGCTCAGGATACAAGTTTCCATCCGCTGAAGTCCTGGAGCTGCCCATGGTGGCACTATCATTTGACCTCTGTGGATAAGAGGATGCTGAAGGCAGGTCCCTGCTGGCACCAGAAGAGGCAAGGGAAGAAAGGAAAGGCTGTTTTCCTTGGGAATTAAATGATATTTGTGTCTGCCTTTGCATGGAATGTGGTTCTGGGTGGTTAATTCACCCGCCAGGTTTGGTAGGGCATTCCAGAGATCCCAACACGGGCTCCAAAGGACAAAACATCACCATTACCACTTTCTGCAGGCTGTGGGAGAGAGCACATGGTCTCGTTGCCCAGGAATTTTTTGGATACTGAAGGTGATGCTTGGGGCTGTGACAAGGAATCATCCTGGAATCACAGGATGGTTTGGGTTGAAAGGGACCTTAAAGATGATCCAGTTCCAAACCCTGCCATGGGCAAGGACACCTTCCACTGGACCAGGTTGCTCCAATCTCTGTCCGACCTGCCTTTGAAAAGCAACACCTGTCAGGAGTGGGATTTCAGTGCAGGGAGAGACATTTCAACCTTGGGAACTCAATTTCTATTCCACAGCCTCAGAATTTGGAGGATGTTTGACTGGGCACAAGGCATCCTGTGAAGAGCCAAGGCTGGGCACCAGCAATGTTTTGCCTCAGCCATGCAGTTTTTCTGCCAGTAGGACCCAGAATTCCTGGGGACATTTCCAAATGGCAAACAGCACTAACTTGGGATGTGAAGTAGCACAAAACCAGCAACGCCAAATACAGCTGGCTGAAAACACACCCAGAAATGTCAAAGTGTGCATTAATCCCTTTTTAAAACAAAAATACACAAGTGCCCACTTTGCATTTTAATTTTATGTAATTGCAGTGTGAGCTACAAAAAAATCCTCACTCCTGGTGTGCAAATCCTTGTTTTCACCCAGCTCCTCTGAGCATTGCCAAAGCTCCTTTCAGTCGTATCCAGCTTTGAGGAGGTGATCACAAGAAGAGATGGCAACCAGTTGTCATTGTCACTTCAGACAGGTTTAGTCAGGATTGCATGGTAGTTAAATGGTTGATTGGAATTGCACTAATTGATTATTTAGGTGATAGATAAGTTGTACTTTGTATTTCATCAACCTTTTTATGTTTACTACAAAGAGCAGCAGTGAAGCACCAGTAACTGGGAGATGGGTGTGTTATTGCTGTTCAAAATTATCGAAAAAGAGTGAATATGCTAGGATGAGGTGGGAAAGAGTAATTTGTGTAGGAATGGGATGAGTGGAGGTTTAGGGAGGGTTGGTCACAAGAGCCTACATGGAAATCTCTCACAGTAGCTGGGAGTGTTTCCAGTGGAATGGCAGGACAATGGGATGGACAGGGTGTGTTTATTCCTGCAGAATCCCAGCTCTGTGGCTGAGTTTTGACCCTGCATGATGGTAAGTCTGCACCCTGTCCCAGCTCTCCTTTCTCCTTATGTCAGTGAAGGGATTGCTCTCAATCCTGGATCCTGTGGAATTCCTCACATGCTCACGGTCAGATTAAACCAGGAGCAACTCTGCCCCTGGGATAGTGAGGGAGAGAGGTCTAATGTGTTATTTCGCAGCTACCCCTGCAATATTTAAGAAAGACAATGCAGAGGATAAAATAAATTATTATAATTTAAATACTGTTGTGCTTGTAGAAGCACAATGGAAGATTGAGAACATTCATCACTCTGTATGCCTCAATAAGAAATGTTGTCAAAATTTTTCCCAACCCTCTCCAGGTTCCCCAACCAGTGTGCAGTTGCTTTGAGATACCCATATGTTCACAGGTAACTTTAAATATTAAATTGATTTGGAAATTAATTTGGCAACACAAATTCCCATAGGATAGGGAAGTCAACATTATCACCCCCCCCTCCCCCCTTCCAGTTTAGAGCAGGCCATGACTAAGGCTAAGGTTAGAAAATCAGAACCTGCTTTTTGACTGTAATTTAAATTTCTCCTCCCAGCCTCCTGGCATGTCACAGGAATATAGTTACTGCCCTACAGAAATTATAATTTTCCTAGTCTGGCATCCCATTCCTGGCAGTGATCGACAGAAGATGCTCCAGCAGAAGCCAAAAAAATTAGCAAGCAAATGGCAATGAAATTCCATGCAGGAATGTCCTTGCTCCCGGGAGACACTTCTCCCACAGCAGGCTGGGTGGATGAGAGGGGTATGTATCCATATAATCTACTTTTCCATGGCAGGAGGGAGAACATCATTTACAACTGCAGGACATCCCCTATGTGTCCATGTGTGCACCTGGTTGGATGCTCCTTGTCCAGCTCCATGTGGACCTGCCTGGTGCAAAGGTGTTGATTGCAACCCTTCCAAGAGGACTGGGATATTTAAGATCTCCCAGTGTTTTAATGTTTTTCTTGCATCCCTGGGATTACTTTCTGTAAAAGCCACATCAGAGTTTTGCTCAGAGGAAGGAGATGCAAATTCCAGAAGTGTCATTTGTGGGGACACAGTGAGAGGTGTTACCACAGTGGCTGAGGACACCATGGGCTCCACAGTGTGGGGAAGACCTTTGAGTCCACCTCTGCTCGTGTGTGCAGGGCGGGATGGGAATAACTAACTCCTTGATGTCCCAGGAATTCTGCATTCGTGACCCAGAGCCATGTCCTGAGGGCTCCCAGCTCTGCTCCTCTGGCAGCAGCAGCCATGTGTCCCCTTGGATGGCTCACTGCTCTGCCTCAATAGCTGTTTGTCATGATCCTTAATGCCACAGCTGCTTGCTTATGCCAGGTCATCTGCTTTTATTAGTCCTGCTCCACCACCCACTGAAACTCACACCAGCCAAGAGATCATTATCCACATCCAAAAATAGCATTTCTCTGGCCCCGCTCTTCCAGAGACCATGGAAACTTGGGGGTTTTCCTCCTTTTCTGATTTCCAGTTGTGCTGGTTTCCCCCCTGATGCCCCATGAAGGCCAGAGCAGCTTCCCTGGCAGCTGGAATCCTCGGAGGCACCAGGGTGTTGCTCTTCCTCATCGCCTTTGGGACGGATTATTGGCTCCTGGCCACGGACACCTGCAGGGTCTTCCAGCATGGGAACAGCACTCTGAGCACCAGGGGGGTGAGCTCTGAAATCTTGTGCTTTGAAAGAACTTACCTAAATAATTTCCGATCTAAAATTTTGAAATCTGTGATAATATTTATGCTCAATGAAAGTGACCTGTTAATGTAAAAGGTCAGCTTGAGGTAAAACGTTAGCCTGAAGTAAAACTTTAAATTCTTTAAAATCCAACCTAGCTTTTCCATAATATTGAGCATTTTGACTGGGGTAAATTGTGTCTAGGAAACATTAAGACGGCACCTCTCTAATCTGGCAGATATGAACATTAGAGAATGAAAGGCAAAAATGTAAGAGTTTTAGTTGTTGACAGCATTTCCCTCTAAAGACAAAAGATATCTCCTGATATTTGCCATTAAAAGATTTCTCCCTCTGTAGTTTCTTGATTTAAAACTAGTTCATGTTTAAAAGTGTGGGGCTTGGCAATCACTTCCATCTGAGGTGATACAGCTGCAGCACAGACACCAAACAAAAATGAACATCAGACACGGAGCGGAGTTGACGGGTTCCTGCCCCTCCAACCAGTGGCCTGGGTAGCCTCAAAGTAAGATTTATATAGGATTTTAGTTAGCAGGAAATGTAATTTTCAAGGGACAGCTTGATATTTCAGTGCTTAGGGCTGGTGTCTCTTGTTTATAGATCCCTCAAGTTGGATTTTCACTGCACTGTTGTCTAACTCCTCAATGAAATAACAACCAGATCAGTTCCTTGAGCCACCCACTCCCCCGAAATGTTTTTGTGCCAATCAATGTGTGGTTTCCGTTACGAAATGACAGGAAGATCCTTGTTGTGTGCAGACTTTTTGTTACTTCAAAGTTCAATCCAATTAGGTTTGATTTTTTTCCTGGTGCGGTGAGTCACCCTGGGTAAGCATCATGGTGCCAGCAAGAAATATTTTTCTTTCATTTCAGAATCCCATAATCAAATGTAGGGCACTGTTTGCTTGAGTCATGGTTCCAAATGACTTCCCAAANAAGAAAAAAAAAGATGGAAAAAATGCCTGGAGAAGGGAAACAGAAAACAGGGTCTTTAGTTTCACTCAGCTCAGCAAAGCCTGGGGATGGTAGAGACAGAGAAGTGCCACTTGTTTTTCATGCAGTTGGGAAGTGACAGTGTTAATTGTGTCACGTTTTAGTTGTTTTCGAAAGTGGAGAGAGCAGAGATGATGTACTGCACAACACAAATAAGCACCTCAAACATTTCAGAGACGCTCTTGGCCAAGTGTTGGGGAGCCTGATGCTGAGGCAGTGACTTCAAAAGCAGCAGGCAGAAATAGGAACTGCTCTTACTTTTCCCTCTGAGCTATTTTATTTCTATTTCAGACACTGTTTCTATTATTTCTATTTCTGTTACTGCTTGTGGATAACAGGCTCTGTTTTTACCTTCTCTGCCCTTTCTTAAACTGTCAAATCCTGTCCCTTACAGATAAGGATGGGCTGAGTATCTGGCAAACTCAGTGAAATGTGCTGTGGATACACCAAGTCAGAGTCACCAGCTGAGGAAGTTTCAGGGCTGAATTTTCCCCTTCTCATAATCAGGATTTTATCCTGAAAGTAAAAGGAGAATCAGGCCAGAGCTCTGGAAGCTGCTATAATGGGATGCATAAAAATATTGAGGCGAGGGAAGCCAAAAATCTCTGGGGAGACCTTAGAGCCCCTTCCAGTGCCTAAAGGGGCTCCAGAAGACCTGGAGAGGGACTTGGGACAAGGGATGGAGAGACAGGACAAGGGGCAATGGCTTCCCACTGCCAGAGGGATATTGGGGAGAAATTCTTCCCTGTGAGGCCCTGGCACAGGGTGCCCAGAGAAGCTGTGGTTGCTCCTGGATCCCTGGAAGTGCCCAAGGCCAGTTTGGACAGGGCTTGGAGCAGCCTGGGATAGTGGGAGGTGTCCCTGCCCATGGCAGGGAGTGGCACTGAACAGTCTTTAAGGTCCCTTCCTACCCAAACCTACTAACCTGTGACAGGGTAAGTACCTCTGGCACCTCCCTGTTGAGTCCCATCTCCTTTCTCTGGTTCACAGGGCAGGTTTCTCTATGGACATTCCCCATCCATCATAAAATCTAATATTGTCACAGTCCCATCTCCTTTGCCAAACTGTGTGTGAGGAAGATAAAACTGGGTTTGAGATAATTTTAATAAGTCCTTTGGTAAATCTTCCGTGACTAAACTTTGTGATGTCATCCCTTCTGGAAAGACCAAAGCCTTGTGCTCGCAGGTCTGCTTTGGGGGTTGGAAGAAGGTGTTTAAGGAGTAGAACACACTCAGAAGGCCCAGCTCCCTGAAATTCCCATTCAGCTCTGGCCGACAGGGGACTAAGGAGCAGAGAAGGCAGAAAATGGTTTGTGCAGGTCTGCTGGACAATTTGTCACCAGAACATTTCCTAGCTGTGACAGGAAGTCGAGGACTGCAGTTCTTCCGTGTTCCCCAATCCCTCCAAGACTGACTCAAAAAGCAAATGAAAACCCCATAAAAAATTAAATCAATATCTGTCTAAGCAAAGTATACACTCTTTGTACCTTGATCTTCCCTGTTTCAGCCTGGACTTTTATTCCTCCCCAGGCTGAAACTCCAACAGAAGTTGGGACAGAGATCCTCATTTTCCACCACGAGGGATTCTTCTGGCGGTGCTGGTTCTTTGGTGAGGGCCACCCTGAGACCATCTGGACCTTCTGGTACAGTGAGTACAATGCCACCACTCCGTATCCACAAGCCTTCCCTCACACCTTAATGGAAAACAAACACAGGAAGTGCTCCCAGGGGTGAGGAGACAGTTCTCATTTCATTTTGGTCATTCTCATCTTCTCTCAAAGCAAACCTGGCTCACTCTTTTTTCGCCCTTTTTGTGCTAGTTTTTTGACTTGGATTTTGCTCTCGGAGGGCTGTTTACAGAAATGTTGCAACCTCTTGAGGCTGTTTCATTTATTGCCTACAAAGTTATGTGAAGGAGTGACTACCACCAGTAAGAAGCCTCCTTCCTTTCTCCCCCACCCTCGAATACCTCCCGATGTTTGTGTTCAGCGAAGTTCTGTAAATGTGAGCCCGTGCCCTTCCTGGCTCTTCGGTCCCTGTTTTCTGCCTTCCAGGTGCCCGGCATCCCCAGCTCCCACTGGTTTCAGCACTGGGAAGGCTGGAACTGCATGTTCATGGTGTCACTGGGCGCTCAGGGCCAGTGGTGCACCACGGAAAGCCATTTCATTTTAACATCTCGCCTTTTTTTGCTTTTTTGATATCATTGAAATTACACTTGAGAATAAACTGAGAGGGATGAAAAATCCTTTATTTTTTTGGAGAACACGTTCAACTCTTCATAAACAAATTGAAGGAAAGGGTGAAACCTGTTCTGTGACACTGGTTGGGGCCAACCTGGTGTCCCTTGTGCAGTGAAGGGTTGGCCCAATGAACCAGTGTCTTGGTTTGCAATATGTAGCCAAAAATGTGTATTCTATTTCCATCTGTTCAAACTGCTTGGGGAGGTGTTTTCTTCATCTCCTGTATAACCCATTCCTCAGAACTCCAGGAGGGAGGAGGTGGATGCCTTCTGTTAATGGGCAGCTGTTAAAACCAGGTGGGACAGTGTTCTTATCCCTTCCAGGACCCATCCTCCCTCCAGGGGATATCTGCTGTTCATGGGCCGTCCAGGCTCACTGCATGGCTGATACAATTCCATCATCCCATGGGGAGATGCTCCACCCAGTGGGGGGAGCCAAGCATTCCTACCTGGATAAAACCCGAGACCCAGGAACACTAGGCATTCTGGTTTTCCACTGGATTCCAGAGGGAGACCAGGCCCATCTCACCACCACTGGACCCTTCTATAGGATCACCTCTACTCCAACAGAACCACATCTGTTACTCCAGGAGGATTTATTTGGACTGCTCCCAACACCCTGACCAACAGGGTGTCAGGTCATTTCTCTGACTCTATCAGGGTTTTCTAGGATTTTTGTTTGCTTGTTTTTTTTTGTACTACTACATTTGTATTTTTAACATTCCTAGCAAAAACCTGTTATTTCTATTCCCATATCTTTTCCTGAAAGCCCCTAATTGCAAAATTATAAGAATTTGGAAGGAGGGGTTTGCATTCTCCATTCCAAGGGGAGCTCCGGCTTTCCCTGGCAGACACCTGCCTTTCCAAACCAAGACAAACAGGTGCTGCCACCAGGAATAGGAAAGGAGTGAGACCACACCAGGACACGCCTGGCACCAGCCCTGCTGGGGGCCACAGCTCTAGAGTAGGATTTGGGGTAAACACCCCCCAGATTTTAAATAAGTTCTGCAAAGGCTTTAAACACCACAAAAACTTCGGCCCTGTGCCCACCGAGGCCTCGATGGAAGGTGTTCCTGTGGTTGTGGAGGAGCACAGTCACCTCAGAGGGCACTTCCCTGCAAATAATGCAGGCTCCCACACTAAATTTACTCTGCAGTGATTAAAATTTCAAATGAGTTCGGTGTCCCCCAGCCCCTGACCTGTTTCCTGTAAAGTCTTGCAGGAATACTTCCCGCCACCGTTCAGCCGAACAATGGGAGGTTTTTCACACGGGAAATTTGTGATAAAAAAGGACAGGCTTGAGACAGGGAGTTTGCTACTGAATTACATTATATGGAAATACATAATATAATTTTACCTGAAGTAAAATGAGTCACTCTGATAACTGGCAAATTTTTTGCTGCCTCTTTATGTATTTATTGTAATAGGATTGATCATGGCAAATTAATTTACTGCTCTTGTGGATGTAATAATTAATTCAATAGGTATTCCATAGTTAATTTAGCATGAACTAATGTCCACCTATTATAAAGTGCTCTTTTGAGCTGGGGAACATATTTAAATATAAGTGGCCAACCATTAATTAATTCATTTAACATTCATTCTATTACTGTTAATCATGATAAGCCTCAGTGGTATTAATATTGATGGGGCACTTCCATTCTAATTGTGCTTTTCCTTCTCACCAGCTGAAGGTCTTGGAAGTACCTTGTTCTGGTACCCAAACATTTTGACCCTTCCAGGTGTTCAGGCACATTCTCAGGAGGAAAGCAGCAATGAGAATATTGACACTGACTTCAGTTGTTCCATATTTCGTGATTTTTGTCCACCTCAGACTCAGGTTATGAAGATGAGAAGATGTGCAAGAAACAGTCTCAGATCCTCTGATATCTCCCCTCTTTCACAATTCTTATTTCTATTTTTATTTTTCTCTCTAATCAAGATTTATTATCTTTTTTTTCCTTGCCAGCCTTCTGATTTCACTGAGGGTTTTGCAGGTTTTGCAAAACAGCACATCGCCATCTCAGTACTCTAACTGATTCTGCAGGAAATAAAAGCAAACGGGGATTTGATTGATTTAATTCTTCTTTTTCTTCATCTTTTGCAGCCAGCCAAGCACACCCCAAGTTCTGCATGCATGGCTACCTCTTCCCCATGCCCATTGCTGTGGGACCTTTCCCCCATCCCTCCTATGACACAACTGCAGGTGAGTTTCTTTCCTTCTCCCCCCAGCAGCTCCTTTCCCAAGGGATCAGGCAGAGATTTGGGATGTGTGTCAGTGCTGCGGTTCTCCTGCTGTAAATTCACATGGCTAAGACCTTTGGAAAGCTCCTTCACAAACCACTCCTGCTTGGTTTGTTGCCCCAAGCACTCAATGAGAGGTTCTCCCACATTTCCTCTCCTCCAGCCTGGCTGTGCTGGGATGAGCTGTGCAGGGCAGGAGGATAAATCCATTCTTCTCCCATCTCCTCACTCATTGGGGAGAGCTGGAGCCAGACGAGCCAAACCCAGCCCGAGTGCTGACTCTGTCCCAGAATCTGGTTTCCCGGGATAGTTTAGGTGTTGGTTTGTTGCAGGACAAAATAAACAGGCACTGGAAAATCAGTTAAAGACCAAATTGTTAAAAAATCCACAAAAGTGACTGGCTTATTTTTAAAGCACTGAACATTGCGCAGTTGGAGAGCTCCCTTTTAACTGGGTCCCTTTTTATTTATGTTTCTCTATATTTTCCAAGTTCTTTAATGAATCAGCTGCTGTTAGGAATTTTAATTTGCTAAATTGGCGGCAGCAGTTAGAATTAATTCAATGATTTTTTTTTGAAATGAATTGATTTCTTTAAATAGTGTGCATCAGTCTGCCTTGCCTCTGGGGATGCAGGGCAGACGTTCTGCACAAACAAACATCTTGACCTTTTCCTCAGCCTTTACTAGTACCTTTTTATAGTTTTGTGGAGGTTTTTTTTCCCTATGAGAAATTAATTTAAAAAAAAATATTGTCAATAGGAGCGTGTGAGGGAGAGCAGCTCGTTTCTTTGGCTGTGGTGTGCAGAATTCCTGCCGCGGGGAATGCTCTGTGGTGTCAAATGGATACGAGGGACCTGTGGAGGGAGGAGGAGCTGGTGCAGGATGTGCGGCAAACACGCGGGATAAGCAGTGGGATTGTTTCTGCTTGGGAGAGACGGGCGCAGGTTCTGAACGATCCCGCTGATGATCACACACACTGGGGTTTGTTTTCTGTCCTAAATAAAGGGCGCTGGAGGCATCTGTCCCTGCCGGTCAGCCCGGGCTGTGAAACCCTCCCCAGCTGCCTCCCGGGTGTGTCCCCTGCGACAGTCCCGTGGTCGCCTCGATGTTCTCAGAGGTTTTTTCCGACCTGAGTGGTTCTCTGAAGGTGCCGAGAGCAGGGGATGCACCCCGGGGCGCTGCGGGCCCTGCAGCATCACCTCTGGGGACGTGGGGGTGGCTCAGCCCCCACATTTTGGGCAGGGGGAGCACGGGGCTGTTCCCCCGCCCCAATCCTCTGCAAAGCCCTCGGGGGGAGCAGCCACTCCCGTCGTTAGCACCTTTTTATTTCTACCCAGTCCATCCTCGTTTGCAAACGCTGACAGAACAGGAGGCTGTCCAAGGAGAGGGGTCCTCCAGCTATTACCTGCTCCAGAGATAATTCTGCCTTATCTGCATCCTCTTAGGCTCCCTGAGAGAAACGGGTGATGGGAGGTTAAACATGAAAATGAATTCTGTGGTTTTGGAGAGTTCAAGATACTTATCTCTCCCTAAGTGGCTCTCCTGACAAAATGGTTTCAAATGAGGAAAACGCATCTCCTCTGTATCATTTTTCTTTCAAGTGTGAATCATTTCAGCACTACCCACTCGCTTGTGCTCGGCTTAAATCGAGCTGGAGCTTCTGGAAAACAACTGGCAGGGCAAGATGTGGTGGTCCAAGGGATTGGATAAATCAGGGGATGGGGAGCAGGGTATCAGAGGGTCTCCACTGGAAGACCACGACCTTTGGATGGGGTTTATGGCAGTGTCTGCAAGACATCTGGCTACTGGGAGACTTCAACTGGTGGGCTACATCCCATCCCGTTCCATCTGGTGGGATGTGATGGACCAAACTTGCTCAGCTCTGCCTGGGGTGGTTGTATGAAGTCACAGCCAAACCCCCAAATTCCTTGGATGGAGAGGCAGCTGCTCTCCCGTCCCATTCTCTTTCCCAGAGTTAAACAAGGCCATTAATGGGGGAACTCATGAGCTCCTGTTTTTCCTGCAGTCCTGCTAGCACACACTGCTTTTATTTTAAACCGGGAGCCTGGCACCTTCCTGAAGTGTTAATTAAAGTGGAACAAAGCTATGGTCTGAATCCACCTCTCCAAATTTTGCTACTTTCTTTCCTTTCTTGCCAAGCTTTTCCAACCTCCCTTGGCACAGCTAAGAGCGGTGTCCTTTCCTCCCACCCCTTTTTTTGGTGCGCTTCCTTGGCAAACCTTCCCAACCCTTTGGCCTCATTCCAGTCCCATTCTGCAGGGCATGACATTCCCCCTGAACCCGTGGCTGTTCCAGGTGCCCCGGCAAAGCCCTGACAGCCTGGCACGGCAGCGTCACAGGTTGTTGTTTTTACTGTTGCTAAAGCAGGAGTCAAACATGCCATCATTAAGAAGAGAGATTTCTGAGGTTGAAGAAAGCCCCTTTCCCCCTCCTTTCACTGACTTTGCTCCTGTTGCAGTGTACAGAGGTTTTTGGACGGCGTTCATCCTGCTGGCCGTGGCTGCCGGGCTCGTGGGGGGGCTCCTGCTGGTGTGCGGGGTCCCCTTCTCCAGCCCCCGCTCCTACAAAGTTGGGGGAGGATTCCTGCTGTTCTCAGGTGAGAGGACATGGCTGGGGCAGGGAGGCTTTGGAGTGAGGGGCAGGTGGGGATGGAGTGCTGCCGTGGGAGATGGGGCTCTGATGGGAGCAGCAAATGATTTCCCTCTTCCCCACTGGAATTAAACCCCGAGGGGTTTGTATGGCTCTGAGCAGCCTGGTGCAGTGGAAGGTGTCCCTGTCCATGGCCTTCATGGTCTTTAAGGCCCCTCCCCACCAAAACCATTCCGTGACTCCCTGATTCTGTGCTCAGCCAGGCTTTAGCAAGATGGTCCTTAGTCCTAGCAAGGCTGAGATTTTTGAAAATCACTTTTGTTTTTACTATTCGTCTGCGCAAGCCTTTTATTTCAGTCAAGCCTGCAGGTGTGTTAAGCCTGGGCAGCATCAGCCCCTCTCAGTTCCCCAAAGTCAGGATTTGCATCTGGGCTGCTCCTGTCTCTTCTGTTAGCTTTGATAGAGCTGGAAACCCACGGAGTGATGAAAGGCAAACCCCATGATCCAAAATGGGAGGGCTGGCTTAAGGAGACCTGAAAAGATGAAACGATGGCACTGCAGGAAAATGAATTAAAAATAGGCACTTATTCATTTTTCCCACTGCTGTTACCAATGATTCCACTGAATTATCACTTGGGCTTTTTCCTTTTCTGTATTTGAGAGGAATAACTGGCTTCAATAGTAGAAATACTTGATTTATACCAGTGACTCAAACTCAGAAAAAAGCTCTTTTATGACTCAAGCACCCACAGGCTGGAGCTCAGTTGGGCTGTGCCAAATGAAGAACTTCGTAATGAAATCAGACCCTTCTCTGAAAAAACCACTGCTTAATTGCAGATCCTTCACCAGCTCCTGCTTCCTCATATCTGGCATAAATCACATGAGACACTGCCTTTGCTCTCAGTTTATGGTTCAAGCGAGCCCAAATTTGGGGTCCTGAAATCCTATGAAAATATTTAATAAGAAAGGTCCTGACACTGACCTTTGTCCCCAGCTACCACATCTACATGACTTTTAAATTCTTCCAAGGATGGTCATTCTCTGCCCCTGCCCCAGGCAGTCTGAGACAGACATGGACAATGCTTTCCATGCAGAAATTCCTGCTGATGTCCAACCTGAACCCACCCTGGTTCAGCTTGAGGCCATTCCCTCTCCTCCTGTCCCTCTTCCCTGGGAGCAAATCCCAACCTCCATGGCTGTCCCCTCCTGTCAGGGAGTTGTGCAGAGCCACAAGGTCCCCCCTGAGCCTCCTTTTCTCCAGGCTGAGCCCCTTTCCCAGCTCCCTCAGCCTCTCCTGGTGGTCCAGCCCCTTCCCAGCTCTGTTCCCTTCCCTGGACACACTCCAGCCCCTCAGTGTCCCTCTTGTCATGAGGGGCCCAGAGCTGCCCCCAGCACTGGAGGTGCTCCAGCAGTGCCAGCGCAGGGGACAGCACTGCTCTGATCCCCCTGGATGCCATTCCTGATCCATGCCAGGTGCCATTGGCCTCTTGCCCACCTGGGAACCCCTGGGGGTTCTTTTCCACTGACAGATTCCCAGCCACGCTGCCTGTGGTTTTCCATGGGGTTGTTGTGATCTCATAATGGATAATAATCCAAGGGCTGTACCAGGGCACGAAGCTTTCTCTTCCCTTCTGTAGTCCAGGCTCCCAGGAGGCAGCAGATGTCCCTGAGGAGTGTGTCCAGCCTGCACTTTGGGCAGAAATATCACAGAAAAGGATGCCGAGTAATGCTCAGCTGTCTTCCCTTTTTTTTTTTTCCCTTTTCATTGTTTCTCCACTTTATTTGACTACTCCTTGATTAAAAGGCTGGGGCTTCGAATGTGACACTTTTTAGAAGAGCTGATTATGCATCACACAAACCTCTTGGCATTAGACAAAGATGCCGCTGTTAAAATTGAAGTTTGTATTAATGCAGCTTCAATCTGAACAGCAATCATTGTTATTAACAGTCATTCGGGGGAGCGAGTTCAGCCGGAAGACACTTCCTACTGTATTTTCCATTCAAATGATAGCAGAAGGATTCAGTGTGTTTTTCAGCAAAGTTTCCTTAGTGTTTCAACTGATCCTTTTATTCGGGGTGGCAGTGGGGGGCTTATCCTGATCTCAGACCTCTGGATCCTGCTTGGCCCTGGCTTTTGGGTGGATTTGAGTTGCATCCCTCCATCGTTATTTTCTCTTTATCTCTTCTAAAAATATTTTTCATAATTGCACTAAGCAGTAGGAACAATGGATTTAACACAGCCTCAAGTCCCCAGCCATTCCCTTCCTCCGGATAGCGGGATGTGCAGGGATGATGCAGGAGAAAGTGCCTCTTGTCTTCTAATCATGGCCTGCAGGTCAGTGTTAATTAACCTCCCTTGCAGAAAGGATCTCTCCTTGAGGAAGTGTGAAAAAGCTGGCAATCTGCAGAGTGGGAATGTGGTCTGGCAGTCGGAGTGGGAGATGGAGCACCAGGACTGTGGGATGTCCCGGCCTCGCAGGGAACCCTCCACCAGCAGCTTTGTTCTGCCCACCAGCTCCCTGCTTTTGGGAGAAGCCGTGGTTGTTCACTGCAAAATGATGTCACTTTTCCCACCGAAAGGGTCTAAAGACACTGCTGGTGCAAATGCATCCCCAGACATTTCTGGGTGACCAGCCTGGCATGGTCCTCAGGAGGGTTGTGTGTCCATCTATCAGTGGGGGAATCCAGCGCCCGAGGGTGAGGATTGTTATGGCTCAACTGGATCCCTTTGGATTTCCCTCTGAGATGCCTTTTATTTACTGTACATTCCAGAGGGCAAATGTCACTGTTCCAGCTCCCATAACCAATGGACTACCCAAGAGCCAGTGTGCTGCTTTCCTCCCAGCATTTGCCATCTCGGAATGAGCTTCAGCACTCCCAAGGGGTGGCAGATCCTGCCCTTTGTCTCAGTAGTCAGAGTTTGGTTAATTGTCACTACAGTGTGACTGCGAGGGCTGGGTGAGCTCTCTGCTGCAGCTTCTGGAAGCTCTTTGAGTTGCTGAGACAACTTTGCTCCTGGTCCTTCATTTTTCCTACCTGGTGCTCCTCTATTTTGTTTTCCTTTGGGTGTTTTAGAGACCAAACTTAGAAGTGCACCTTGGCACAGGTTGCCCAAAGCAGCTATGGATGCCCCATTGCTGGAAGTGCTCCAGGCCAGGTTGGATGGGGCTTGGAGCAACCTGGGATGATGGGTCACATCCCTGCCCATACCGGGACCGACCGGTTCTTCAGCACGACCCAACAGCATGGAAAAAAAGGCAGATTTCCCAGTCCTGTGACTTCAAGTGCTGGATTTTTTGCTCAGATTCTGCTTCCCAAGTGGAGCAGCTCCACTTTGGCAGTCTCGGGCTCCCCACGTTCAGTGAAGGCTGACAGTGATGGAAGGGCAGCTGAAGGTCATCCCTCCACTTCCTTGTTATTAACATCCTTAAGAGGCAACGAGCGAGAGAGGAGAACGAGTCAAAGTTCATTATTCTCCTAATTAGCAGATTACACAAAAAGTTCACCGGCTTCCCCAGAATAAGAGTTAAAGATTGAGTTCACTCACCTGTCCCCACAATTAGCAGCTGTAAAGGTGTCACAAGGAAATAAAGTGAGAGAAAAGAAAAAGCTCTACTTCAATTTGCCCACGGAGAAGACGCAGCTCCGCTGGGAGAGGGGGACGGAGCTCCAGGCTCCTGGATCTGCAGCGCACAAAGGAGACAGATTTAGTACCCCTCTGTAATCTTCTGGCAATTAGCCCCTCCCCAGAAGATGCCACTGACCTCATCAGCCTGGAGATGGAGTTTCGCAGTTAATTTTTCCCAGCGCCATCCTAATGAACAGAGGCAAAGAGGGAGAAGGAGGCAAGGAAAGGGATCACACGGGTAATTTCCCAGTGGAGAAAGCACAGAGATGCTGAGAGGAGCATGGGGATGAGGTTTGATGATGTCTTCCATTACTCAAACCCAATACACGCCCTGTGCCAATGCCAGTGTCATGTTTAGGACAGAAAACCACATTTTTTCAGTTTTTCATTTGGCTGCCCAAATCAGGAAGGAATCTGTGTCTCTACACCCAAAGCTGGCAGGAAACAAAGATGATTTTTTGCTGCGTCCAGTACTAAAAGCCACAGAGGGCAGGGGGTAAAGTGAAACCTGTACAACAGATGAAAATTCCCAAATACAACAGCATTTTAAAACAAAAGTGCTGAACACTTTGGTAATGTGGGAGTGAAGCATCCTGATTTTCTCGTGATGAAGAGGCTGCTGATGGCTGTAACTGTGACACGTTTTAGGGAGGTTCAGGTACACTTGTGGCTGCTCCAACCAGCATTTCTGGCTGAGCAGATTCTGGTGAGCTCCCCTTCCTGAGCTCCCACCGTCCTTTGGCTGCACCTGCCCTTCTGATTTTTCTCTTCCCACCGAGGACATGATGTAAATCCCAGGGATTCTTCATCACTCCGCTGTAATTATTCCAGGGAAGAAGGCTGCTTGCCTTACATATTCTTGTCATTTGCCCAGAGTGTGAAAACATTCTTAATTTAGATGCCATGGCCATGCCATCACCTCCAGTACCTGTTTAATAATAAATCCTTCCACACCAAGACCTGGAGCTTCTCCTGAGGCCAGAGGAGGGACCAATTTCCATTCCTTATCTCCTGAAGAGGTTGAGGATGGTGCCACCCACCACTTGGGGCTTCCCACGCCCTCCTCAGAAAGAACTGGAAGGTTTTGATCTGGTTACTTAAA
>VZDJ01000362.1:126498-171019 GCA_008694505.1 Cyanoderma ruficeps
TTAAAAAAAAAAAAAAAAGAGACTTAGGCCATCTAAATTGTCCTGGGAGAAATCAACACGGAATTCCTGGTTATTTAAAGCAAAATTCCAAAGTACTTTTCCATACCCACGTTCTCTGTCCCACCGGGGCTGAGCTTTCATTTGCGTCTCTTACGGTAGGTATTATAAGTTAATGAAATAGAAATTGATCTTTAAAGGAGCACTTTTCAAGGTTCAGTTGCTATCTAATTAATTTAATTTTAAATTACATCAGTAATAAAGACTTAATTGCCTTCTTATCAATACATTGTATTTTGTAAAGGACATGCGACTATTTGAACACGCCGTCGCTTTCTCATAGTAGAATAATTGGTATTTTAAGCATACAACTATCATAGTAAGTGTAAAATATTTATTTGTGCACTTAATTTCAAGTGGTATCAAAACCTCAATGAACATGCAAATGTTCCAGCAGCTGCTGTTTAACTCCTTGCCTGCCTCTCCAGGAAAAACAAGGACTCTTCCACGTCAGGGAGAATGGCTGGAATATCAGTGTGGGGTGATGCAAAGAATATTCGTATGGCTACACCAAATTTTGATTAACAAGATTGCATCATTTTAGGGCATGGGAGGCAGTTTAGTAAATGTGGCAGCTTCGTGTGGTGAGCTGTGTCTTCTATCTCATTCCCAGAGGACTTTGAAGCCTCTTACCTTTGTGTGAGTCTTATTTTTGTCTCTGAGATGTTTTTATAACCATTATAAACAGAATCACAGTAAAACACAGACTTGTTTCCTCTGGATGAAGATTCAGTAACCTCCCTAAGCAGATAAATCAACGTCAGGCTTTACCCCTTTCCTTTCCTTAGCACAAGAGCTGGTTTTTGGAGCACATAAGCTGCCAGGAAGAATAATTAAATATACCACAAGTACCTTTGATTTAAAAATGGCAAGGGGAGAAATTAAATCCTGCAGAAGCCACAACACATGCACAGAACAGTGTGGTAACTTGTCAACTAAATTAATTTTGAGCGATTCACTTCAGCCATAAAAATGATACGAGCTGTGATGTATTTCTTTCATATATATGTATGTGTGTATATCTATTTAAAAACAGCAGCTTCTACCTGTGAAGTAGCAAGATCAGATATTTCTGAACTGCTTTCAGGCCTGTCATCACACCGTCACTATTTAGCTTTAATAGACGTTGAGTTTAAAATGCACCACAGAAATATATATTTTTTAATGATACACAGTAGATGAGATTTGGGCCACTCCAGTTTTTGTCCTCTGCTTCCAGCTTCATGGCATAAGGTGCTTATTATTCTCGTTATTATTCTGGTGTTTAGTAGCCCATCTAAGATTAATCTCTCATGCCTTTGTGCCCTTTCCTACCCTATAATGAGTTGGCCCTGCAGGCTCTGCGGGCTCTGGGGGTGGCAGTGCCAGAATTTTGCCATCAGGAGGATTCCTCATGGCACCTTTGCCTTCCTGGTGGGGATTGGCTATGACACTTCTTCCAAGGGTAGATGGAAAAAAGGATGAAGTTAAGTTTTGGTGCCTCCTCATTAATATCTGAGAAATTAAAAGTGAAAAAGGTGAAACGTCCCACCATAGAGAGAGAGGAATGCAGGTCCCTGCTGGGAACATCAGCTCTGCTCTGGTGGTTTCTCCATGGCCTTACCCTGCTGAAGCAGAGCCTTCAGAAGTGCTGGTGGTCAAAGCAGAAGGTGTCAGAGGGCAGGATCTGATCACTGTGGCGTGGGGTTCTGCCAGGGTGAGTGGCCTCAGCTTCCACAGGAACCTGCAGAGCAATGCCAGCAGCAGCAATCCCTCCACACAAAGCTTTGATGCGGGGCACGAACGAGGAGCCGCTGTGATCTCTTCTCACCTTTACTCCTGCATTTTCTGCTCAGGCAATAACTCTGCACCGTCTCTCCCCCACAGGAGGTTTGTTTCTCCTGCTCGTGTTTCTCTTTGTGATGTGGAAGGAGTTTGCAGCTGACTTTCAGAAGTACATCCTCCTGGAGAGGAGCGAGGAGTGCCTGGACGACGTCCCCGTGCGCGTCTACTACGGGTGGTCCTTCATGTTTGCCGCCGCCGGGGTGCCCCTAGTGCTGCTCTCTGGGCTCCTCTTCTTCCTGGTGGGCAGAGACATTTTGGATTCCCTGCAGTAAAACAGCTGCGGAGAAGGCTTTGAGAAATTTGGGGATGCTCCTTGTAAAGAAACACGCCCGGGTTTTGGGGACTTGATTGTTCTTGTAGCTCTAGTTGTCAGGATAGGTTACGTTCACTCTCATGGGGAGGCAGAGATGGAGCGCTGGCCATCCACAGAATCCCGGGGTGGTTTGGGTGGGAAGGGGACTTAAAATCCACCCTGTTCCACCCCCTGCCATGGGCAGGGACACCTTGCACTATCCCAGGTTGCTCCAAGCCCCATCCAGCCTGGCCTTGGACACCTCCAGGGATCCAGGGGCAGCCACAGCTTCTCTGGGCACCCTTTGCCAGGAATCTCTCACCACCCTCACAGCCAGGAATTCCTTCCCAATATCCCATCCCACCCTGCCCTCTGGCAGTGGGAAGCCATTGCCCCTTATCCTGTCCCTCCATCCCTTGTTCCCAGTCCCTCTCCAGCTCTCCTGGAGTCCCTTCAGGCACTGGAAGGGTCTCTGAGCTCTCCCTGGAGCCTCCTCTTCCCCAGGTGAACACCCCCAGCTCTCCCAGCCTGGCTCCAGAGCAGAGGTGTCCGACCACTGCCTATCCCAAACCAGCCCCAGCTGAACATCCAGCTCCAGCCTCCTTCTTTCACTTTGGGGATATTTTAGCACACTGGTAGGGTTTGCACCAGTTTTTTTCTGCAGCCCAAGAGAAAGCAGCTCTCTGTCAGCAGAGCTCCACATCCATATTCAGCAGAGCTGGAGTTTTACAGCATTCCCAGCATCCTGGTTTCTTGTAAAAGGAAATCGAATCTGGCTGCGACGGTGCAAGCAATAATGTCTATTTCTTAAAAGCAATTAAGGATGATTTTTTTTTTCTTAGCTGGCTCTAATTGACGTCAAAGGACAACCATTTTAATGGGATGTCGGGAAACATGAGAAACTTTTTTCTTCCTTAAAAGCCCTGTTTCTTAAGATACAAATGTACCTGGACCTAACCTAACTTTCAATAAGGGAATAAACCTATTTCTGTGGCTTGAAACGTAACATGAATTAATTAGTATTTGTTCACAGCAGTGCTTTAGTTTGCATTTAATATTTTCCCTGGATGCGGTTTTGTGGGGATTCCCAAACCAAAAACTGAAAGGTGATCCCAGTTGAGGGAAAAGGAGGGGGGACAAATGATATTGTGACCTTGGGCTGTGCCTGTGCCCCTTCAAGTGGCAAATTTCACTATATGTTTTGAATAATTTACTCTCAATTGAATATGTGAATTACTCTGAATTGAATATTTTCCCTGGGCACAGTTTGGGGAAGTTGAGCTGGAGGAACAGGAGTGGGGATAATAGCACTGGTATTTTTTTGGGCTTTGTTTTGTTTGGCCCTGTCAGGCAGCTCAGCTGGGACCTCCTATTCTATGGACAAGAGTCGGATTCAAAAAGACAAAATTATATAACATTTGAATACATTTAAATTCCTGCAGTCACTCAGGTGATTGACTAACGTGGCAGTGACCCTACAAAGAGCAATCACCTCCTAACTCTCTACCAAATTTTGGGTACTGGGGGGGAAATAATTTGTCCTGAATACGCAGGGGTTTGTAAAGGCACTTGAGAAACGACAAATATTTGATCTTGTCGTGTTTTTTTGGGCTGGAACGTGGTGCTTTGAAGTAGTTTGTTGGGTCCTCGCTTGCTCATTTGCATAGATTTTAAATCATTTTAAATCAAACCTCTCAAAATGTGCCGCTCTCGTGGATGTCAGAGTTTGTGCTCAGCTCACACCTCCCGAGCTTTGTGTCACACTATTGACTCAGTGCAGTTAATTAATAATGGAATGTAAATCTCTGCTAGGAAGCGCTGAAGATTGTTGGCAGTGTAAAAATGTTTGTTAATGCTCTTCCTAAAATATTATTCAAGTCTGGCGTTTCTTTCCTTTCGGAGCAAGTTCTAATTATTCTTTTACAAGATTCATGGCGTGCACAGAGTGAGAAATTGTAATTCCCCCATGTAAAGATTAGTTCTTTCATATGAATAACAGGCTTGGGCTACAGTGCTTAAGCAATATCCACACTGTTTTCCCTTAATAGAAACTTTGTTTGAATAGAATTGGGATGTGCAGGTAAAAAATCACAGTTTTTTTCCCAGTGAATGGATGTTTCATAACATTCCCAAATACACAGAGATTTTAGTGTTATTTTTGTCCATTATAAACTTTTTTTTCCCCCCTGATTCTCCTTGGGTTACGCCTGTTCCCCATCAGTTCTTCAAGGGATAATTTCTCACTACAAATTTCCTTCGAATAATTTTTGTCATTTAATTATCTATTCAATGTGGAGATGAACACTTATGGTCACAAAGAATAAAAGTATATAATCCAGGAGCAGAAGAGGTCAAGATTTACAGTCACTTGCCTTTCACTGATACCATAAAACAATCCAAGCATGCAGAAATGATGATCCCATAAGAGACACCAGGGCAGAAGAATGAGGATGCAGCAAGAAATCCATCAGACTTATTGATATCCGTGAAGCTGAGGATCCCTGAAGTTGTGAATATAGAAGCGAGTTTTATATTATAGAATGAAATATTTATTAACTTTCTCCATCTGTTCTTTAAAAAATTTAGTTTAATGTCATCAAGGCATTTATGGAATACATTTAGCTTAATCATGCATTCATGCCTTAGGGAGTAAAGCATCCCTGGAGACTTGATCTTTCTGGATCAGCTCTAGAACAAGCAATAGTTTAAAATTCCATCATTCTTTGGAAAGAAACTACGTGGCTTTGAATCACTCTTGAACAGAGGGTGTTTTATTTTAAATATCTGATATTGAGCACATCTAGTTGTTGTCTGGCATTGAGCTTTTGGGTAACCTCATCAAACCCTTGGATCTCCCACAGGTTTGGAAAATCTCCCAATATTAGATATATATCTGATAATCACAACAATAAGAAAGAATGAGACCGTAGAGTTGCATAATTAAAGCAATTAACTCCTTCATTAAAATTCCATGTTTGTTGCCAGCACAAAGCCAAACGCATCATTTTGGTGGATTAAAGAGCCCAATTCCTTTGCCCTCAAGTTTCTCGTGGCAAATATAACCCAGCAGACGAAATCTGCTGCGAGAGTCATCATTTCTGTAGGAGAAATTTCAAAAACAGGAGCTCATGGGCTCAGTGGTGGAGCTGGAAATTGCAGAAACCACGTCCCTTTCATCTGTTGAATGCGAAGTTTGATGAAAGGATATTATAGAGTAGTGACAAGGACCTAATTCTGATCCAAGTTTTGTCATTATAAATCATGAGTAATTCCGAAGGCTGCAGCAGACCCTTATCACTGCTAAACATCTGTAAGTCAGATCAGAACCGGGACTAATAAATACGTTCAAAATGCATAATTAAAACAGTGATTTCACATCACTCTGATGAATTTTAGTCAAGGATTTCTTCAAGGATGCTTTTCTCACATTAGCATTTGATGTTAGTAAGCAATGAATAATTCCATTTTTTCTTTCCAACATCTGGGACACTTCCTGCTTTATTTGCTACTTACTGAGCACTCTGCAGGAAATATTAATGAACCCTGGGTGTTGAAACACGGGCCCTGTGGATCGTGCTCAGGAGGCAGCCTTACGTAGGAGAGGTGCCTTGAGATTTGAGAGCTTGATTTTGGTGAAAGATGTTGGGAGATCTGCCAAACCTGAGGGAGAGGCAGGGATCTGGGGAGGTTACCCAAAAGTCCCTGTAGCAACTTCTTTCACGCCATGGAGCTCTTTCCCGAGCTCTTCCCTCGTACCTAGGAGATAACAATCAGCAATAAAAGTCTTTCCCCTTGGTCAGGTCAGCTCTTTCTGCAGTGATTCCGAAAGCCAGCACCCAAGGACGCCCCGAGGCTGGGAAGGTGCTCCCCCGAGGTCCACCCCACCCAAGGAGGGCTGGCCCAGGGGACCAGCACACCCTGAGAGCATCACTGCGCTGCCCAGCTGCTTCCTCACATCTCCAGAGGCCTGGAGGTGTTTCTCTTTCTTGGGAAATGATGAAGTTCTGTGTTTGGAGAGCTCTGCCAGCCCTTCAGAGCACTGTGTGAAGGAAAGCTGGGCTGAGCACCAGGAGAGCTTCCAAAGGAGGAATTAAATGTCCTTCTGTATTAGTGTAAAGTGACTTTGACAGTTCAGCATCTGACCAGGGGGGTGAAAATACCCTCTGCCATGGAAAACAGGTGAATTGGAACTTGCCCGCCTTCATTCCAGCTGGGTGTGGAACAGCCCCTCCGGGGTTTATTACAAACCTTTCCCCTTTTTCTTTTTTTGTCCGGAAAAATTCATCTTATCTGTCCAGGTCACGTTTTGACCTTGGTCAGACGCATTCCTTGGTGGCTCCCATAACAAAATGTGAGTGTGCAGAAGCAGGATCCCCACTGGAGCTGCTCCTCTGAGAGGATCCGGGCGTTGCTGGTGATCCCTTGTCCCTGCAGCTCCCCCAAAACCCGATGGAAAAAGGAAGTGCTGGGATGTTCCATCCCTGTGGAAGATGCCCACAGCCCCTTTCCTGCACCTCCTGAAGTGCCCCTTGTCCCTCAGGCCGTGCTGGGGAGAGGCCTGTGGGGGAGAAGGGCACAGATGTGGTGCAGCAAATGAAGGCACAAACCAAATTAAAACAAATGGGGAGAGGGGAGTGGGCTCCACGCTCGGAGCACGGGGCTGTGCGTTGGGGCAGGATTAAGCCATGTCAGGCAGAGCCCCCTTTACAAGAGTGCACAGCACCTCAGTCCCAGAATCAATAAGCTGTACATGCTGCAGCACAAAGAGCTCTTATCTGCAGTACCACTTTGAATTTAGTGAATTTATTTAATCCCTGATGCCTGCGGAGCATCAGTCCTGTCTTCTGGGTTAATTTATTTATTCCGGTGATGTGTTTTTAGTCTTTCAAGTCCTTGACATTTGAGAAGCAGATTCCCCCCCCCCCACCTTGTTTCCTAAAAAACATCTGAATTGGAAAAAAAATTATTTCCAGAAATGTATTATTTTTCTAATTCATTCTCCACTTTTCCTTTTGGGAGCCAAGAGAAATACAATATCAATACTAATAACCATAAATGGAATGGATTGGAAAAGGCTCCTTTTCCCCCTGCTTGGCAGAGCCTGTTTCTAAACCAGTGCAGGACATATTCACTGATCTTTTCTCTCCCTTCTCATCTTTCTCTTTGTCCTGCAAGTATTCTCTCCTCCTGTTTAAATAAAATAATTTTTTTTTAAAAAATCAGCTATTTTTGAGATATAGCCAAGATTCTGTGCTGCATTTAGTTTGGGAATTGTCAGGAGGGCAGGTGATGCTCCTGGATCTGATTTCCTGGAACCTGATATTTCCAGGTGGATCAGATAAACCCTTGGCTCAACCCAAGAGAATAAGTGGGTTAAGGAGGGGGACTACTGTCAAAAAGAAATACCAAAAGGAAAAAATAGTCCTGCAGGTACTAAACATTTTGTTATGGAAAAGTAGATTGAAGCTTTATAAACTTCCTGCAAAGAAGGAAAAAGTCTCACCTGGCCTTGGCTGAGTCAAGGATGGATCCAGGAAATCTGGAAAAGTTAAAAAAAAAAAAAGTAGCATGAATGGCAATTGTTTGAAAACCAGAGGGTTTATTCTATATTGCTTATCCATTTCCCCCCCCCCCTATCCATCACCCAATATTTCCTTGTGCTTACATTAAGAGAAGCAGCATACATCGAGAAGAAAGAGCCTCTCCTAGAACAGGGACTCTGCAGAGATATATTACATGTTCTCAAAAATTACTCTGTAAAGTCACAGAACATAATTGCTTTTCCATTTCAGATGTAAGATTTTTTTTGGTATTTTTTTCTATTTAAATACCAGTCCATGGGAGAACATGTTCAGCAAACCATCAGTGCTCAAATAACATTGGCTGAACTGGCTGATTTAAGATTTTGATATTAATTAAACCTCACTGGTTACAAGCTGAAAAAATTGCAGTGCAGGGTGAATAAATGTGGCTTGTTCTTAAACAGAGGCATCAACTTTTGGGCATCCCTGCTCCCCCCAAAAGAAGGGGAATTTAACAATTTAAACAAACCAGCCTCAAAATTGGTCCTGCTGGGTGTTGAGGTGGAGATTTTGCATCAGCCTCCCTGAAATGCAGGCAGAGGTTTTGCCTCTCAAATCACAATCATTACGTGAGTTAAATAATTAGATCCAAAATCCAGCCATTAATCAAATTTAATGCAAGGCTTTTGCATCACATCCCCAAAATAAGCTCGGGGGGTTGTACCAGCTGCCCTGTGGGGATGGACATTCTTAGCCCCTTGCTCCTGGCGTTTCCAGGCTTTTTTGGTGGCATTATTTCCTCTAAAGGGAATCCTGGTGCTGGGAGAGTGAATGAATTCTAAAGGCACTAAAATAATATTTTGGTCCCTCCGAAGGTCAGATAATTTCATCTGCATCTTCAGGATGGTGCTGATAAAGGCTGGAAGCATCTTAGGAGATGCTCTCAAGGTGGTTTTTCCTTCGATTTTGCTCTGCAAGTCAAGATCCCGTCCCTGTTTTCCCATCTGCCTTGTGAAACCCCCGTTATCCAAACCCAAACACAGGCACAGACACTTCACACATTAAATATCTGTAAAATAACTGGTGTTCTCTGAGGAGAGACTCTTCCTGTGCCACAAACACTTCAAAGGCTTCAAAGCAGAGGTGCCTGCAGCGAGGGCTGAAGCTGAGAGCACAAGTGCCCGTTTCAGCTGACACCAGAGGTTTCAGGCTCTTAGGGCATAAAGCATTTTTCACTCTGTTTAAATTAATTTAATTGGAAAAAAAAAATTGAGGGAGAAATAACTCAAGACATTTTTGAACGTGGGTTTTTTTTTTTGGCGAGTGTTTTTTTTTTTTTTTTAAAGTGGAAATTGAGATTAAACCTGCCTTTAAGAGTAGATATTTTTAAATGAAAATACCTTCAATGTTTAAGGAGGGACTGCAGGGACCTTCTGTTTGCAGCCATCTTAGAGGGGTGTTTTTTGCTTTCTCTTGCTTTGCTGTTGCTCAAAGGATGTTCCAGCTCCAGGCTTTCCTTCTGCAGCCCCTTCTCAGAGTTAATGCATTGGTTCTGCAGGCAAGAAAAGAGACGTTTTTAGTATTCCAGAAGCCAAAAGGCTGTCTGCTGAGTGGAGGGATTTGCTGTACATCCCAGGCAGGAGATGCAAATCCAGTTTTATACTGGGAATGCAGCACCCTGTGCCCAGCACTTCCTGCACTCCTGCCCAGGGAAGGGTGACAGAGAAAGGACATTCTGCTTTTATTTTTTTACAGGGTTTTTTGTTTGTTTGGTTGGGTTTTTTTTCCAAATGGAAATGCTAAAAGAGTTGAAATACCTCGGTTTTGATAGTCATGGCATGGGAATCTTCTTAAATTTTTGAATCTATTTACTTATTTAGCTGCTCACTCAGAGGTAGCCCCTACACACCCAATACTTCAGGAAAGAACACACCGGGTTTGGGAGCATCTTCTGGTGCTTGCTGTTGTTTCCCTTGCTTGTTGCAGGAATGTGAGTGGGGTTTGGATGCTTTGCAGTGGGACAAAGATCTCCTTAGGATACATGGCTGGCTGCTCAAGGAGCTCAGGCAAGGCAGAGGATTCCCTAGACTAGCCAAAAGTAGCTCTTAAACGATGGAGGTGGTTTATCTCATTAATTTTAAATAAAAATGTATCTCATATCTACATCTATAATATCTATATCTATATGCATATATATATATGTAAATATAAAATAAAAAATGCATTGATCTAAATAAAAAACATAGTCATCAATACAATAAGGAGAATAATTAAGATGTTGAGTGTGTGAGTGTAATTACCTCCCTGACCCAGTCCAGGGCTGCATTCCATGATATCCAGCGCAGGGAAACAGGGACTTCAGCCCGGCTTTCCTGCTTTTCCCCACCTGCCCAGCACCACATTCCCTGTGATTCCCTGTGATTCCCTGTGATTCCTTTCAGGCCCAGGCCTTGGTTAGGGAAAATCACTGGAGCGTCACGGCCGCATCGATTTAATTGATTGAGAGCGCCGGGCTCTGCCCAGAACATCAGCTCCACTCCCAGACAATGCTAATCAGAGCAAAAGATAACAGCAGAAGCAATGAAAAGGTTGCTTTCCTAGGACTCCAAAGTGCCTTTGGAAAAGAGGAAATTATGACCATGTGTTTTCTCTCTGTTGCCCTGGGTTTGCCAGCGGGTGCCCAGCGTAGCCTGCGAGGGTCCCTCTGGATCAGCTTGGCTTCAAGGAGGCTACTGGAGCTCCAGTAGTTGCAGCCAGACTGCCATGGGTTTGGGATTTTATCCATCAGATTTTATTATTTTTATCCAGCTCTGCCGTGGAAAATCACAGCTGGGTCTCCAGCCAAGGCAGTGACTGAAATCTGCAGCAAAGACATAAAACCTCATGGTTTAGGGGGCTTTGTTCTTTACTTCAACAAAACTTGAGCGCTTCCCAGTGTGTGATGATGACATTATCCATTACAAATGGATATCCAGGATAAATGCACCCATAAAATCAGGGGAAAGCAAGGCTGCTGCAGCAAGCCTTGGTAACACTGAGAATAATTCACCCTCTTGCAGCAGCTCCTCTGCCCAGAGCCACCGACCTCCCCAAAGGGTCCCTGTTTCCACCCTGTTCATGAGTGAGGCACAGAGGCGTTTGGTCTTCCAAAATCAAGTCAGAATAAAGGATCTCCTCTTGCTGCCTCCTTGCTGGGGTGTCCTGAGGTGTATCCTGAGTTTGGGCCAAAATTAAATCATTATCTTGGAGCTGCCTGATGCTGCTTCATCTTGGCTGGAGCCGGGAGGGTACGGCCTCAGCTCGACCTTCTGCAGTTACTGGTTTGGGATGAGGAAATACACAAGGAATTTTCGGAGAATACAGAATTCCATACAGTCCTGGAATCATTTAGGTTGGGAAAACCCTCTAAGTGACCAACCATCCCCCAGCACTGCCAAGGCCACCACTCCCCCATGTCCCCAAAAGCCACATCCAGGTGGATTTTGAACTCCTCCAGGGATGGGGACTCCAGCACTACCCCAGGCTGTTCCAAAGCTTCTCCCCACATCTTTTAGACACACCCAAAGCAGAGCTGAGCATGGTCAAGGACAATTTGGCCATTACTTCTCCATGGGCATGGAAGGGGCGGGGAGCTACCCTTAGGATGGGGAGTTTGGGAGCAGCCTGAGTAGAAAGACATCCTGTGCCTTTCTTTGCCTGCATGTGCTTCTGCCCTAAATGAAATGCAGGAGTAAAACTCAAGGCAAAAGCTGAATCACTCTCACTTAATTTAGCAGTGAAATCACAGGCAAGGCACTACAGTACCTGCTGAAGGGTGCAGTGATTTCTAATTATGGATTATGCAGCTAATCAGTACCAATCAACATTTTATGATCTTGACTTAATATTTAATATAATGTTAATTATAATTGCTTTTGCCACAAACTGTGTCAAATCCTAGGCGTGATTTCCCCTCCCGGCGTTCCTGGCGGCGCTGGGTGGGCTCTGGGATGGGGGGCTGAGCATCCCTTCCCAAAATCCCACCCAGCAGCACAGACCCACCTCCCTGCTCGCCTCCCTGCTCCCTCTGCCTTGAGTTGTGATGCTAATTAAGTGCTGGTGAGTCTCAGCGTTATTAGAATGGAGTTTTTATCTCACACAAGTACCTTCCAGCTACAAACAGGGGAAGTTCATTTAATTAAAAATAACTTTAGTATAAGTTAATGTGAACACTGTTCAATTACTCTGGAATAGGTTTAATTTTTTTTTCCCTTTTCTTCTTTCAAAATCTACCAAGAGGCTGCAGGAAAAAAAAACCCTCCAAAACCTCAAACTAATATCAGATAATCCAGATGATGCATTCAGGCCATTTCTGTGTATTTAGACAGTGGCTAAAATGTCATTACAAACAGGAGCAGAAATATGTAACAATGGCAAAGTCACATTCACAGCACCATCCCATGTGATTGTTTATTGAGCATCCTCAGGGTTTCTGTCCTTAAGTGCCTTTGTGTCTTTTCAAAGTGCTTTTGCCAGCTCTCACCTGATGTCTGTGCATGACAACTCCAAAGGCCTCAGCTCTGCTGGTCACAAACCACCCGGGACCATCTTCACAGGCCTGGTGGTTTTTTATCTAATTTAAACTTTATTTTAAAAGAGGAACCTTAAAAATAAGTAAAAACAAAGAAAATCCAGAAAGTTTAAGGACATAATTACCACTCAGGAAATTTTTTAATATCCTAAATGCTCTGTGTGGATATCAGTGGGATGCTGCTGGCCCACACATTCAATTCATTTAATTCACCTGGATATTCCCAAAATCCATTTCCAGCTGGGCCTGGGATCTGGTCCCCCACTTCATCTTGTCCTGGGGTCTCCCCTGAACATGAGCTGGGGTTTCCTCTTGCAATTAATAATTTATCAACTTCTGCTTGAGCCCAGGCATGCCTGATGCCTTTTTTTGGCATTCACAGCATTGAGTGGAGCTACAGCCCAGTGTCAGCAGCTGGAGCTGCTGCTTTTGCCCCTCCAGCACTACCAGGGGCAGCACAGGGAAAGGAATGAGTCCTGGGAATTAGCAGGAATGGGGACAAAAGGGGATATGAGGTATTTTGGGGCTGCAGCCCCCAAAAATCAGCTGCTGGGATGTTTCATCCAAACCCCCAGAGCCAGCACATCCTGGTGGGGTTCAGCACTGACGAAGAAGCTCTTGGATTTTTTTGTTGAATCTTTATGGCACAAAAGCCCCTGGAAGAAAATCTGTCCTTAAAAAAATCAAATAAAATACGGAAAACTAGTAACCCCCCAGGCTGGTCCCTGCAGGGACAAACACTCCTCGGGCACCAGCTGCAGCCCAGTGGCTCTGGTGGGTGAAATCCTTCCTCTCCATCCCTCCCAAAGCCTTTCGAATGGAGTTTGACCTCCCTGATTTGGGAAAACAAAGCTCCAGATAGGAGAGAAGGTCCTTAGAGTTAATAACAAAGCCCATTGACTTTCAAATGCAATCTTGTTAGGTTTTTTAATACAAATCTTTTGTGTTGCCGTCTTGTTTCCTTTCTCTCAGCACCCATTAACTTCAGGAAACATTACCATAAAGGAAATTAATTCCACCCTCACAAACACATGGAAACTCCTCCCATCAGGATACTTTAGCATCACTTAGGTGCTGATGGGAAGTGATGATCCCACCATAAGACCTCTGGTGCCACTACAGCAGGTGAAGGCCTTCCCCCCGTTAAAGATCCTGTAACCTCTTGTTACATGTGAAGTTACATGGGAAGTCCTGTTCCCAGGGAAGGTTAATTAAAACCTGGAATTCTGATATGAGCTGAATGAGGGGGAGGTCAGGCGGGAATTTCTCCCATGCACAGCCCCTAACTCTTTCCTTAAATAAGAATTAAGTTCCCAGAAGGACTCAGAAGCCCAGCCCAACTTCTCCTTTGGCAAAGGGATATTTATCAAAACCCAATCCCTCTGCCTGTACAGCAGAGACTTAGAAAATCCTTGTAAAACCCTGTCCAAGACCTGGAGCCCAGCCTGGTGACCTGCTGGGACAGGCCAAGGGGTTGGCATGTTTGTAATGCCATGAGTAATAATTCCTGAGACTAAGTGGACAATTTAGAGGGAGAGGATCTTTCCTCCCTTGAGGAGTATGACCCAAATCCAGCATTCCCTGCTCATTGAGAGGGGTTGGACTGGACAACCTTCAAAGAGTCCCTTCCAGCTCAAACTATTCCACAATTCTACATCCACTGGACGAATTTTTAAAGGCAGATGGAATGGTTGTCCCACCACCCTCCTTTCCAACCCCATCAAGAGAAGCCCCGTGCAGAGAGAGCTGGAGGAAGGAATCCGAGCAGCTCTTAGGGGTTCATCTGTCTGCTGGAATTAGGCAATTAGCAGAGAGGGCTAACGAACCTCAGAGGCAAACGGTTGAGTTTCCCTTCTAACATCTCCTCCCTCCAATAGCTGCTGTGAGGAAGGTGGGCTCTGAGGCCACCACCATGTGGGAGCTGTTTCTCTGGGAAGGAGCACATTTTTTTATTTATTTCTGCAGCGGGAGAAATGAATGGGAAGGTTATAACCAACTCAGAAATATCTCCACACGCAGCACCTTGTGCATGTGTTTTACAGAAAATAGAGGCATTGGAGGAGACCACCAAGCTCCAAGCTCAGTTTTTTGCCACCTTCCCCGTGTGCTGGTGGTGAGGGAATGTGCACTGCCTGTGANTTTTCTCTCTTCTTTATTTCCCCCCCCTTATTTTTTCTCCCTCCCTTTTCTTCCTGTTATTTTATTTATCCCTTTTCCTGAAAATCCCACTGAGACTGATTAGATATTTCACCAAACTTAAGGAGCAGTGTCAGGTTGATTTTTAGCACCAGGAATGTTTTTGTGGGTGATTTTTTTATTTTTTTTTTTAATGCAGGCTCTACATTCCATGAGAACCCTGCAATGCACAAGCACACATTTCTCCTGTCCCTCTAATAAAGAGGCAGTGTTGCAGTACACAGGGGAAATGATTTAATTTAAAAAAAAAAAACATTTCCACATGCAGGGGAATTGTCCTCGTGTTGTCTCAGTTGGTTTTCCCCTTGTTCTTCTGCAAGACTTAAAATTAAGCTGCCCATGAGGAAGGCAGAAAAGTTAATCACAGAATCCTAGAGCAGGTTGGGTTGGAAGGAGCTAAAATATCATCTCATTCCTGTCCCTGCCTATGGCAGGGACACCTTCCACTAGACCAGGTTGCTCCAAGCATGATATGCCCCTGTGCAGGATGGGGTAAAGCAAAAATAACCTATAAAGCCAAGGAACAGCTGAGCCCGCTGTGCTGCCCAGCTCTGAACTCCACAGGGAAGTTATTTCTGTGAGCTTCCAGTCAAAAAAAGAGAGAAACTTTCTGAACACTGATGACAGGGATTTATGGGGGAATTTTCTGTACAAAATGCTTATAACAGGTTTAATTTTGCTCTGCAAAGCCAAGCTTAATTCAAGGTCTGTAGGTAACGTCCCCCTGCAGATGTGCTCTGCAATCACAGAACCATCATTTAAGTTCAACAAGACCCTTAAAATCCTGGATTATACTCAGCAGGGTTTTTCCAAGCACTGAAGGCTTCAGGCCCTTTGGGCAAATGCCCCTTTGCTGAGCCATGCCTGCCCTGGAGCTCAAACCCCCCTGGAGGATGAGGAGGAGGCTTGGGAGCGGGCAGAGGAGACTTAGGAGAAGTCACCCTAGCACTGCAAGGGCACTGGGCAGGGTGAGGGAAGTGGGACACTGAGGAGCCATAAGGACAGCCGTGTTCCTCCTTGGATGTGGGAGCTCAGGACTTCTGGAGGACCAACCAATGTGATTAAACAGAAGCCATTTATTGTTTACATTAAGCCATATTTATACATTCTGACACTAGTGCTCATGGACTCATGCATTATTTGACTGGAGCCTCTATCTCATTGTCCTGGGTTGTAGTGTAGGATGTGCACAAAGTATTTATTCTATCACCATCTTCATGAAGTGATGAAACCAGGTGGGGCAGTGTTCTTCCCAGGCCTCCTCCCTCTGGGCTGTCTTCTGTTAATGGCCCATCTACGCCTTGCCCATGACTCACAGGTAACTCCCTCCGGGAGTGATCTCTGTTTAATGGGCCGTCAAGAACTCACTTCATGACTCATCATCCCATTGTGAGATGCTCTGCCCAGGGGGAGGAGCCAAACATTCCCACCTGGATATAATCTGGGATTTGGGACAATACAGGCAGCCCTTACCCACTGTATTCCCAGAGGACAAGAGCTACCAGACCTTTCTATGGGATCACTGCTTCAGGAAGACCGCCTCACCTGGACTGCTTCCATTACCCTGCTCAGGTTGTATTCTGACTCTGTCAGTGGTCTTTTGTATTACTGCATTTATTTTATTTTACTTTTTTTCCTTTCTTCCTATTAAATTGTATTTCTGACTTGGAGTCTCTTACTTGGTTTACTTTCAAACCAATACACTTGTCCACATGTTCAGTATGTACCTTCCAGTAAATATGATTGGTTACAGTCCAGTGCTTCATGGCCCTCCATCATCCAGTTCTTACAGTCTTGGTATTCTGTTTCTCAACCTCTTTCTTATTTTGGCACTGTTTATGTCTTAGTAACCTTGACGAATTCCAGAGGGTTCTGATAAGAATGGCTAAAGACAGTTTGGCTGGGGCACACTGTGGCCTAAGCTGTTCAAATGGATTGCTACACTGGGACACATCCTCTCCCAGGAGAGCCAGGAACTCCCTGCAGCACAGGCAGGTTTGCTGTCGCACCAATCCCACTGCAGAGGAGTCCCTCCTTTGTTTTAATGAATAGAAAAGCACCCAAGTACCCTCATGTAAACCCCATTTCCCTATGGCTGCATAAACAAAACCAACAAAAGCCAACTCCTATCGGGTGATCTGTTCTGAAAACAGAGATTTACCAGCGAATACCTTGTGGTTCCTCACTGGAGTCTGAGATCTGCTCTGTGAGTGTCTATGTCACAAATAAAGGATTCCTTTAGACACAGAGAGAATGAAAGCAAGGTCGTGTTGGTGAGGGTCACTGTGATGGGAGCTGAAGGGTCTTGGTATCAGGATGTTGTATCTGAGCTCCACACAATGAAGCTGCTTTGCCTGGTGGTTGCCCTGCTGGTTTGTGTTGATGGCGCTTCTCTTCCTCGCTGGCATTTAACATCCACGTCCCCAGAGAATGACATTTCAGAGCCTGATTAAAATCATTGTCTTTCATGGCAGAGCAAGTTTGTTCTTCAAAGTAAAGAAGATTAAAAAAACAAAAAAAAATGCTGTTGCAAACAGTGCTGAAAACCAGATGAATAAAAACAACCAAAAAAGGGTTTAATTCCATTATTTTCAATTAGCTCTTTAATTTGATTTAAGTCATTTGCACTTGTTGCTTGTTTTACATCTCTTATTGTCCAGCATTTTATTTCACACATCTAACAGTATTAAATCAAACTGTTTTCTAGTCTCTGCCTTCTTTTGAAGCCTCTTGAAAGTCGAAGGCAGAATTAAAAAAACAGATATTAAAAACGAACTTTCATCTCTCTGCAGGTTATTTGTAATCAGACCTTTCTCATCAAGGGCTCGTTTCATATGTGTTTGGGATCTGGGAATTATTAAAAATGCCAATCTATCTTGTGAAAAATATTGCCCAGGCTCCAGTGTTTTGAAACTTCAGCATCATGTGTGAATTCATCATCAGCAGTGGAGAGTTGGTGCTCCTGGTTGTAGATACTCACGCGTAGTAATGGCTCAGTAAGTCTACACAGGATCCTACTTCATGTTGCAAATTCCTGTTTATTGACCCTTGCTTATGAATCATAAAACTATTTATTATTAAAGGGACAGTGTTGCTTCCCCACTGCAAATTAACCCATCTCAATGTGCATTTTGGAGAAGCCCATCACAGTCTCACAGCTGAGGTAACTTTCTCATCTCAATTTGCTGGTAATCAGCAAGTTCTGCCCAGGAAGAGCTTGGTAAATATCCAGGTCAGCATCTCAGCAGCTTCTTAAAAAAATAAGTAGTTAGGCCTGATGCCAGTTACCACTTAGAACTTTTATTTCCTTCAGATTCTCTTTTGTCATGAATTTTTGCCATCTTTCCTCATATATCCTACTAAGTTTTCTTTTATTATCTCATGTCTACATGCAAATACACATTTTGTAGGTTGTAGAAAGGAAGCTCCTTCTAAAGAAGTGAATGTGGAAGAGTTAAGCCAATCTGAGAATTCCCTGAATGAAAGTTTATGAAATTCAATCATAAAAGTCCCTTTCTCAGAAACCCCTTTTTGCCTTTTCTGTCCATTCCCTTACACCAAGAGAAGCCTCAGCAGCCAAATCAGGTCACATGCTAATTATCCTACATTCCAAGGCATTTCCACTACTGTTAGTGGATTTTGAAAACATCAAATAATCTGGATGGAGAGCACTGATGGAAGACCTGCGCTTGCAGAAGTTGTTCCACCTTCTACACCATCAGATTTTACTAAAATGCCCACAAAAAATATTTAGATACTTCAGGTTTTCATCACGTAGACACATCCATAGTAGAAGGTAGAATGAGGAAAGCTGGTTATGAGCTGCCCCTGGACAAGCACAGGAGATTGCTGGGTGGAAAATGTCAGTTCCTCTTCCTTGGCCAATCAACACTGGGATTCACGTCTTGCGAAAGTTTCCAGCGGGGTGTTATGTGGTGGTGCGTGTCCTCCAACGCTCGGCTAGCCCCGACACGCCCCCACAGGATCTTCGTGTGTGGGTCCTTGGCCCCGACCCGCCCTGCCGCGTTGTGATGGTGGAGGAAGGAAAGGTGGGACTCTCAAAGGCTCACCTGGAACCTAGGTTTATTGGGCAGGAAGGTGGGAGCCCTCACCCTACGACCGGTGCCTCAGAGAAATCGCGAGTCTGAAGGGAGAGAGGGTTTTATACGGTGAGTGGAACTCAGGGCGGGTAGAAACAGAACCAATAGGGTACAACTGGGGAGTGGCTGCTGACATAACATACACTAACATAGACCAATGACAAAGAGCCAGGAGGGGAAGGATTGCAACCCAGCCAGTCACCAAAGGTCTCTCCTTGAAGCTTCTGGACCTGGGGGACAGGTCTTGGAGTGAGTGGCAGGGAGGGGAAGTCTCTCAACATATGATGGACAGGCAACTAAGGCGGGAAAGGTAAACCAATCAGGGGCTGTATCTGGGGAAGGCTGGGGGAGAAGCTCACAGCTTGTAACAACTTGGGGCTAAAAATAGAACTGGGGTACAGCAAACTGAGCACAAGGAACAAAGGGAAGCCATTTTGTGCAAACAATAGAACTTATCACAGACTTATTGTGTAAACACACTACCACATCGTTAATATTTTCCAGGTTTAAAAATTCCATCATGGGGTCAATTCTTTGCCACGAGATGGAGGCCCATCCCCGCTGGGCTCAAAGGCAGGGCGGGGCTGGAGAAGGTCAGACATACACTCTCTCTTTGATGGAGACATCCAAAAATTGGAGGTTCAGCTCTCTGGGAGAGGGCGGAGGAGGTGCTTTTCTCCTCGTGTGTGTCTCTCAAGAGGAGCTGCCCCACACTGTGGGTGGACATCCCTGAACAAAGGAGAAACCTTTCAAAGCAGAGCCATCTTTATCTCAAAGGCAGCATTCCCTCTTTGATCTCCCGATGAATCCAGCCGGTTTTTCTGCTCCTCAACTCCTCCTTAAACAGCACCTTTCTCCAAATAGGAAAAGCCTGAACAGATGTAAGGCTTGGGTGTTTTAGGAACCACTTTTCCCTTCCGAGGGCAAAATTGGGTGTTTCACACGGTGGGAAGGAACATTCATGTGCCCACCTCCAGACCTTGTAATTCTCCTAGATCCTGCAGCTGAATTTTTGCAGGTGTTTTTTCCCCATGATGGGAGGGGCAGCACCCATCAGAGGATGGGGGGACTTCATGTGCTCTCACAGTGGGTTTGCCAAAGTTAATTTCACCACGAGCAACACACTGGCATCATCTTCTTCCAAGACATCCCCTGTCCTTCTGTTTCATTACTGCTCCATCCATAAAAGGCCCCTGATTAAAAGCTTGGCCTGTTGTTTGAGGAACCAGGAATCCATACATCCTGTAATTTTCCTTCCTTCATCCGCTTTCCCTGAGTTTCTCTGCCATATTCAGTAAAGTCTCTTTTATTGAACATCTGTTTGGTGCATAGCAAGCTTATCCAAACTCCGCAGGAAAGCACCTTTACTCCAAAATAAATTAAAACAATGTATGTGCCTCTGGCCAATAGATCATTGGATGGGAGTCATGAATGTACATTTGTGGATATTTGATGGGAAGTTTATCATTTAAATGATGAAAATACAGTACTTCAACATATGGATCATTCTGAGCTACTCTCTTTCCTTTCCAGTTGAAGAATCATTGTGCATTTAGAGGAAAAAGACAAAATTAAGAATTTAAACTGGTCTGCTGATAAAAGCTATTACCAAAGAGTGGAAATGCAAAGGCAAATGCAGGGGTGGAGTCTGACTCTGAGATATACGTGGGTTAAACTGGTTTAGTTTTAGGTGGTGCAAACAAAGAGCAAAACAATAAATTAGGAAAGAGGGAATTAAAAATGGAATTAAAGACTTAATATAGAAATTAAAGGACATAAAACCCCTCTGCAAGGATGGTAGTGACCAAATAAAACTGGGAACTCAAGATTTTTGTCTTCTCTGCTGTTTTATCCTGAATAACAAGATGGGTCCAGTACGGTGGTCTGCAGTAGACCTTTCCTACAGCTCTGATTTTTTTTTTCTCCCTTTTCATACAATATCTATGATAATTTCCATAATAAGAAATGCTTTCTGCCCTGGAGAGTTGTGCTAGCAAGGGAGCCCCTTCTCTGCTCTCAAAACCATATTCTACTTCCTGAGGCAATTGAGCAGCAGAAAACCCTTTACACAATTATCAGGAAATAAAATCAAGAATGTTGAACTCCAAAAGGAGCCTTGGAGTAATCAAGGCATTCAAGATCATGCTGCAGTATGATTTCCAGTTATTAAGATACCTTTTGGTGTGTGACAGTGTGAAAAAGGTCTCCACATCTGGCCAGTTCATGCTACTGTGCATCGTGACCTTGGCACACCAAACCCATACTACAAAATGAGTTTTAAAGCAGACACAACTAAAATTCCCCCGAGTCTACAATATATTTTTTTGCCTGAATTTTCTGCTGTCCACACTGTACAGACACTGAATCCAGACTGAAACTGTTTAATAAAGCATATTTTCTTTCCAGAATTAGTTTGCCAACATTTCTCACAAAAAACTTTGAGGTTTCTGAACTACATTTTGCAGTTACTTTTAAACCAGAAATTATCATCTTGTGTTCAATTAGTGGATTTAGTCCATTTAAGAAACAAGAGCATGTTTCTTAAAGTATAAGTATATACTTATATATAAAAGTGTAAGTTCAAGTGCTGCCATGGAAAGAGAGGCCACAGTACACCAGACTCAGAAAATTACACAGAAATGCATCTGCTCATGACAAAAACCAATATCAGAAATAGAAGTGGAAAATACACTGTATTGCATTCCTTTACTTAATGTGCAAAAATGTCTAAAAGACAGTATATCAAGTAAGAGTTTTGCTATTTTCATTCACCTGCTTCAGCCCAGTTCCCCCTCTCCATGGATTGTCCAGCCCAGCAGGATGGGGTGCCCATGGCTGTGGCAAGATGATCTGGGAAGGCCCAACATTTCCATCCAGGCCTAGATTTCAATGACTCCCATTGTTTTTTTTTGCAGTAAAACATGATTTTTTACTGCCAAAGCAGTACAACCTCAGGCCACATTCCAGTATTATTTCATTGCAGATTTGTGCTTGGCCCTGGGACCATGGAAAGCTGCTCCTCTGGCAGGGCTTTTCCATGGGGTTTGTTGTCAGAGGAACGGAAAAGCTACTACCAGTCTTTTAAAGAAGACCTTGCCTGAGAGTCTGTAATCACTTGCCAGAGAAATCTCACCTCTGAGGGGCAGACATTTAACAATCTATTATATCCTAATTAAGTTTGGCCGTGTTTGCACTGCTTGATGATGATGCATAAAGATTAATTTACCTTTCCAGCCCTGCTGCCAGAACGTAGTGCCACAGAGCCCCCTTAAAAATGGAAATAGCAGTGAAGTCTCCAATTATTTTATATCATCTTAAGTCTACCAGAATTCATCATTTTATGCGCTGCTACTTTAATTTATTGGTTTATCATCTATTGAGGTAGTAGCAGTTATCACAAGTCATTCTATACATGTTTTAAATATGGTGGTATCCTTTCCTATGGAGAAACAACCCTCCAGAACACTTTATTTACAGTTTTTCAATTTAAAGAGGCTAAAGAAAGCCATTTAATTGCTTTTGAATAAAAAAGTCTTACAGAGCCACTACTAAAATTGGGTTCCCCTGACTGTCATTGGAGTTTAGAATTAAACAAGCCTGAGCTCTTCAGTGTGACCCTGATGAAATTAAGTGCAATCAGGATGAAGGCAGAACCACGATTATACAGGTTGAGCTTTACACTTTGATTTTCTTAAAATATTGATTAGGGATGTGAATAGGAATTAAAGATCTTGGCTCTGTTTCAGCAGAAGACTGAAATTTGCAATGAGATCTCGAGCACATTCATTTTCTCCTCACTTTGACAGGTTTGCAAGTCATGCATTGGGTCACTTGTTCACCTGGGAGCTGTGGACAGAAAAGGTGATGGTCACATCATGCTGCCAGGGGCTCCTGGTGGCAGAAGTGCTTTTCCAAGGGAATCCTTCAGCCTGGAGCATGAAAAGTTCACCTTGCTGCAATAACACAGCTGGGAAGATGTTATTTGTGTTTGAGTTTTCTGAATAGTGAAACAAACTTCTCATGGCAGAGGCTGTCCCTTCCTCCCATGGAGTCTGGAGTTCTTTTTGTTTGTGGTCTGGGACATCTCCCCAAGGTCTGGCAGGGCTTAGCCTGAAAGCCTTGGAAGCCAGGGAAGGATGGAGGCTGAGGACCTTTCTCATCATTCCAACAGGAGCAGGATTTTCTCCCTTGTATCCAGTTGCCTAAAGTTGCCTGAAGCACCTTCAAAATTCCTTGAGATAAAGAGGCACTGCCAAGTCTGGTACCACAGTCCTGTCACCCAAGTGGTAGTGATGAACATTCCCAGGAGTCACGGTCACCATAGCTGCGCCAAACCTTCAGAGGGATTAAATCAAGGACAAGGATCCTTGGGAAAAAAGAGCACAATTAGCTCATAAATTTTATTTCTCGGTGGTTATTCCTTTCCACTCTCATCCTCCATGACAGCACTTGTGCTTCATCCTTCTGTGACTTCCTACACATCATTCATGTGTTGCTTTACTTATTTTTACTGAGTTGCCCCCCTTTTCCAGCCCGGCGATGCCAGCAGGAGATTTCAGAGCAGGTCAGGTTATTTAACAAGCAAGCATCCTAACAAACAGCCCGTGCTTCCACACATCCTTGCTGGTTTATGGGGTCATGTGCAGCAGTACATGGCCAATAAACCTTTTGACCATTTGTCACAGGTTTTATGAGCCGGTGCTTGGCTGGCTCAGATGCACCTTCCCAGGGCCAATGGCTCTGGAGAGCCACAGGCATCATTTATCCCAACATGGGCAGCACTCAGCACCTCACCACAAGCTGGAAACCATGGAAGGCACCTCTTTTTACCCAATCCTTGCTTTTTTTCCCCAATAAGGCCAAGTCCTGGCTGCCCATTGAGTGTGAGAAGGCACCCAGAGCTTGGGGGCCACAGGATGGAAACCTGCCTGATCCCAAGCTCCTGTAGCACCACTGGGTAAATATTGGTGGGATCATCCCAGCCCATATCTGTTTGCACCCTCCTACAAGGAGTGGGCTCATGGTGCCACATCCCTGCCCAGTGATTACAACTGGGACCTGTCACTAGATAACGAGTGGAGCAATGGAGAAAGTATGAAATACTATCCGTGCAATGCACAGTGGGAAATAAATCCAAGGTGAAATAGTAAATCTCCAAGGAGTTACAGAAATCCAGATAGACACCCTGGTGGAGGTGCATTTATTGTGAAGTGTTACAAGGGTTTTCTCTTATCTCTAATTTTATAGATCTGTGCAGCTGCAGTAGTCCTTGGATAGGGCACATATTTGAAAATACTATAAATTTCACCTCCTATTTATTTCAGATTCATTGGCACTCTCTGTCTTTACTATCTCCTGGTATTTTATGCCTTAGTACTTGGAGAAAAAATGCTTTGTTTACATTAGATGTAATATGAAAACTCTCTCTGACATTTAAACTTTAGTGTCAGTTTGCCTACAGTGTTAATATCACTGAAACTGCTTATATGGATTAAAGTGCCTACAATATACAATTCCAAAATATGAACACAGCACATTTAATGATTTAAGCCCTTGAAAGAATTATTACCATTAAAATATTTAAGGTCACCTTTACAAATGCAATAAATCAGGAGGATGTCAAACAGAGAGCATTTAAAGCTCCCAGTCTGGAGTAGCCCAGTGGGAAAATGCTGGTTGATTCATTGTCATGTACAGACAGGGGTTTGGGTTTTGTCACACCCTTTTGGGGGACAGCCTTGGGGTTCACACCTTTTTGGGGTACAACCTGGGGGCTCACACCCCTCTGGGTGTGAAAGACCAAGGGGACATAGGTGTTCTCACCCAAGTTCTGCCACTGTTGGACCAACTCCCGGCCCTGTTCCGCCAGCTCCGAAGGTCTCACAGGAGGAAAGAGCAGCAAAATCTCATTTCTGTCATTAAAGCTAGACACAGCAGCTCGTGTGCCCTCGGGAGGCAGAACTGATGAGTAAGAAGATGCCATTTTCATGAAGTCACTTTTCTGCACAGAACAGCCTATTCATGCTATGGGTCCAGTTCTGCAAAAACCCTTATAGAGGTCAACACAATTTACTGATAATTGAAGTCAGAGGAAAGTTTTGCTTCAGTGGGAACTGGCAAATCAAGCCTATCACACAATTCTTTAAAAAAAAATTCATCCTTCATTATGCTTTCATCTTAAATATTAGGATTCAGCAAATTTCCCGAGAACAACCACTGTGTAAAACTTTAATCTTTTGAGAATGGATTGGGACTGTAATTGCAAAACCCATCCTCTTCCTGCACTGCATTCCCTCTCTCCAAATGACAGCATTTACTAGCAAGTTATAAATGGGGGATAAATTTGCATGTGGTTATTACTCATACTTTTGTTTGTTTCCAGGTGACTGTTTCTAATGTTTAGCACAAACCCCTTATCTACAGTGGCCCATCATAATTTACAGCATGAGGAGACAGACTAATGTTCATCACCATAGCCTGGGAAAAGTGAAAGAGGATGGATAAAATCCTACTGAAATGGGATGATTTTCCCAAAGGGTCTTTCAGAGAAAGATGAGATTTTTGTGCTGGTGATGAGAAGACACTTGATTTAGTAAAATGCTCTTAAATGAAGGTAAACTGGTGCTTCCTCCCAAACTTGGGTTTTTTTAAAAGCACTTAATTTGTTTTCTGCATCTTCAAAGAGGCTGATTTGGGGAGCACTGAGCCCATCCTTGCATGGTGATTGAAGAGATGGGGTCCCCATGGCTTGCATCATGAAGCTGATTTTATTGAACACACTGCTGGTTTATATACCTTTCAAGCATAACAACAGTATTTATCTCTTAGTAACATTGCTTAACTATGGGCTAGTACAGACTTGTACAGGACTGTACTGTCTTGCAAACAAACATACATACATACACCTTGATCTCTTCCTTCTTCAGGGTCTTGCCTTGACTTGTTATGGCTTGTAGCCCTCTAGCACATCTACTTCTGTAATGAGTTCAGCAGTACTTTGAGTCCTGCTTCCAAGCTGTATTCCTACACATCCTATTCCCACTCCCTGTTTCCAGAAACTCCGACTGCACCCAGGGCAACCAAGCAACAACACTTGTGCCTTTCTTTCCACCTTTCTCACAGAAAGAGCCTGAATTTCCTAAAAAACCACTACTAATCCTAAAGAAACACTGCTGTCATGGGCCAAGAACAAGCATCTCCCAAGCCTGAGCAGATGCTTTGCTGTAGGAGGAGAAACAGCCTGACCCTGGACTTTGGACTGCTCTATCCATGAGATTTAACAGTTAGATAACACATTTGATAATTGAGTGTGTTAATATTTTGCAAGAAAGACTGAGAAGCAGATTGTTGCCAAATCAAGGCTCCATCAGGCTGCAGATATTGAAGTTGGCAGAGCCCAATAATTTATGGCTTTCTCCTTCAGCTTCTCATAATTTACTTCACAGCCACTGAAGGGAAACCTTCAGCCAAAAAAAAGTGATGGACTCATCATGCAGACATGACACTCCTGAAACCTCAAATTGCTATTTTATACACATGGTGCAAAGAGGAATAATCAATGGGAACTGGAAACTTCTCATTTACAGGAATCCTGGAGAAGCTGCACCGGTCCTTTCTGTTCTCCCACTTTTCTGGGACTTGCTGGTATATTCCAAATGACTTCCATTTAGTATTTTCCTCTACCCAGTGACCCAATAATAGTGAAACCAGTCACTCTAAGCTATTAGTTTATATTGGTACAGGGTCTTAGGCCCAAGTAGGTGATATTTTGCTAAAAACAAGACCCAAAGTCACTCCAACTCCGCCCAAATCCTGCTGACTGTGTGATGTCACCAAATGGAACAACCCAGCTGCTCATTTTTAAGCTCAGGTTTATGTTTGTTACTAAAGTTATGCCTTGACAAAGTTTTTGGGAGTTTCTCATTGCACATCATGACCCCTGAATGGTCTCCATCAGCCATATATATATGGCAGTAATTTCCTTTTCAGTGCCATAATACACACCTGCAATCACAGGAACACAAAGTTTAAAACTTCCTCCATTTCTTCCAGAGAAAATAGAAAATCAAGAATCGTTTGTATAAATAAAACTACAGAGGTTTCCAGATATAAAATGGGATTACTGGGACATAACAGTTACTGAAAACAGGACAGGGCTGGGGGCTGATGTTTACCAACTGAGTAAAGTCAATTTTTGAAGGCATGTGCACACTGTTTTAGAATCTGTGTCCCCAAATTCATCATTATTGTCTGCAGATTTATCTGAGTAGAAACCTACCTCAGGCTCCAAAGTGAAACTTGGTGTTGTCACTGGGAAGGAATCGAGGCTGGTGCAAAGGCAGCCAAGCTCTTCCCAAAGCCTCTGACAGCTGCTTGGAGAGAGGCTCAGGCAGCACCGTCACGGGGAAGGGTGGGAGAACTTGCTGAAACTCCAGAAACACATCCAGTGCCTACAGAAATATACCACTGAGTGTATTTTCCTAAGAAAGGAAGTTCAGGGAGAGGCAGAAAAATTTGCTTCAGCAGGGTAATAAAGAACAGAATAAAGTCTTGGCTTTGCTCACCAAGACAAAGAGTTTGTACACCCATAAATGTGCATGGATGTGAATAAACCTGTGGATTCAGGAGGACTACAGCACATCTCAATAACCTCAGGCTGAGGTACCTGGCTGAGCTTTAATGTGTATTTAGGTTTGTTTATGTTGCTTGGGGCTTGTGCCAAGGTATTTGTATTTGTGCTCTTTAGAAACTTGTTGAAATGGGGTCTTTTACAAGTTTGCCATATTTTAGTGGTGCTGTTCACTCACTGGATCTGTGATAAAATTATCACTCTTTGCTTGGGCGTTTTCACTCCTAGTAAAGGTGCTGTGGGATAAAAAGCACAGCTCATGTCACAGAAGAGAAAAAACATTCTTATGGTCCAAACACATAAGGCAGCAGAAAAAAATAAAGCAAAAGCCACTTTTCTGAAAATGCAGAATCACTCCCAGTCTGACCTCACAACCATGTACCCACTGTATGTTGTAAAAACAAAAGGGGTAGTTTGGAAATAGCACAAACACACCTGGAAATAACAGGTATTTAACCCCTGTTTCACCAGGCAGATTTCATTTTACTACATTGGTCCACACCAACAGCCAAACTGAATCTAGCCAACTCAAACTTATAACAATGCACATTTAAAACATATTTTTAGCCATCATAGAATGGCTCTGCTCAACATCACACCATGTTAATAAACACTACCCTTTATTTTTGCAGTTTCAAATAGAATGAAATATACTTTTTTTTAAGCTTTCAGAGATCAACTGAGGTGAACTTGCTTGAAAAACATGGTAAACTTCAAATCAAATATCACAGTTCTAAGAAATCCATTAACCATTCACACCTAAACCTCAGCCTTCCACGCTTCACCCTCTAATGCATATTGTTGTCAATTTTTGTCTTATTTACCCCCTGCTAATAGCTGGGCTCAATTCCAAGAAATTTAAGACAATTGTGGAGAGATGCAGTTCTAACATTCTTCAAGTTGACAACCAGTAGTTCTGAGCATTTAATTCCCGAGATGGAAGAATCTCCAAATCCTGCTTTTGTAATTCACCTGGGAAAACACATCAGACCCAAACTGTCTGTGCAGCCTAATTAAAAATGTTATTGTTTGATCCAAGTTGTATCTTGTTGCTGTGTGCATTTTGGGTTCCAAAGTTCTGTATGTTTTGTTATTAGTTTTATAATGGTTCATCCCTACACCCCCCCATCCCCAAATACCCTGTGGTCTTTCCCTGGTGATGGATCTTGAAGCTTCAGGGTGATCAAGTTCCCCACTCCCCTTTCTGTTCATAGATGGCCCTGCCAATTGTCGCTGTTCTTGGTCACTCCCCCCCTTCCCTGGGATTGGTTCTAGGTATCTCCTTGCCCGGAAGACGCCCCTGGTACTTAATGGGCAACCTGAGGCCAAGAGAGCCACTCTTCAGGTGGGTCTCCGAGCAGAATAAAGCCTGGTAGAACCCACGTGAGAGTCCTCCTTCTTCCACGCCGTTTACTATGTTTCAGCCTGAGGTTCAGACCCACCAAACATCAAAGGTACAAGGCTGTACCCTTCATATGCGGACTGGTGAGAAGGCTAGCTGGTAAAGCTGCACCGGACACCAGCATAGTATCTTTCTTGGAAGATTTGTGGGGATTGATCCTGGCTGACTGAGGTATTTTAATAGGAAGCCAAGCACTAAAATCGTGATGAATTATCATTGTATTGTAACCATCGGCATCTGTCCTCAGCACAGCTGAGGTAAAGGTTCATCCCTTTAACCTCGTTAAAGTTTAGGCAGCTCTGCCTAATTCCACCAGGCTTGGCATGCGTGACATGATTAATGGCACCTCTAAACTTGGAGTTAAAAGCTTCCAGTGGGAAACGCTCCATCTTTATGTATTTGCCCCGGAGCAGCAGTGCAGGGAGAAACAAACAAACAAACAAATAACATTATTCTGTTTGCTCAGGCTGGAAATTTAAGCAGCTAAACACAACTCTGAAAGTTGTACAGTGTTTCTGCCCAGATTTGAAAAGGGGTTTATACTTAAAGCAGAAAACATGAAGGGTCAAGGACCTCCCTCCTCCCTTCAAGGAGATAACACCAGTGAACAGCCCCAAAACATTTGCTCAGGTCCTCAGGGCTGTGGTGCAAAAACGCATCCTGGGTTTGAGCTTCAGCCAGTGGGGATCAGGTGGGTTTGCCTGAACCTCACATGGTCCTTCTACTCATCTCGCTTCTCTCCTGATCTGTCTAGGCCTCATGTAACTCCTGAGCCACCTATTCAGGTTCAATGTGATTTAAATGGAATTATTAATCTTTTCTTCCCCAGGCTGATTAGACTTATGAGTACCTAAACCTTGTGGAAAATACCACCACACTATCTGTGAAAACACCACCACACTATCTGCGTTTTCATTCTTTAACCTGTTTTTAAGCACGACTGACTTTACCTCCTCTTGTAAATCTCCCTGTGTTTACGCCTCCAGGCTATGCTGAACTCCCAGATTTTTTTTTCCCCTCTGTGATACGACTAAAACATGCCTTTCTCTGTTCATCCATCAGCAAACCATCAGCATTTTGTGTCTCCACAAGGTCCCTCTGGACCCCCAGATGCCACCCAGCCCCATCTACTGCTCACAGCCAGGGCAGGTTGCTGAGGATCTGGTCCAGTCAAGCTCTAAACTTTTCTACCTCACCCAGTTCAATGTTAGGATGCCGGCTTCAAGAAACCTATTTTCATCCAAATAACCCTACACACGTAGGAAGAGTGACCGGATTTTTTCTTCAAATCTACCTGTGAAATTTTCCTCCCTTGGCACGGCCACAGAAGGATTTGACATGGGTCAAATTTATGATGTGTAGGCAATTAATATTTCGCTTGGTATTTTCTCGTGCAGTACTAATTACATCCCGGTCTTTCATCCTGGATTGGAGTTGGCTGTCATGAAGCACAGATCCATCCCAGGCCACAGCTAAAGCATCCACGGGTGGCCACACAGAAGAATAATTAATCACCCCATTTTGCAAGTGAGTCATTAACTGCTGACACAGGTTTTCCTCCAAATCCTGGGATTCTGGGACACTCCGTATCAGCAGCTGGAGACTTTGACTGGCATTTCCCTTATTTCGGTATCATGAGCTGTATTAATTTTGTGTGCTTTGCTCCTTGTACAATTCATTATCTAGAGAGATTGGACAGGTTTTTTTTTTTTCCTGTGTTTATGCAGGTCCACCCTTGTCTGGAGCATCTGTGCGGTGCTGTTCTCATGTTTGCCAACACAGAGGTTTTAGTGTCTCCTGGAGGAGCCCCAAACTCCAGCTTTCATTCCTACCCTGCTGTAAAAATAAACTGTTTGGAAAATTTACCTGAATTAGGTGAGGATTCTCCAATGAAATATTCAGGAGCCTACAAAATGCTTTGCTTTTACTGGAAACAAATGTTTTGCTGTGCCTTATAATGAAATCAAACCTTTGGTCTGGGGGAGAAGAAAATCAGGATAAATCCTTTCAAGAGCAGAATATGCCCCATTGTGTTTATCCACGAGAAACTTGCTCTTTGCAGGAGACCTTGTCTTCAACAGCTCCTGACTCCTGCTGACTGCACAGCTTGGGAAAGGGTGTACAAAAAATTAATATATCACTGAAAAGCCGCCAGCTGGATGCCTTGCCCACCTCTGGGAATCCCTTCCTTTGATGAAAAATAAATATTTACAGTTAAATAAAACCTTGAATGATTTTGGAATAATTCTTTCAAACAGCAGTGCTACTGTACAGCGTGAAGGGACTCAAAAACCCCCAGCTGGTTCATTTTTTGACTTCAAAGTTTGATGGATACAACTCTAAATCCAAGATAAAGTACATTTAGGCCAAAAGGTTTGAAAGGTGATCTCTGATCATAGTGTGGTTCTCCATCATCAGTTCATAAAAATGCTTGGCAAGGTGTTCAGTGTCTGTGGGTCTGTTCCTTTCCAGGTAACTTTATGGAGCTGATCCAGTTCCCTGTAAAATCATTAGGGAATTGGGCACCGCCTTTACTCCAAATTTTGAGAGAGAAAGGGCTAAAAGTTTCATCCAGCGCGAATCAGGGCTGTTCTGTTAAAGTCAGCATTTGGAGTCAGTTCATGGCTGTTTGGGATTTGTCAAATAAACCCCTTCATTTCCTTGAGAAACGCCAGGGCTTCAGAACTAAAAGAAAATAAACCTGATTTCTGCTGAAAACCTGCATTTGCCAAAATAATTTCTCAAATGCAGTCTTGCAGGGTGCAAAGACATTTAAGTACCATCAATTATTCCATATGTTATACCGTGGAAAACATCAGCCATCCAACTGGTGTTAATATCTCAATTTAAAAAACCACACTGTTGAAAGGGTGGTTAAAGTTGCTCTAGATATGATGGCACAAAAATCAAGAAGATTAGCTTCTCTACAAACATCTCATTTAAGATCTTAAACCTCTCAGAAAACCTGACAATAATGAATGGTTTTCGGTGTCTTCGAGTAGCTCACGAGACAAAAGAGCCAATACAAACTGTCCCAAGCTCACTGTGCTGAGTGAACGAGCAGGACGTCCCTTGGCATTGGTGACAAACAGTGTAAAAGACTTTCTGCCCCCACAGTGAGGTGATTTAAGGAATCAGGTGCCCCATAAAAACTGCCAAGTCTAGTATTTGTCCCCAAATCATCTGTATCAGGAGTATACTTTAATGGATCTTGCTGACCACAGCATGTTTGCGGTGGTTGGGCATCTGTTCCCAGCAAAAAAACTTCGGTTCTACCGGGTCGATTAAAATTAAGATAACTTTTCTCTCTCGGAACATAATTGGTAAGGTTGGAAATATTTCTTGCTGTAATAGCCAGGCTGCCCCTCCTTATCTCAGGGTAGTGTATTCTCCTAGCAGAAGCATCCTTAAATAAAGCTTGGAGATCAACCATGAGGAAAAAAGTCAAATTTCAGTTCCTGGAGATTTGGAGGACTTACCAATTTCTTACTCTTGGGTTAAGTGGTGGAGATTTTATAGAGGTGGCTCCCGAACAGCATTTATGGATCTCTGGAAGGTCATCAGACTCACAGCTTGGTGGGTGCCAGTTTGAAGAATTCATAGAGCTCCTGCCCAAGAAGAGAACCAGGCTGTGGGAATGATGGGTATTTATGGCTGTAGGGATCTCCAGCAGAACTGGATTTACCAGGAATGCTGACCAAAGGGATGAGGTCCTGGTTTGGGTCTCTCTCCACTCCCAACATCAGGGAATTTGTGCCTCTGGAGGTCATCACCCCACAGTGTCCATCATCCTGGTGATACCACCCAGATGTAGTTCTTATTACCATGGAATATCTCCTTATTTAATGACATTTGTTAAACACTTTCCATGGAATGTGAAAACAACACTGTCAACACTTGATCTGGGATGAGGACACACAATCTTGGATCAGCTCTGATGTTCCACTCGTGTACCTGTGGCAGGGGACAATGTGGGTGGGCATGGCTTTGTCCTCACCCTCATGCTTGTCACACCTCGGTGTCACCCTCAGGCTGCACAAGGGACAGGCATCAACTCACCACCACCACCACCTGGCAGCAGAATAACAAATATTAAGTGTTTTCAGCTGGTATTTTTCAGCTGAAGGATTGAAAGGAGAGCGCTGACCACCGACTTGTTATGTCAACATGTCATGACAGCAGTGTCTGTCCAGGACAGAGCCCTACAGGTGACAAACAGCTTCCCTGGTAAACACCAGCTGGGAATCTCTTCCACAATGCTCACAGTTTAGGTTTCTTTACACCCATCCTTACGTGCTGGCAGTTTAAGCCCTCAGGGTTTTGCTGTAGTTTTTTGGCCTTCTCAGGTTCAAGCAACCAGATTAAACACATGTAAACTAATTTAAAATTCCCATTCAGGTTAGTACATATTGCATTGTATACATGCATGTACACTGTATAATATAAATGTGTGTGCACTGGAGACAAAAGCCACTTGCAAAATCAACATGGAGTTCAATGGTCTCTTGCACACAAAAAAAGAAATTTCCTGAAACAACACATCTGAAATACTCTTATAGATGTTTCTCTGCATTACCAAAAAAACCTGTCCCCTGAGCTAAAATGAAAAATTGATTAAAAAAAAAGCTGAAGGATATGAGTGGATCATTATAATTGGATCAACATGCTCCAAAAGCTTCAGGCTACTTCAACTTCATTTCTTAGCTGACAGGTTTCTTTTGGAATTCTTCAAACCAAACACAAACGGTTTGATTGCAATATGTGAAACATTTGACCATCATATCCTTGACAGTCAATCTGCTGCAGGGGAGATTTGATAACTGTCTTCAAATTCATAACAGCCAGTCTAATCCAGAAAATCAACAAAAAACCACAGGAGCTGCTTCCACTAAACCAGAGCTGATATTAATGTAAAATGGCACCATTTACATGGAAAATATAGGCTGTATTTGGTCTTTTCCAAATAACCACATGAATTGATCTTACTGGTTCTTAACTGGTAAATACAAATTAGAGCTGTTTAAAATCCACTTGGTTTTCCATTCAAGTGTCACATGAGAAATGAAAGCAGCAAGATCAAGTCCCTCAAACTGAGCCTGTGCTAATTTATGGACAGCATTGTCTGGGGAGATTAGAGCTGAATTGTTCCTCCCCCAAAAAAAGAAGTGTTACAGGGTAGATGTCAGGGCAATTGGCAAATTTCCACATCTTCCAGCATTAAATGGATGAAAAAGAAATGGGAAAACCACCATAAAAAGAAAAAAAGATAATAGAATAAGATCTAATGGTACCTTCTCTGTTTATTTCTATGCCAGGCAGAAGTGAAAACTGCAGCACTAATTGGCAGAAAAGAACTGAAGGATATAATGGATTAACTAATTACTGGATGTCAATATTGTATTAAACATCACGTCAGAGGAGTTTTAATAAGTACATGCTTTCTAAAGTTGAAGCTGCAAGATCTTTATCAAAATTTTATGGAGGATTTAATTCACAGCCCTGGATTTTTGGGAGAAAATATCCTTGATTCTCACTTGATGGGTGTGCATCAAGGGCCAGCTTTTGTTATCAAGTTGTGATTTTTCTTTGGACCTCTTCAGTTTTGCAAATTGTTGGTGGATTCTGTTATGGCTCCAGTGTGATAAAGAGAATTATTTTGCGTTTTAAGGGTTACATCTTCAGGACCAAGACTGAAGCAGTCAATGGTTGGAGCTCGGCACGGCACCCCCTGGGTTAGGGAGGATGACGAGTCAGGAGCTCATCTTCAGGAAGTAAAGATTAATTTTAACAGCAAACTCCTTTTTCCTGACAGATCTCAACCTCTCAGTCTCCGTCAGAGCCAGTTTTAGGGAGGTGATAACTGTCAAACAAATCCCTCTCTGCAGGGAGGTTTCTAACACTTGACTTTCCCAACACCACCAAGACGTGGGATTGATCCCATTCTCCAAGACAGTGATTGAGCTTCCAAGCTTTGCCCTTGCACGTTGCTCCTTTTCTCTTTTCCATTCCCACAATAAACACATTTACTCCAGAGTTTTCCTTTGCACAATTATCCCTCGGCAGTGGTTTGGGGCTTTTTTCCCATTCTTTTATCTGTTTCTGTCTTGGAAAACTCAAGAAGCAAAAGGGATAAAGTTTAACGACTGTTCACAGTTCAGTGTTCTGCAAAATTAGAGAAACATCTGGAAGTTGGTTTTGCTTCAGGATGACTTTTAACTGACTAAATGATCTCATCTGCAGAGCTGGGCAGGCTGGTGGAGGATGGAGAGCAAGAGTTGCTCCCTCCTACCTGAAATGCACCACAAATCACATTCCAAGAGCTTTTCTAGCTCCCTAAATCCTCTGGATTCTTTTCTACCATTTAGGAACAGCCTTCATTAAACAGCTATAAAGGTAAATTAAGGGAAAGCAATAACATCTGATTAGAGCCAAGAAAAAAATCAATTGCTCAACATGAACAACTAAGTAATAGCAAAATATTCCAGATGCTTCCAAAAGAGGAGTTTTAGCATAAAAAACTTTGCTTATGGGAAAAGACCTGTTATGTGAGCTGGAATTTGAACAACTGGGATTAATAAATCTGCATTCTTTAATTCCTTCTCTAGCTCTAACAGCCAAGATCTTAATTTCTAGTAGGAATGTGCTGTGGTGCAACATTACCCAGTTTGTTTCTCCTCATCCCATTATTTGGGATGTTACCTGTGAGGAAAGGAAGTTTTTCCTGTTGGAGTTGTACAGGTGTTGGGCAGACCCAGTAGGACAAACCTGCAGAGGATCCGGCATCGTGTCCGGACTCTAACGGATGGAAGTTTGGGAATGACAAATGTAAATATAACTAAATTGTGACATTCTTTGGGAATTTCAGCCAAGAATATCACCCAGGATAAAGGATGGTAAGAAAAAAGCGGTATAAAAACTGTTTTTGTTGAGAAAGGTGCCTATAATTTTTTTTTAGAATGTAGTATTTATATACTATATATATATATATATAAATATATATAAAATATTTACATTTTTTTTCTTCAAGTACCAGTTAAAAGCAGAAAAATTTGGACTGGAATATTAAGCATTTGGGGATGTGTTTATGACACTACTATTTTTGATACGATAATACCAAGTAATAATTTTATTTAGGGAGTAAAAATATTTGTGGGAGGAGACACATTTTTTTCTTATACCACTGAGCCAGGAGGAGATCAAAGTCTAGTATTTTCATAGTCCATCTTCATCTGGTCTCCTGGATATATTTTCCCTCTTTTCCAATACTCCTGTTAGCAAGACAACCTTCCCTCTCTGTCAGATTCCCTCACTCTTTGCTCAAGTTACCATGGAATCAAAACAGCACTTACAGGCTTGTTGGAAATTGATTTGATGGCCATTGCAGGAGACAAGTTTTCAGGTGGAATAACTTGGGAATTCTGCCTGGATGCATAGAGACAACAGAATTACTCTCCTGCACTAGTTATTCTTCCCAGATGGCACTGGAAAGGACGCTGGGGTGTTTCTGCTGGGGAAAGGAACTGTCTTCCTAAGCAAATGTGATGGCTCTGTGAAAAAACCCAATTTGGGCCATGTGCAGCACACATTGTCCCAGCACCTAGAAGCTGTTAGCGCTCGGGAGCACGGTGTGGATGGAGACTCCAGGGAGCAGCTGCAGCATGGCTGGGATTGCCCACAGAAGGTGGATCTGTTTCCTGATAAACAGAGAGCATCAAAGGCTACTTGGAGGAAACCTCAAATTCAGGAGGGCAAATGAAAAGCAGAGATGGTTTTCCCCTGGAAAACTTCCTGAGGGAAAGCGCTGCAGCTGGGTGAGCTTGGTCTTTGGAACAACAGAAATGGTGCATTTGGGTGGGTTCAGCCTTTGCAGGCTTGGGCTGTAGATGAAGCAGTTCATTTGCATTTCAAAGCTAGCCTATATTCTGCTGATTGAGAGTAAATAATGCACCATAAATATATATTCCCTGCTCTGAGGTAGCAGCACATCACAGCAAGAGAGCTTTTCTGTGATGGCTTCAACTGCTCCGAGTGGTTTTCCCTTGGTTTGTCAGAAGACATCCCAGTGTCCAGCCAGATGTGAGAGCACCTGTCTGGAGCAGCCAGATGTGTCAGGTGGCATCAGGGACAGATGCTGGGCACCACCAACACCTGTATGCAGGAAGAACCTAGAATTATTAAGGTTGAAAATACCTCCAAAGTAATCAAATCCAGCCTTCAATGAATCCCACCATGGCCACTAAACAGAAAGTTGTACCACATGAAGTGTCCACTCATTTTTTGAGCACCTCCAGGGACGAGGACTCCACTACTGCCCTGGATAGCCCCTTCCAATGCCTGACCATTTTTTTCAGTGAAGAAACTTTTCCTAATATCCAACCTGAACCTCCCCTGGCTGTTTTTCCTTGTCCTTTGTTGTCTCTTGTCCCCTGGGAGCAGAGCCTGATGCCCACATGGCTGCACCCTCCTGTCAGGAGTTGTGAAGAGTGAGAAAGTTCCCCCTGAGCCTCCTTTTCTCCAGAGCAAACACTTCCAGCTCCCTCAGCTGCTCCTCATAGGACTGATGTTCCAGACCCTTTTCCAGCTCCATTCCCTTCTCTCGACACAAGATTCTCAATTCCTCAAAGCCCAGCTTAAGACTGTTCTCTCAACAATGGCATAGATGGATGATTATCCAGAACAATTTATCACTTGCATTCTGATGAAAATTTTTAATGAATTTGATGATAAACTCTGCTATGAAATTAATGATGCTAAATCCCAGATATTAAATATAGACCTTGAGAATCCATGATTAAAAAGCTGAGATCTCTATTTTTGGGGCCTAACAAAGATACACAGTTATCTATATTTCTCCCAGCTTCAAATAGTTCTCCTCCTACTCAAAATGTAAAATTGATTTGTTGCGTTGGGAAATAAACAACAAAAAATTATGCTTATCTTAGTTCAGTGATATGGCCATGATAAAATTAATTGGTCACCAAAAATTAGTATTCAAAACATGGAACACTCAGTATGAAAAAGAAAAGACTGCTAAAACATCCACCAAAAATGTAGATTTGGAAATCTTGTTCTAGAAATGCAATTCAAGTTCTCCAAGGTATCACTGAGGTGATGCAGATGGATGGGAGCCCAGGAATCACAAACATTGGGCAGGGATTTAACAAAAGGACTTCAGGTATGAACAGAACATTATGGTTTTTTTGCTTAACCTGTTTTTTTTCTCATGTCTGAAAGGGCTTTGGGTCACTAGGATGTTTCAGAATGTGGCACAGACTCCTCCTCTCTTCTATTCCCAACCCTCAGAAGAAATTTGGTCCCTGCACCTCCCCTGCTCAGTGTATATATTTNCCCCTGCTCAGCAGATATATTTAAATATATAAATACATATATGAAATATCCAGAAGAAAAATTCAGGAAAAACCACCATGATAAAATGAGGGAAATGCAGGCAAATAAAATAATTCCTCTGAAATATTAATACAGAATATTATTATACTTGCATAGACATTTTTTTCCCAAAACTAAACCAATATTTAAATCTTATAAAACATCCACAGTTTTGGATTTTATGAACTAAAAACCCAGACATTATTTGAGGGGTAAAGAAAAAGGGAAATATCCAAAGACTGGTGCAGACTTTGACCAATCCTGCAGCCCTTGAGGGAAATTATTACAATAGACATCAAAGATCTTTCCCTCCAATTACACTTAAAGTGTGTTACAATGTGTTCTGTAAACATGGGAAGAACATCCTGTGTCCTTAAATAACAATTAGACTTTTGAAGTCAAGAAAATTTAAGATCTCCAGAGAAAGCTGTGGTGGCTCCAGAGTTTATGCCTTGCAGAAGGATTCAGGGACATTCCATGTGGGACTACCACAAGAATAGCTCAGTTTTGGAAGAGGGAAGGGACTGACTAAAAACCATCTCAGTGGAAAACGACGGACAATTGTGTATTAGCCTGAAGTAGGTTTTATAATTCAGCATCACTTGTTATGGAATGTGAACAAAAACAAAGGCACAGAAAATAAGGACAGGATAATCCCAGCTGGGTCTCTTGAAAGGGCAAGAAAAAGAAACGCTAGATCCTGGGGGAAAAAAACATTCTGTGAAATGTTCAGGCACACTAATAATTGCAATTAAAGCCAGAAATGGCATCAATCACACAGAATCTCTGAGACCCAGCTCCACTGGGACAGACTGGTGTGGACTCAGCAGCCACCATGGGAATTATTTCCCTATCCATAGATGTTGTGGGGTTTTATTCTTAAAAGTCAGAGGAAGTTAGAAATAACAGATTTATGGGGGAAACCTCCTATAAATCAATAAATCAAGAACCTCCCTTCTGTAACTTTTTCTCTCTTAAACTGATAAAATTATTATTCTTCCTTATGCCTGTGGCTCACTAATCCACACTGCACCCACCTCACCTGTCCCACCACCAGGAGCATTCCCACAGGGAGACATCAGGGCTTCATTTCAGGGGAGGAAGGATCTTATCCACAAGGAAAGAAGCACATAAAGGTGTTAAAGCCATGGAAAGCAGTGGAAGACCTGCCTGTGTCAGCTGGGAAGGCTGGAGGAGCTGGAAGCTGTTCCCAAATGGGAATAGTTGAAAGAGCTGATGCATCTGAATAGGTTTGCCTGTAGGAGCAGCCATAAATAAATTGGTGTGTCTGTGAGCCTGATGAGGTGATTGTGGCCAATAGTCACCCTTTGCCACCAGCCCAGGTCCCTCGGGCTGAATTTCAGTCTTTGCAATCAATTCAGTGCTGGACTTTAAATGGACTTTAAAAATTTGAAGTAACATTATCTAAATCCAGTATTGTTGCCCTCTAACAGCAGCTCAGCAACCCCAGTTATATTTATTAACCTTTTCCAATTACTAATTTTGCAAGCTTATAACAATGCAGTTGAGGTTATAATTACTCTGCTATGGTATTAAGGAAAGATTATCCAAAATTTGGTCTCATTCTTAAATATATCCATTAAATAATTAATATAAAAGATCATAATTAATATGTATTACTAATATAAAGCAAACAAGGTAATCCTTCCACCTTGAACCTGACTTTCATCCACATATACATATACATATACATATACATATACATATACATATACATATACATATACATATACTTTCATCCACATATACATTCCAAAATAAGTATTTTTTTCATTTAAATCTTGTCATTTAAACCTTTTAACCCTCTTGCTGTTCCACAAACCACACAGCAAAGCATTGTTGAGAGTTGCAATGACCCAGTATGAGGGGCAGCAGATTCTGGATCCAAGAACACTGCAAAAAACCTACACACATATATGTAGATACATACACACACACAAAAATAGGAAAATTGAAGGAAAGTGTAATATATGGTATAAAATAATTCGTGCTTGAGAATTAAAGATTCCAGGAGTTGTGAAACCACAGTCAGCTACAGGGAAAGAAATTGATTTGCAACAGAAAAGAGGGTGGAATCAAGCACAGATGGGCGGCCTCCAGTGACAGGTCTGACTATGCCCTGTGATAAGCACCCGATATGCATCTCCGATAAGATAATGTGTTGTCAACTGACAAGCATTCCCAAACCCTGATTCCTGTAAAGAGAATCAAGCATTCATCTCTTGCCAGAAAACTTTTTGTCAGACGGCAGCAAGAACAGAAACTACATGAATATGCTAGAAAAAAAAGAGCGACAAAAAGAATGAGAAAACCCCTGTTCAGTCAAAAACTGTATAGAAACGAACCCTGCAAAGGCAGAATTGGTGAACAGAGGGGGATTCAGAGCAGTAGAGTCCGAATCTAAGTTCACCCAGTGTTGACCCCGGGCTTGGCACTGATTTGATTGTGGCTTTTCCGAAATTGATTTTGATATCGCAATAAAATCTGCTTTAATTATCAATTTGGTAACGTTGTTTATAACAGAAAGAATAAAAATTATGGATTGGAACAAAGCCACCAGTGCTGGGACCTATCAGAATTCACTGCCTCTGCCTTGTTCCACTCCTCAATGTCCCTGCTCTCCTCCTGCCACACAGTTGGGAATAAAAATTTTGACTGAGAGATACTTTTCAAATGCTGAGAAGAGTCATGATGAGAATGGAATTAAGAAATCTGCAAATGTGGAGCATGTGGAGTTTTTTATTTATTTCTGTTTCCCTCACCACTTTCCTTTCCATAGAGCAGATTTAATTAGGTGAGAAGATTGATGATCGCAAAAATACAGACACACACAATATATATTATAGTTTTATAGATGTGATTCTTTGGCACTTATTTTACTAAGAATTTCCAAATCCACTTTAACCCAATTTAAGAATTCCCAATCCAGATTAGTGCTGAAAAGTAAATGTAACCTCGAGCTGTAATTTGAGAGGTAACTTGCCAAAGTAAAGGCCCTGTTGCCCTGAGCTTTCTTTTTGTGTTTCTGTAGAACTTTCTCATGCAGCTTCATGAAAACAATATCTATTCTTAGAATGTTTACATACTTCTCCTCTGAGAGAAGAAATGATTGATGGTGATGTCCACCATCCAGGTTGAAGAGGTGGCGACCTGTGTAGCCAATCTCCTGACCTCTGTACATATGTATAAAAACTGGAGTCAGATTTGAATTAAAGGGAGTTTTCCAAAGCAGCCGTGGTGTGAGTTTCATTTCAGTGTTCCTGAAATTGGGACATGCCCAGCTTCGGCCCACAACATCTGGTGACCCCCGGACATGTGCGAACTGCAGCCTGGGTCACATCTGGTGACCCCTGCCATGTGAGAACTGCAGCCTGTGTGTGTGCGGATCTTTCACACTGCCGTGCATATGAAGGAAAGGGTAAGAAATGACTTCTTCCCCAATCATAGAGAGTGCTCTCGTGCTGGACCGTTGGTTTACGGTCCTGGAGAGGGAGGAATCCTCTGTTTCTGCAGAGGAATTCCAACTGTTGTTTTTTTTTGCGAGGATTCATGGTTTCCTCGGCAATCTTGATATCGCTTTCTCTCTGTCAGAATGGGAGAACGTTGGAAGCTGTTTGCTTCATTGATTCAGGCCTGTGCCAGAGAGAACGATGGGCATTTGTCGAAGCTGGTTCATACCTGGAAGTGGGTTGACGAGCTCCTACGTGGCTTGCAATCCATTTCTGAGGTTCTGAGCCAAGAAGGCTCACTTCTCATTTCCTCTCCCGAGCTCAGAGAGGAGGGGGAGGCTGATGGCCCCCCCGATAGACAGTGGGCAAGGGCCGGAACCTACGGCCATGCCCCTGCGCAGGTGCAGCAGTGAGGGAGATCTGCCCGTGAGTGGCAAGACCACACCGACCGATTTTGTGGGCGGGAGGTCCCTGCGCAGGATCTCACCGGTGTCAGCCCACCGCGAGCGGGGGGCGAAGGCGCGTGGGGCTTGTGAAAGCCCCGAGGGGCCGGCACCGCCGGTGCGCCCAGACCCGGGGCAGCAGCACCGGCGGCGGCGGCGCAGGATTCGCGTGTTACCTGTCCCATCCCTTTGTGCCTTTCCGGCATTGATGCCACTGGTCGCGCACCTGGATTCCGTGGGGAAAAGCGTAACGGCAGATTGTCCCCACTGCGGAATCTCTACTAAGTACGCAGTGAAAGGGGACGGCGGCCAGCCCAAGGAGCGGGGGGAGGCGGTTTCGGTGCCCCGCTCTGTGCAGGCGCAGCTGCAGTCCGTGCGGGATTGTGCGCACTCCGGGAAAACGGCTGAGAAGCCCTCCCCATTGCGGGGAAGGGAGCCATCCGGAATTGGAGTTCGGGGGCTGGGCAGGGCCTCCTTCAGGGCTCTGCCGGAGCCGCTGCCTGCCACTGACGAGTCACCAAGAGGGCGGAGGCGGGGGCGGAGCTCGGCAGGCTTCCGAGCTGTGAGTCCCTCCCATTCCCCCCCGGTTCCCCCGGGAAAGAGAAGCCTGGCGCTGTTGCGAGCCCGCGGGAAATGCCCACCCTCCCGCTGCTCCCTTCCCCCCCCCCGCAGTGAGACGGAGCGGAGCCGCCCGCACAGCCGCCTGTAAGGCGGAGGCGGGGTCTCGCTCTGTGTTTGTTTTCAAGGGGAGGGATGGCGCGGACGGGGACAGGCAAATGTTCACCCGTGGCAAAGGGTCCTGGGCAGACGGGTCCCCTTCAGCTGGGTGCTGGACACTGCCTCCGTGCCAGGTGATGGTCTGGCCGCGAGACCGCACGCGGTTTTGGGATGAGGTCTGAAACAGGACTGAAGCAGTCAATGGCCGGGGCTCGGCACGGCGCGCCCTGCAGGGCAGAGATGAATCATCTAGCTCTGCAATTGTGGCGAGACGGGATCTCGTTCCTGCCCCTGTGCTGTCTGAGCAGGATTCGGAGGTCGATGATGTCCCGCACGGCAGTTTGAAAGCTTTCCCTGTGATCCGGGAAGCTGGTCGCAGAAAACATATTCATTTGTCTTGGCAGGCAATGGTTGATCTCCGTGATAGGGTCGGAAAATACGGTCTGTCGTGTTCTGAGATGATGCAGTTTCTAAGATTGATAGACACAGACGTGTTACCACCTTATGACATTCGATGCCTGGGCAAGGCTCTTTTTCAGCCTGTCGAATATGACCTGTTTGAGTCTAAGTGGACTCAGTTGGCTGAAAGGACTGCAGCACAGAATCTGCAAGCTCATCAAGATGACCCTAGGTATGCCAGATATGCTGCTGGGTGTAGGTGAATTTGCTGATGTAAACAGACAGGTCGCCTACGACCCATTGGTACTGGAGCAGTGCCAAAAGGTTGGCATGACGGCTTTGGTGCAGATGATAGAAATGTCAGCTCCAAAAAAGCCGTTTGCCACAATTATGCAGGGGGCTGATGAACCTTTTTTGCAGTTTGCAGAGAGGTTGACAATGTCAGTTGAGCGACACGTGCCAGATCTTTCTGCCAGAACGGCATTTCTCAAGTTCGTGGCGAGGAGCAACTACAATGCGGAGTGTAGGAAGATCATTGAAGCCCTCCCAGGCGATCCTACGCTCACTCAAATGGCTGAGGCCTGTGTGAAAATGGGGACCACAGGTGGAAAGGTGGCTGCCATGGTTGCCACTCTGCGGCCGCCCTGGAAGGGGCAGCAGGGTGGGAAGCAGACACAGGCAAATGTTCAGGCCAGCAAGAAGAAAGAGAAGAAAGGGAAAAAGGGGACTTTTCCATTGTTTCTCTGTGGACGGTGTGGAAGGCTGAATCACACGGCCGAGGCCTGTAAGGCAACGGTCCATGTGAATGGCCAGCCTCTTTCGGGGCCGGGAAACGTGAAGCGCAGCGCGTAGGGAAAGCGCGCTCAGACACAAGTGCGTTCCCAGTCCCCAGTGCCGATGGAGATTTGCTGGGCAAACTCGCAGCCAGCACCCGCGGTTCAGCAGGCCTAGATGTCTGCACCGCTGAAACGGTTTTCATAGAGGATAACGCAGTGCATAAAGTCCCTCTGGATGCCTTTGGTCCTCTGGGAGATGGTATGAGTGCCCTTCTTATGGGCAGGTCTAGTACCACCACTCAGGGTATCATTGTGCATCTGGGTCTCATGGATGCATATTACACGGGAAGGATTTATGCCATGGTTTCCACGTCCACTCCCCCCCTTACCATCCCAGAGAAAAAAAGAATTGCTCAACTTGTGCCTTTTAAGTCCTCTGTTCGCAGGGCAGAGTCACGGGAGAGTGGAGATGGCAGCTTCGTATCCACCAGGCCACCTCAGGTCTTCTGGACTGTTTCTCTGGAATAGAACCGTCCCGAAAAGACATGCACCCTGTCCGTTCCTGGTGCAAAGCCATCGAAAATTCACCTCCGCTGACTCCTAGATACGGGCGCAGACATTTTGATTGTGTCCATTGCTGCTTAGCCGCCGAATTGGCCATTGGACCCGGTGGTAACGTCTGTTTCAGGTTTGGGAGGAGTGAGGAAGTGCTACGTGAGCCAGAAGCAGGTGGCAAT
>VZDJ01000362.1:172967-184281 GCA_008694505.1 Cyanoderma ruficeps
GATGTCACTCAGATTGCCGAGTTCGGCTGGCTCAAGTATGTGCATGTTACGGTGGACACGTTCCCCTCTGCTATGTGGGCTTCGGCTCACACGGGAGAAAAGACCCGAGATGTCATTGCCCACTGGAGGCAGGCCTTTGCCGTCCTAGGCATACCTTCTGCTGTCAAGACCGACAATGGTCCTGCTTACGCATCACAGAAGGTGTGGCAGTTCCTGCAGTTGTGGGGCGTTTCTCATAAATTTGGGATCCCTCATTCTCCCACGGGCCAGGCAATTTTAGAACGTGCTCATGGTACACTCAAGCGTGTTGTTCAAAACAAAAATGGGGAATGCAGAGTGAAACCCCACACAGTCGGCTGCAAAAGGCTTTGTACACAATCAATCACCTCACGGTGCCGCAGAACTCAAATAACCCTGTTTTCTTGAATCGCCACCTTTCATTACAGGCTTCGGATGAGACACATCAGCCTCGAGTGAAGGTCCAGGTGCGAAACCTAGTCACCAAGCAATGGGAAGGTCCCTACGACCTTATCGCCTTGGGGCGCGGGTATGCTTGTGTCTCCACAGATACAGGAGTACGCTGGGTACCTGCAAAATGTGTCCGTCCTGACCTGAGACCGCAGAGACAGAATTCGGCCAACGGACAGTCAGGAGACCGTGATCAAAATGAAGGTCAACCACTGGAGGAACCACTGAGTGACGACTCTGAAGTCGAGGACATGAGCGATCACTCCGATGGCCCTTCATGAACAGAGTGAACACTGTTCATTTTCTTTTTTTTTGTTTTTTTCTTTTAATTAATGGAAAAAGGGTGAGATGTTGCCCTGAGCTTTCTGTCTTTTTGTCTTTCTGTAGAACTTTCTCACGCAGTTTCATGAAAGCAATATCTATTCTTAGAATGTTTACATACTTCTCCTCTGAGAGAAGAAATGATTGATGGTGATGTCCACCATCCAGGTTGAAGAGGTGGCGACCTGTGTAGCCAATCTCTTGACCTCTGTACATATGTATATAAACTGGAGTCAGATTTGAATTAAAGGGAGTTTTCCAAAGCAGCCGTGGTGTGAGTTTCATTTCAGTGTTCCTGAAATTGGGACACGCCCAGCTTCGGCTCGCAATAATGCCCCACTGCACTGAGAGAGCAATGTAAAGGGCTTCTCTGTAAATGAGAAAGGATTAGGCCCACAGAAAAGTATTGCTGTAGCAACAAAATAATTCCTGGGAATATGGATAACAAAGCCAGAGCCCTGGAGATGGGAGGGAAGAGGCTTTAATAATATCTCGCTTCCCTTGGCCGGGGAAAGAAACAAGCGTCTGGTTGGTTGGTGGGTTTGGTTTTGAACTCATTTTATCAACACCACTGGGCAGCTTTCAGCCTCTGACAGAACATCCTGGCTGAAGGGCAGATGAGCAGCCACAGAATCCCCACTCCAATGGGAACTGCGACTGGGCCAAGTTCATGTGGATATCTCACAACCAGCCCCATTCATTCCCTGGGCAGGATTGCGAGTGTGGCGTGCCCAACCCTCCATCCCGCCCAGCAGAATCCCTCCCATCCTGGCATGTTGCTGTTGGACATGAAAGACTCCAAATAATTCAGAAGGCAAAAGGTATAGAAAAAGAAGGCTCTTTATTGTCTTAATTCTTACTACCTTTTATAAGGTGTTCCAATAGACTTAGCATGATTGGTGAATAGGAACGACACCTCTCTAATGCCGTTGGTTAAACTAGAGAAACAGCAAACACCAGCTGAACAAAGATTATTTTGAGAAAGGATAGTTGTTTACCAAGATTGTTTTGAGAAAAAGCTTTCCTGAGAAACTTTTCCTTAGGAAAGTGTTAGCAGCTGCTAAGCAGGCTAAAATTCTCTCAGGCCCACACTGTCAGGCAGCTCTTTCCCAGTATGTTTTGCTAATTGGAAGTTCCAACAGGGGTCTGCAGTCCCAGCTCTTCCCACTCCACAACTGTGCAGGAAGAGCTTTCTGCATCTTCCTCTGGAAGATGACTGTAAAAGTTAGCAAAATTTATTATCAACACCATTTATCCTTTCAGGCTGTAAAAAGCTGCCAGTGAAACCCCCCCGAAAGGCTTAATGCATTACCAAAGCACTAATTTTAGTCTTCATTATTCCCCCAAACCTAGATTCAGAGCTGGAGCTCCTGCTCTGTGGAGAGCTCCTGGTTAATGTATTTCTGTGTGTAGATCCTTGACAGAGACCATTTTTCTTGCCTCTCAGGTGGCTCATAGAGTGAGATTTATGTCCATTATGCATAAATTCCTTGCAATATTGTTCTAGCACAATCAGCAGAAAATCTGAGCCAGCAGCCACAGCAGCCACGAAACACTGCCAGAGACAGCTGAACTCGGGCCACTTTCCTCAAGTCCCAGGGACTCTGTTTCCGTTGAAATCAGAAGCTGATTTTGTCCCTGATGGGTCTAAGGGACCACAAGGGTCCCCTTACCATGCTGACACCCAGCACTGTCCTTGTGTGGCCTCAATAGAAATGTCACCATCAGATGGGACAGTCCAGCTTAGATACTAAGCCAAGTTTAGATACTAAACCTTTCATTAGATCTGACCCTGAATTTCTGTAAATAAACACAAGAATTTAAAACCATTTAAAATCACTTTGCATGCCTAAAGCAATGTCAGCATCATTCTCTCTGGCTTATATTTATTATCTTTTTGCACATCCCCAAATCTGACCACATGAATATCTTCAAGCCCCAAATCACCCAAATCCTTCAGTTTCATTTTAAGTTTGGGTAGGAAGGGACCTTTAAGATCATCTAGCTCCTATGCCTAATTAGGGTTAATATAAACAACCAACTACTAATCATATATGTCTGTCTGACATATCCTGGTTTCATCAGTGATTTCATCCTGCAAGAGGCAAAGGCTTGTCAGGGTTGCACAAACTGTAGCCAAACCTTTGGTACCTGAGCTGGGGGTTCAGGAGCTATTCCTGATTAACACTGCAGTGGAGCAAAGAAGAATTGTATTCAAATTGGTCTGGGCTCTTCGAGAAGTTTTTTAGATTATTTCTCAGCAACACTGCCACGACATCTTTATAGAGATCCTTGGTTTTGCTGAGTGAAAAGACACAATTTAAAAGAGATTAATTAGTTTTGGGCAATAGGAAATCACAGTGCAAATAATTTATGGGGTAAAGAGGATTCTTTGTCACCCCTTGGGGAGAGGCTGCAACAGCCCACGAAGGAATTGTTGAGAGGGATGAGATGAATTGCACCTAACTTGGGCCAGCTAAAAATTGGGCACTGAGGTCCCATGCGATGATGTAGTGCCTCTAATGAACGTCCTCCCCCAGAACATGACTCATCCCAGCTCTCAGCTGACTGTGAGGAAGCCTCAGCCTAAATTTTTGGATTATTGAAATTGGTGAAATGAATCTCTGTGTCCCTGAAGTGAAACGAGATCTTTGAGAGCTGTACTTGAGTTCTCACACAAAACCAGCTGAGTCATTAAAATTACATGGACTGCCTTTCAATTCCTGCAATTCCCCCTTGTGCCTCTTGGAAAACCATCCTTTACATTTTGATTGAATTTATTGATTTATATTTATTTATTAGACTTCTTTTCTTCCCAGACTCTCAGATCAATATCAGGTCAACAGTGGCACAGAATGATTGTCATGGCTGCCTGGCCACTAAACAGGGGGAAATTCCCACTGCTCTTGTTACTGGAAAAACAGAAAACATAAACTACCCTGAAAGTCCACAAAGGCATCAAATTAAACTGGAAACTCAAGATTCATCTCGATGAGTTATGTTTAAATGCTGTATCATGGCAATTAAACACTTCTGGTTTCCCATTTCAGCAAACATTGAAATAAAAGTCTGATGTTCCACATGATTTTCTTCTTTGCTCTCAGCTCTGGGGACCATGTCTGTGTTCCCATCCCTGCCCTTGCTCTACAGCTGCATCAGTGATCAGCAGAGCACCCAGCAGCACCTCTGGAAGAGCATCTCTGCCTAGCAGGCAGCGGCAGCCACCTCCAAAATGCCCGAGGATGCTGCAGAGGAGGGGGACAGTGGGTGTGAAACCACGTCCCCTGAAGCTCCTGCTGGGACTACACCTCCTGGTGTTTCACTGCATCCCCAGACCCAGGCCACTGGTAAAATCCTCATGTTTGGGGAAGTCAACATTCCTTGAAAGAGCCCAAAGAGCCCCTTGGACAGGGACTCAAATGTAATGCTTGTTTTTATATGAGCAAAGCTCTTGCTGAGTGCAGCCCCAGCACTGTGAGACACAAACGTAACAGGGAGATTTGACAGGGATGATGAAGAGTTTAAGAGCTCCAGAAGATCAGATCCCAAACACTCAGGTGCTCTTTGGTCCGGTGTGCCTGGCTTTAAAACCTTGTGTCAGAATGAAACTTGCCTAAAAGTTGTGTTTGAGCCTGTGAAGCCAGGCTGGGTTTGATCAATTATTCAAAGCCCAAAGTCTGTTAATCTGCACAAAAATAAAGTCAGGTGACGGGCAGGGCTGGGGCAGAGCAGGGAACGCTGAGCAGCAGGGCAGGGGCAGTGTTGGGGCAAGGTTAAATCTGGAATTGGATGTGAGGCCACACAGAACTGTCTGGTACCAGTGAGTCCTCACTCACCAGGTGGGGCAGGATGGAGAAAATCTGCACAATCCTCCGAGGCTGAAGGGCCAGGCTAGGTTTAGTCCCATCAGGGTTTTGCAGAAGGGGAGGAAACCCATCTTTACTTGAGATGGGGGAGTTTATAATTCCCTAATAGGGGGTGGGATCGTCCTCAGCATGGACTGATCAGCCCATGCTCCAATAAACAGCTCCCGGGGCACAAATAACAACTGCTGTCAACATCCCGGGATGAGCTGTCTGTGACCCAGTGACCTGCCCCACATCCCGGCCCGGCCGGCCCTGTGAGGGGCACCCAGTGAGGGAGCAGTGTCACCACTGCCAGGCTGGGAACAAAGACAAAACCACCTTCATCCTTCATCCACGCAGCAAAACCACATTGGCTTAGAGTTCAACCTCCTCTTCGCCCAGAGAGGAGGCAGGAACTAAATGTCTTCCTGAAAATGTTATTAAAATATAACTTTTAAGCTGCATTTTCCATGGGCACACCGGGTCTGTGTCACGTCCCAGCCCCTACAAGCCGAAACACCTTTATTCGGGACAATGGAAACCTTCTCTGGCAGGGGAAGGGGGGGAGGTTCATCCTCGTCGCGAGCCCCTAGAGGGAGACATGACCCCGATTTTGGGAGGAGGCTCTCTCGGGATCCAGGCAGCGATTCCCACATCGCGGCTCCCAGGAGCGACCGGCTGGGCGAGCCGTGGAAAAGGGATGCTCCGGGTCTCAGCTCCTCCTCGCCCTGAGAGGGATGCGGGGTGCTGGGTGAGCTCCTGGAGAAACCATGGGAAGCGCTGCCTGATCCACGGATGCAGGAGCAGCCCCTGTGATGGCGCATCCCACTTGGTGCCGGAGGGGATGGATGCTGGCAAGAGCAGTTCCCAGCCGACCTGGGGACCTGACAGCTCCAACTTCTCCCTCCGGGAAAACCGTGGCTGTTGCAGCCTTCAATGTGCCTCTTTTTTAGCTCGGGGCATGATGGCCCTCTTTATCTCCTTGTTCATGGCTAGAGTCATACCCCAATTCCAATAAAGAAAAATGGTTTTCTGACACTGCAAGAAGAGCAGGACCAGATTATCAGCACATTCGCATGGACAATAAAATATCACAAATTTGCCAAGATAAACTGTGTGGAAGATTAGTCTGAACTGCCAATTTCTTAAATGTTTCTCATTTCTTGGTTATGGCTCTTTTTTGCAAATTTCCCTTTCAGAAATCACATTTCTTTCAAATCAGCTTGTTGCCCTAGGGTTGTTGACCTTTATTTCGCCCATCTGGAAAACAAATGAAGCAGGAAGGATAACAATATGAGATCCTAATCAGAAATGCTGTTTGTTTTTTTGGAAGCTTGATTTCAAACTTATATATTTCCCCCTAAAGGCACTGCCAACAATATGCTGGATAACCCTGCTGCAAGGAAAACCAGCAGCTTGGCCAAAAGTCTTTGTGGGCATCTTATCAGTGGTAAAATGAAGNAAAAAAAAAAAAAAAAAAAAAAAAAAGCCAAATTATCAGTAAAAATGAACACAGTTGTAACTGCAACAGCAGAGCTCAAGGACCAGGTGAGGAGCCTTGATGTTGCATCTAAAGACTTGTCAGCCCAGATTTGACCTAAAAAGTTTAACCTGAGGTTAACTAGAGTGACAGGCCAGGATAAAACAAACATTACTGCTTATTTTGGTAAAAAATATTTATAAATTGAGTTATGAAAAATAAGTATGCATAAGGAGGGGTTCATTGAGGTGGCTGAGCCAGAAGGAAGAGGAAAAGAAGCTGAACACCAAGATAAACCAGTTTTGGGTTTTCTCACCAAGCAATGCCACCTCCCAGGATGAGGATGCAGATGAACACAATTTCTTAGATGGGAAGAGGAATTTGTTAATTTGGAGGATCCAATTCCCATAGTTCTAACTGAAGAATTTCTGAGTTCACTCATGCTGGAAATAAACCTGATTTGGGGGAATGATAGCAAGGCTTTAAATTTTTTATTATTAGAAATCTGTGGGCAGCAAAATCAATAGTTTTTAGGCAGCTCTGTTAAAAAGGGAATAATACATTTCATTACTTATTAAATGCTATTCTTTTCTCAACAATCTCATTGTTTTTCTCACCACTACCTGACACCCAGGTATTGAATTAGCCTTAAAATCAGCCAGGTGTTGGACTCCTTGGTCCCTGAGGGTCTCAGCTCAGGATATTCTCTGATTCTGTCATTCTAAAACTCTGCAAGGCTTTGTAGAAAAACATCACAAAAACCCAGCTGGTCTTTAAGGTGCCTTCCAACCCAAACCAGCCTGTGATTCTGTAATTCCATGAAAACCTCTTGCTGCAGACCCATGAAAGACCTGTGGCTGAGCAAGTGCTGACTGACCACAGATGGAGAGAGGTGGGATATTTAAAGAGAATAATATTAAACCAAGGAGAAGAATTTGGGGAGAGCAGCAGCAGCTGCCAGCTGGGGCAGAACCAATTTGGTGGCACCTGCCCTGAGTCCAACCCCTGCAGCTCCTGGGCTGCAGCTCCAGGAGCAGAACCATTCCTTGTGCAGCTCCTGTGCCTGCTCCCAGCCTTCAGAGAACCTTTGTGGATGATAAATTGTGTAAATGGTGGTTGTGACCTCCCAAATTTCAGGGGTTCATCACTGTCCCCTCTACAAGCCACCTGCAATGAGCACAAGGGCTGTTGGAGCAGTCTCCTCAGAAGGATGGACTCCTTGTATCCCATAATAGCAGATTTCAGTAAAAAATAGCAAATGATAGTCAGAGGAATAATAAAACTAGAAAATCATCCAAAACCCCAGCAATACATCAAAGCCAATTTAATCGCCCTTAATACTGTTACTGACACAGCTCCTGTGCTTGCAGGGCTGGATGATGGAATGGGCAGAGGTTCCTGGGTTTGGAGCCATTTCACCCAAAAACTTTGTTGCTTCCTGCATGTAAATTACAGATAATGGTTCTGCTGACAAGAGGTTACACTTAGCTGACTCTGCTATGAGGTAAAATTGGAAGAAAATACCTGGTTAAAGAAATTTTTTCATTCCTTCCCCTTGGAAAAAAGAAAACAAAACCAAAACCAACCCAACATGCAAAGAGTTAATTGCACAGGGCTTCCCTGGCTGGCTACTGAGCCAGAGCCATAACTGAGGGTTTCAGGATACTCAGAGAGGAAATGTGATTTGATGTAGTAGGGGCAATGCCATGCTTATCAAATCATCTTGCTTGCCTGTAAAGCTAAGCTCCAATTTATGGTGTTTTATGAAGCCCCAGATCGAGCTAAAGCTATAAAAATTGGGACTTAATATTCAGGGATAAAAATGCAGAGAGCACCGCTGAAGTGACTTTTTTTTTTAAGTACTCGTATCCTCCTCACATTAAACATAACCAGGGAGTGTGGCAATAATGGGATACTGTCCACCAGAGAGAACAAGACAAACAGCCCAGCTCTGTGATTCCTATGCCACAGGAACTTGCTGCTCTGCATGGATTAAGGCAGAATGTTGGCTCATACACCAGAACAATGGCTAATAAACCACCATGCATCATATAGCCCTTAGCAAGCTTACTCTTATTTTTAAACTTTTTCCCCTCTGAGAAAGCTTAAAAAAGTATCTCAAACATCTGCCCACCAGATAAGTTTTTTCTTCTAGTGACCAAATGCCCAGAAAGAAGCTGAAAATTTGTGTACAGCTGTTTGGAGAGCAGCCCTTTCATTTACTCACCTGAGGAAAAGCATGATATTTCTTTTTTATGTGCAGGAAAAAGGAAAATAAGAGAGATGGGAAATTTCTAATCCATCCCTGCACTGTCCAGAGCCGCCACTAGTCTGGCACACTTTGCCTTCCCTCACTGATCTTATCACAGTCATTAGGGGGAACACTCATATACTTAAATTACATTTTAAGACTTATGATACCTGTTTAATGTTAGATCTCTATTGAGCAAACCTTTAAACACTCGCCTCACTTCCAAAGGTGTTCCTATGATTTAACAGCTGCCTAAATTATTGCTGTGCAGAGATAAGGCTATTTACACATTTATCTTAAGTGCACAACTGATTTAATCTCCTAAATCCAGGTTGAAAATCCTCCAGAAAAAAAAAATTAAAATTAACCAAGACAGCAATTATACAAGAATTGGTTAAAGCATCACTTGATTTTTACTTGGAGATTTTGAGATCTAATTAAGCAGCAGGACTGATGTGTTCAGCTCTGTCCTGCTAGCTTCCCAAAGGGACCCAAACTCTCCCTCGTTTGAATGGTCCAGCCTCGATCATTAAAGGATGTGCTAATGACGGGCATGAGCACCACACAGGCTGAAGGAACCCAGTGAATTCAAGCACTGCAACACCTGAAGTCACTTTTCCCATGATTTAAAGACAGAAAAATGCGCAGTCTCTTCAAATGTCTTAAGGATATGCATGGATAGGCTCTTTAGGAGCAGCCCATGCTGGGGAAGAAGTCGTTCCCCCAGCTGCTCATTAAAAGCCGCTTGCTGCAGGTTTTGAACAGATCTGTTGGCAAAGCAGTTCAAATGAGCACTTTAATTCTCTCCAGGGAGGAAAAAAAATATTAAAAACTCATCTGGGGTAGCTGGGACCAGTAATTCAAACAGTTTAAACCAATCTGGCTGAGAGGAATTAGGAGTGTGAGCACATAGCCCTGGACCAGCAGGCTGGCAGAGGAGAGATGCCATCAGCTCATCCCACTGGATTTTCCCTCAGCTGGCACACAAATCATGCTCCCATTCCTGCCCCACATGAATCGATTGTTTGTGTACTTAAATAAAAATACTTGCTGCAACAAAGGTCCAAAACCAGTCATTGCATTATTTTAAATATTTTTCCTCATTAATATGGATTTATGAATTTCTTTTTCTGAGGTTTTTTTCCTGAATGATGGATTTCTGCAATTTCTGCATTTCACCTGACTCAGAGGACACAGCACAGGGCTCAGGAGACAGGATCCTTTAGATCCAGCATCTCTGCCCATGACTATTTATGTGATCCCAGCAAAACTGAATAGATTCCTTGAAGCATCATTATGAGTTTGCAACCAAATTCCCAGGTAACACTCCAGAGTACAAAACCTGTCTGGCATTGCCATTCCCTGGATCAATCCCTGGCTCTGCTCATGAGTTCCTTTGCACCAGGTTGAAATTTCACCTGTGGATGCAGGATCTGGGCATGGAAAGAGGTGTTTGAGGCCCAAGGTTATTTCTGACCACAGACAGAGGGCATTAAGCAGATATCAAAGGTGCATTGTAGGTAATATTTTTGTTTCCTACAGTTTAAAATTCATGATACAGCTGCAGAGTCAGCATTTAAAATCCAGGATTTTCTTCACACTCTCTCCATGTGCTGGGAGGGAAAACAAATTCTAATCCATGCTGAGGCAGAAAAAACAACTCACTAAAACACCATCTAAAACAGGAGGTTTGAACTCATTGAAACTATTATATGCTTGAGTAACTCCTGGAACAATAGAAAGCTATGCATGATTATGCATGTAGGCAGAAATAACCCAGGCAGATGTTGTCCTTACTGCCACTCCTGGAGTCTCATCCCTGCCGTGGACATCATCGTCCCTACAATTGTCCCTTTGAGGTGGTCACACCAGGAGAAGATGGTAATGGTGCGTCTCTAAGCCAGGTACTGATGTTTCTTTATGTTGTCTATATGATCTCCATTCATCTCAGCTCTCTTTTAAAAATAATAAAAATGTGGCTGTCAGGTTTCCAGGGAAAAGGTTTAAAATAAAGGCCTTTAAGGATGTGACATAAAAACCAAGTAATTGGCTTTTTGTTTTTATCAGGGGATACCTGACTGATCATTTCCAAGCTCTTGGTGATGGGGAATTCTTAAAAGTGTAGTGTTGGAAAGGCAAATGGGCAAAGGGAAAACCATCAGTAATAATGTCCTGTTGCCCTGAGTTTTCTGCCTTCTGTCTCTGTGCAGAAGTTCTCTCACGCAGCTTCATGTAAACAATGTTTATTCTTAGAATGTTTGCATTCTTCTCCTCTGAGAGAAGAAATGATTGATGGTGATGTCCACCATCCAGGTTGAGAGGTGGCAACCTCTGTAGCCAATCTCTGGACCTCTGTACAAATGTATAAAGGAGTTAGATTGTAAATAAAGTAGAGAGAGTTTGTTCCCCCTCACGATGCTTCTGGCCTGCTCTCTTTCTGTCCCTAAAGTGGGACACTCCCAGCCTCAGCAAACAACACTTGGTGACCCCGAATGTGTGAGGACTGCAGCCTGAACAGCAATGTCCCTAAATTCCCAAGCAAATTTGCATGAGCGTTGTTGGAGAGGTCACAACTCTGTCATAATTCAGTTCATATTGAGTTCACACATTTGCACCTGCAAGCCACACATGCCCCTGCCTGACCTCTCCACATGGACATGGAAGTGCCAATGGCACAAGCATACAAACTCTGTAAGGAATCAGACTTTGCAACTCTCTCTGTCCCCCTGTCACCCCATAAAGAGGGTGACTGATGGCCACACCAGCAGTGTCACCCCCAGAGCGACGATTGTGGGGGCATTGCTTTGCCTGGGTGCTTTCATCCTATGGAAAAAGCCCTATGGAAACCCTGAGCATGGCACAGTGCCTGGGACACCTTGCTGTGGTTGCACCTTCCTATAGTTGCATCCCGGAGCTGCTTCACCAGCTAGCTAGCTCTCTGGCAACTAT